>CM064485.1:5084149-5236649 GCA_032716605.1 Paralithodes platypus | reverse complement strand
AACGAAAGAAGGAGGCAAAAGGGAACGAAAGAAAAAAAAATGGGTGGCAGCTTACATAAAAGTTACGACTGAAGGTGAATAGTGCAATTACCAAAATGGACGACACACAGGAAGGAAGGAAGGATGAAAGAAGGAAGGAAAGGAAGAAGGGAGGGAAAGGGGGGAGGGGGAAAATACTCGAAAAAAGAAGAAATGGAAGCGAGAAAGGAGGTAGTAATGGAAGTAAGGACGGATGAAATGGATGACATCATACATGAAAGTTACGACTGAAAGCGAATAGTACAATTACCAAAATGGACGACACACAGGAAGGAAGGAAGGAAGGTAGGAAGGAAAGGAAGAAGGGAGGGAAAGTGGGGGAAGGAGGGAGAGGGGAAAAAGACTCGAAAAAGAAGAAAGGGAAGCGAGAAAGGTGTTAGTAATGGAAGGAAGCATAAGAGAAGGAAGGACGGATGAAATGAATGACAGCATACATGAAAGTTACGACTGAAGGTGAATAGTGCAATTACCAAAATGGACGACACACAGGAAGGAAGGAAGGAAGGAAGGAAGAAGGGAGGGAAGGGGGAGGAAGGAGGGAGGGGGAAAATAATTGAAAAAAATTAAAGGGAAAGGAGAAAGGAGGGAGTAATGAAAGGAAGGAGGCAAAAGAGAATGAATGATGGATGAAATGGTTGACAACATACATGAAAGTTGAATAGTGCAATTACCAGAATAAACAACAAACAGGGCGGAAGGAAGGAAGGAGTGGAGAGAGTCAGGTAGGAAAAAACGATAGGAAGGAGAGAGGGGAGGAAGAAGGGGAGGGGCGAAAAAGAAGAAAGGGGAGGAAAAAGGAAGGGAGGAGGCAAAAGGGAAAGGAGAATGGATGGAATGGGTGACAACTTTTCTGAAAGTTACGACTGAAGGCTTATAGGGCAATTACCAGGATGGATGACACACAGGGAGGAAGGAAGGAAAGAAGGAATGGAGGAGGGAGGGATGAAGGAGGAAGGAAGAAAGAAATGTAGGAAAGAGGGAAAGAAGGGGGAGGGAAGAAAGAGGGAGAAAAGAGAGAGGAAGAAAGTAGGAAGGAAGAAAAGCAAAAACGGAGAAAGTTAATTAAGAAAGTACCGTATACCGGTACTATATAGGATCCAAGAAGTGAAGGAAGCAGAAAATAAAAGCAAGGTTGAAAAGAGGAAGAAAAAGAGGAAGAAGAGAAGAAAGCAGGAAGGAAGAAGGGTGTGCAGGAAGGTGAAGGGGTCGGGGACATGACACACCCTTGCCAGTCACTGTGACGCCAAGAGAGAGAGACTTACATAGATACACTGGCCACACACAACTTGCGATATCAGCGAGGTGGCCAGGAAATAGTAGTAGTGGGTAGGGTGGAGAAGAGAAGATAGGAATGAGTTAAAGCATCAAATTATTTGAAAGGTAAAGCACACTGGTATAGGCCTACTGTATATATTTGTTTTCTACTACCGGGTATTAAGCTTGATTGAGGTCTAGGGAGGAAACTAAAAAATAGTAATACTAATATTATATACATAAATAAATACATAAACACATAAATAAATAAATAATAATCCGCCCTTAATGCAGATCACACGAAAGGCAAGCCAACGAGACCTACCATCATATATTCCGTAGGCCTTCCACCAGCAATGTACGGTACCGTACTGTGTATTCCTATTTACCTCTCCTATAACTCCAATTGGCGACCATTCTTACCTGTGGAAAACAAAACAATAGTTAAATACGGTATATAAAACCTGGCAAATTGTTCTCATGCTCTCCTGTGAATGAGGTATATCTTAGAATCTATCTCAAGAAACTGTAATGTCTGTACTGATGTTACGATTAGTAAAATAGACCCATAAGGCACATGGCCGAGACCTTGATATTTTGTGCCCAATCGTAACTGTAACTGAATTATTCTATCACAAACAATTATTGTATCAAAATGTATTATCTGCCAGCATAGCCTACTCAAAGGGGGGGGGGGGGGGGGAATTGAAGGTTATTAAATCAAGTATCGTCTCGTAGTGTCTCTCTCTGTCTGTCTGTCTGTCTCTGGCCTCTCTCTCATATTCTTTTCACGTAAACCCAAGCCCCTGTGAGCCCCTCCAATGTGCCCTATTCACCCAATAAAAGAGGTTACTGATTCCCTTCCCATTCAGGGACCAACCTGACCTATCAATCTCCACCCCCACCCCCCCCCCCACACCCCCACCCACCCCCCCCCCCCCCCCCCCCCCCCCCCCCCCCCCCCCACACCCCCACCCCACCCCCCCCCCCCCCCCCCACTCCCCCCCCCCCCCCCACCCCCCCCCCCCACCCCTCCCCCCCCCCCCCACCCCCCCCCCCCCACCCCCCCCCCCCACCCCCCCCCCCCCCCCCCCCCACCCCCCCCCCCCCCCCCCCCCCCCCCCCCCCCCCCCCCCCCCCCCCCCCCCCCCCCCCCCCCCCCCCCCCACCCCCCCCCCACCCCCCACCCCCCCCCCCCCCTCCCCCCCCCCCCCCCCCCCCCCCCCCCCACCCCCCCCCCCTCTTCCTATCTCTCTCTCTCGGGAACTAGACCGAAATTAGAATAGGTGTGGTGGCATAAGACGAATATAAGTTAAATTCTCAAGTTACCAGCTGAGAATTGCTCCAAAATATTGACGGCAAAAGCAAGTTATGTCACTCTCCCATAAGCCTGTCACATGATCATAAGCCTAGCACAACATCACACGTCCCTTTGATGTATACACCCCGAGGCCTTCCTTTCCCGTATTATCCTTTATATTACCTTTCCTTTAAAGCTAGATCATTGTATCGCGTACCCTTCGTGGCCATTTGTCGAATTATGTCCAGCATTCAAGATCAGCTCTTTAAATAATTCAATCGACTCTAGTCCTGCTCCACTATAGGCTATACCAAAACAATACTATTTAAATGTATTTATTTTAAAATATTTATACAGTAATATATAAATTACGGTTACTTTGCCCACAAACAATTTCGTAAACAAGCACTTCACCCATAATAAGGTTCGATTATCGCAACCTTGTTTACGAAACATCAAAATAGAACAGCAACGGTTTAACCCCTTGAGAATAATGCCGCATTTTGACAGTTTGTTATGGCTATCCTTAGACGATTTTATATAGCCTAGTTTAGGAAGGACCTGTAGAATTAAAAGGGTAAAGACCATCTCAATTAACCCTCTGACTTTCACATACGCTTCTAATCTCAATAAACTCGTCTTGTATAAAATCAGAGAATCAACGCGGCCCCAAACAAATGGAGCGTAACAGGGGAGGGAGGTTCAAACAGATCCACCTCGGCCCAAATAGTGTTAACATGCCACCCTTGCACAGCTATTCATACTGCAAACCCGTTCTCCCTTCCCTTACCCAAGCCGTACACTTTTTATCTGTGAACCATCTTCACCACTGCATTCCAATCTCCCTCTCCCTCTCTCTCTCTCTCGCTATGCATGTATGTGTGTCCCTATCTCATCTGCTTAGCCTACAACTGTACACTGAACCTGAGGGTTGCCGACACATTTTTTTTTTTTTGTATTAAGGTGACAGTTACAAAGTGGTGTACAATCTATCTTATTCTAGTTACATTGTAGTTTATCTTATTGTACCAGTACCTCCCTACAATCAACCTAGTTGTTCCCCAATTCGTCCCTCCGCCACGACCATTTCAAAGTCCAAGTCTCTCACTCTTGTCCTCTGTAGCGGGGAGGACCTTGTACCCCTGAGACATAGGAGTGCAGACCTGAGAAGAGAGAAAGAGAGCCGGCATCTCATCCAAGTTATGACTTGGCTTCTATGCTGGCGCTTTCTCTCCGATATTTGTTCAGCTAATCTGGCATAGAAGACACTTGCAGAAGGTCCCATACCTCCCGACGATGAGAAGACCAGAGCAGCTTCCTTGATCCCTGTTCAAAATTCGTTCTTCATAAGCGCGTTTTTGCCGACACACACACACCTATCTATCTATCTATCACACACCCATCCACCCTCACACCCCCACCCCCACACACACACAAACAAACACACACACACACACACCACAGACTTCCGGCTATTCCCACACAACCAACAACCATCCCCCGGGGCCATAATGATGATTGCTGGACTAAATTGGCCAAATAATGCAGAGTCGGTGATTCACCCTTGTCCAGAGAATGACAGCAAATCTTTCCACGGCATCATGTTATTTTTCAGTAATCGGGCTAACCCCTTCTGTACCAGCGATGTCTTTTTAGCTTTATTCTGGCTACTATTAGACGATTTTAACCAGTTTCAAAGGGTCCTCCAGCAATTAACAGCCTTCGAACGATCTTATATGACCCTTTTTACTACCACAGGTTCTTTTTTAAGCAGCACAACATCGTTTAAATATAGGTAGAACAAAATTAAAAACGTCGCCGGTATAGAAAGGGTTAAATATATCGGCTACATGTATCGGATAATCGGAGCTTTGGGGGGATGTTGTGAGGTTATATATAATACCATACATATAACATACCGTACGGTATTCAAATAGCTAACGGTATTTCGTCAACTAAATTATAATGTCACGGTTTAGTTACCTGATAATACAGCCGCTCTACAATGAGTTACGGGACCACATGATTTCATAAATTCAATAACAAGTATTTAGTTTAATGTATACTTCGCACTGTAACAGCTGTAAAACCTACCAGTATACATTCATGAATGCAAACAACTGAATTCAATGCGTTATCTTCCAATAAAATAAGTTTAAAACTGGAATAATAATAATAAACATAATTATTATTATTATTATTAATATTATTATTATTATCTTGATAGCGTAATGCATAAATGCGCGGAATTTCAATGTGAGTATCTTAGGTTTGAGTCCTTGGAGTGCCACATGTATTTGTTGATTTCATTGAGTTTAGAAGTAAAGTTGGTAGGTGAAAAAAATATGAAAAAAAAATAAGAATGATTATAATACTAACACAGAAAAAGAACTGTTTACGTGTCCCAAATACCCATGTAGTCATTCCACAAGTTTATAAACAAACACGAGGGTTCAACGCCTTCCCACACGCAGGTAATAATATGTTGGCCCAGTGTTAAGCCGGTATCACACGAGAGCTTTTATACTCAACATTCGATGATCAAAAAAATTCTGACAACATTTCTGGAATATTTTGCAATGGTATCATAAACTAGACTGACGATAGATAAATTTAGGTGACCGAAATATTTTACATATCGACCTCATAAGCTGCCAGACCAGTGTTGAGGGAAAAAGTGCTCGTGTGATACTGGCTTTAGTATGTTACCTAATAAACGTCAACTGCTATGGCCCCACTTGCAGCGTTGCCAATTTAGCTACTTTCCAGCTAGATCTGAGGTATTTTCTTCGATCTAGAGGCAAATTTTTACATCTAGCGACAACATTCTAGATCTGAGGTATTTTCTTCGATCTAGAGGCACATTTTTACATCTAGCGAGAAAATTCTAGATCTGAGGTATTTTCTTCGATCTAGAGGCAAATTTTTACATCTAGCGATAACATTCTAGATCAGAGGTATTTTCTTCGATCAAGAGGCAAATTGTTACCTCTAGCGACATAAATTCTTGCAATGTTCGGGTAATTTGAGCCATTTTAGAACGATATTATAGAGGTTGCAGCATTATTCTAGCGATTTTCAGCATTTCCTTACTATCTAGCCAACTTTATTTGGTAACCCTAGGCCCCAGTCACCTGCCAAACTTCTGACACTGGTAAAATGCGAACAGTGATGACGCAACATAGTGATCCTATCCTGAAAGAAACTGACCATCTTATAATAATTTAGAAGCCATACTGTCGCCATAGCCTATATATAATCCTATTGTCTAGCAGTAATAATATTTGTGATAGGCTAACTCAGTCAATACAATATCTACATCGAAAGTCATTATTGTATACAACCAACTTACCGGGTTCCTATGGCCTATTCATTATAAGTAAGCCAGAAATGCTAACCAATAATATCTGTAACTCAAAAAAGGACTAGAGCAAATGGGCAGTCAATTTCCACAACTACTCCCTAGCTGACTCTTCCCAAAGGGGAGACATCTTAGCTCGATTACTCTAGTCCTTGCTGAGTTATGTGAGGTTGGGATCGGGATTTCTGGGATACCTATATTGAACATGGTATAATGTTCCGTCATGGGTAGGTTACGTTGGTACCGATATCTTGAGGGGGGGTAGCCTAGTGCTTGGGTTTTGGTCTATATATTTATTTATTAATTATTTGTTTAGTTTCCTCGCTAAACCTCCACCAAGCTTAGAAAAACACCCTCTAGACCCCTTTCAAGATAAATTTGTAAATTTTTCGGTAGAAAAATGTCTCGGCCGAAGGTCGGTTCCTTCTAAAATTAGAGGCTCAATATCGCTCGCCAGGAAAAATCGGCACCTAAAGGGCACGAAAGGTCTTAATATTGACAACAAAATGAGGCGATCAAATCGCCAAACTAACGGAAAGAAAGTCTTAAAACCTCAAAACTAATATGCTAAACATGAGGGAGATGGTCCATAAAAAGCGAGTACTACCCCCTTAAGTGAGGAGCTGGGGATTAATCTGGCGAAGGTTATTATTATGAACCCAAGGATAGCCTAATGCAGTTGGTTCAGGACTATACTCGGTTTCTTTTCAGCTGACGGTAAATTGAATCCCTTAGCAGCTAATTGATCGATACTTATATGGAAAAATATGAAACCACTATATCTAAGTTTATATAATTAGCACCACATTTCACTACAAAATCTTCACAATATCTGAAAAATCTTGATGAGAACTTTGCACAAATACGCCAAAACTAATGGACAGAACATCATAAAATCTCACACCACTATTATTACCACAGGAGTCACCAATATTAGCCCTCCCATCTCACACGCAACCTGTCACGTGTCGTGTTTATCCTGCCCAACCGACTCCACACATCCTCCCAGCTGACGTCCCTGGCAACAACCCACGTGGATAATATGTAATGGACTAAACAAATAAAAAAATAAAAAATAAAATAAATAAATAAAATAAATATATGTATAATTGTATATACAGTATACAGTATATGCGTCTCCTGAGTGTGAGTTAACCCTTTCAGTATGGGTGACGTCTTTTTCGTGTTATTCTAGCTATAAGACGTAATGTGATGCATCTCCTAATACAAACTTCGCAACTTTATACTAGGCCTCTATACCTTGTTGCAAAAAGGTAGTCTATATTTAATTTATTTCACCACAACACTAAACACCTCCACATGAAATTAATGAAAGCATAAAATGTGATCCACCGGGATTCGAACCTGGGTTATCACACACAGATTTTTAAACACTAACCATTACACCATCAAGACGGTGGTGAACCTTAACCTCTATAACTAAAAAATGGCTATAAACAAATGGGCTGACAATGTTCACGCCTATTCCTTGGCTAACTCTTCTCAAATGGTAGAAATATTAGCTCGATTACTCTAGTCGCCTGTAAGATATAGAGGTGAATGTTCAAGAGTTTTGGACTATATAATTATTTAGAACCGGGTATAGTATTACTGCTAACTCCAAAGCTGGCGAAAACATAAATAAACACTGCTAATCTCAATATAATCACACTCGCAGCATCTGTGAAATAACTAGATCAGAACACTTGTGCTTGAGGGATGTTAGATAGCTATTAACTGAAAGAAAGAAAGAAAGAGAGAGAGAGAGAGAGAGAGAGAGAGAGAGAGAGAGAGTGTGTGTGTGTGTGTGTGTGTGTGTGTGTGTGTGTGTGTGTGTGTGTGTGTGTGTGTGTGTGTTCAATAATGACAAAACAGTCCATCTTTCAAATACCTTGGTAAGTAGCTAGGCTACCCTCGAAACTAACATAGTTAAGTTTTGGTTAACTTCCTTTGTTATTCTTCTGTTGCATTCCACCGCGTATGTATGTATATATGTACATTGCTGGACGCCGAGGGATCCCCATAAGGGGTATCTTGGAGCTACTACTACAATAATAAGATTGTTCCTGATATAAAACAATATAATAATTTACATTATGGAGCTTGGTTTAATCAGTTCGAAGCTGCTGGCTACATCAGAATGAATTACCTCGACTCTACTTCCTATGCACAACCAGCTACCTCTCTCTCTCTCTCACACACCCGCAGCAGCTTCCCCCCACACCCCTACCACCACCACACACACTCACGTAATGCTCGACCTTGACTCTCACCAGAGGAGACATTGGACCATGAAGTATTGACACCTGCATGGTCTGGAGAATTATAACACTCACACACACACACACACACCTTTTCACTCACTCATACAGACCCTCTCTCTCTCTCTCTCACTCACACACACACACACACACACATACTTTCGCTCATACACACGCACTCACACACATTGGACCATGGAATATTAACTCGAGGTCCATGTGGTCTGGCTAGTAATAACACACACACACCTTGTTGCAGCGTCTGAGCACGAACCCACACAATTCTCAGACACACACAGGCTACTCACTCTCTCTCTTCTGTACTACCCGTTTCTTTCATTAGTCTATAATTGGGGTTATGCTATCTCTATTAGAATTAAGTCCTGACTGGATCGTAAGGTCTGTATTACTGTGTGGTCACTGGTCAGTGTATTTATGTAAATCTTAATAAATATAATTATCTCTGTCACCCTCAATCTCTCTATATAAGAACATAAGAAAGTGGGAGTCTGCAGAAAGCCGATTGGCCCACACAAGGCAGATCCCTCTCACACCCAACGCCAATTATAAGGCCTATTTATAGGACCATGTACAGTTCAGTACACCCTATCAGGCAATAAAGTTTTTGTTTGAGCAATCCTGTTTATGATTGAGTAGGGTGAACGACATTGATAGCCAAACATTGGTTCTCGTAGCTGATTGGTCAGTGGCTGTGAGCGCGAAATTCATTATTTTTTTGGGGCGGTGTCTGCAAAGGTTTTACGCCCTGTAACATGTGCTTTTGCGGTCTATTAATTTCAATCAATACATTTTAATAAATAATATCCATCAGTATAGGCTACTGGCTAAGGTAGTCACACTGTCAGCTACAGTAAACATCCTTGTTCAAGCTCAAGACAGACGGTAGGTATCATCAGGGCCCCCCCCCCCCCCTGGATCCGCCACTGCTCCAGCTTATTAACTCCATGAGGACCGACCTCACCAAAACGGTCAGAGGTCAACACAAAAAAACGGGGGTCTGCAGAGCGCTGATTGGCCCACACCCGGCAGATCACCCTCACAACAACTCATCTCGTCCATATGCCTATCTAATTTTATCTTAAAACTCTCTATCGTTCTTGATCCCACTATAGCACTTGGTAGCCTATTCCACCTATCTACAAATCTGTTAGCTGGAGAGAGCAGAGGGTGGGGAGAGCATTCTCCTTTGCTTTCCTATTGTTCTACTATAAACTGTCCCTGTCTAGTAGTATTAAGGCCGGACCAACAAGTAGGGACCGCAAGGTCTATGTGGTCTTAGTATCTGTGTAACTCTCATCATATAATCCTCTCAAAGGGTTAATTACGATAGATTTTATCCATTTCATACATAGTGGTCTATCCTAAACTGCAGAAAATTGTCTAATAATAGCCAGAATATAGGCCTAATAAAAAAGTGCATCATCGTATCCTGAAAGGGTTACGTATATCACAAATATCTCACCTTATTTCAGCCTATTTTCTTCCAATTCTCCTCCAAGATCGTCCGCTATTCGTCAAACGCCACTTTTAGACTCGTTCCGCACTTCGGGCACACGAATATTGAGCACAAAAAGCAAAAATTACTACGGGAAGAGCGATGCGTCTTTACTGAGTGGCTCCGTCTCTGGGAATCAAGCAAGATTCTATAGTCCTTCACCTGGACACTCGCATACGAGAAGAGAAACACGCGGCTTAAGTATCGGCTAAACTATTAAACCGCTAAGTCAATATTAGTATATTGATTTGTGATAGTGAAAATAATTAAGACGATCCCATAGAGTTAAATATGGAAGGTGATTTGATTGCCACTCTGGGTACCCAGCCAAGACGGCCAAATGTCGCACGCTTCCCGCCAAAACCACCAAAAGTCTCCCGCTTTCTGTAAACATGACATTGTGTTATTAGGCTTAATTATATCGAATAAACGATTATATCATGTTTCATAATCACACAATTGCTCATGTTAATTAAACAAATATATACGTTAAGTTTCCTAAATCTTCCTCTCCTTCATGTTCAGCCCCACCAGCTCCCAGATTCCAAGAAGTTTGTCCCACTAGCTTGTCAATCTAAGACCTTTCGCCCCATTTCCTTGTCAATATATTCATATTTGTTTTCACCAACCCTCCAACTAATTTACAAATAATTAAATCTAACTAATGAAATCAATGAAAGTAAAGAATACAGGTGGTAGGCTACTTCAAGGACTCGATCCTAGGATACTTACCGAAATTCCGCAGTTGAGAAATTGTTATATTTATCTATTATATATTTATGTATACATTTACTTTGTGAGGCTAATCTTTATGTACTGTTAAGTATTATTATCATTATTATTATTATTATTGACAAACGATTATCCCATAAGCCAAACAGCTATTATGAATAATGCAGAGTCCATTCTTAATATAGCTCACCTTTACCCTCACTTCACTATCTCTGCTTGGCAAAGAAATAGTGATATATTGCAATCTCATTAGTTGCCAATATGGTGATGATTATGATGGTGGTAGCGATGGTGGTGGTGATAGTGGCAATGCACTGGGTATGATGGTAGTGGTGAATATACAGTAATTGTGGTGTAGGTGGTGATTATTATAATTGTAATGATGCTAATTATACTTGAGGTGGTGCTGATTATAATGGTAATGATGATGATTAGGCCTATAACTGAATGGTGATAATTTTGATGATAATAGGTGTGGTGATAGTGAAATTACACAGTACAGAACTGTAGGAGGTAGGCTAATACAAACATCCAAGTATATAGTTCAGTAGAAAAAAAGGATAGTAAATTTACAGGTAGACGAATAGAATAAGACATTTTCGGTACCGTACGTCAATAATTATAAACTTGACATTCCTATTGCATGATATAAAGTAAATTCTAGTTATATACTGCCTAATTATAATATCGAGTTACTTAAATAGAAAGACCATTTGGTTCAATCGAAGACATCCGGCCTTAAAAATTACTTGGGCGTCAGAATCTTCCCAAGGAATCAGCACACACACACGTAAGCGACGGTGTGTAGGCTATGTCGGGTCAATCAAAAATTATGCATGCTTACGAGTACACATTTAGATGTTTAAACCTAAATAAAACAATAGATAAACCTTTATCTAAACTAAGCTAGCCTACTTAACCTAACCTAAAACACTGTTTTAAGTACTTTAAAGATGTGTACAATTTTGCACGTAAAACTACAAATATCATGAAATTTGTATCCATTAAGCCACTAGTACACACACACACACACACACACACACACACACACAGGAATCAGAACTGTCGAAAAGAGAGACCCACAACCCCAGGGAAAAACCGCTCTTCCCGCCCCAGGACATAACAACTCAAATCCCCCAGCCCGTGCGACCCACGAAGGAAGTTATGAGGCGATAGATGGAGAGTTGCCAAATGTCGCCACCCCAACACCCGCTGCCAAGTCGGTTGAACAAAGCATAAAGGGATATTCACATATATAGCACACGAGCGCTTTTCCCAGCAATATTTGTCAGTAATTCTCGGTTGACATCTACTGAAGCTAAACCTAATCAAGTCCAATAACGAAACAAATCTGTAAGTTTAGATTGTCTACCAAAATCTGAAAACTGTCTTAGTAGCGCAATGGATAAATGCACTGAATTTCGGTGTGAGCATCCAAGGTTCGAATCCCTGGACTGCCACATGTATTTGTTGATTTAATTAATTGCGTTTAGGAGTAAAGTCGGTTGGTGGAGATAACATAATAATACCGTTTATTTTCCTAGACATAGGCCTATCTGGTCTGCTAGCTTCTGAATTTATAGCCTACTATTTCGAGTGTTAGGCTATAGCGAAGTTAAAACGTAAACATCCTTATTACACAAAAATGCAATAATAATGTAGGTTTCTGATGGATAGAAGATAATTATGGCGAATCTTATTTTGTGTTTATAAATTCACTCCAACCGTATGTTAGCTGATAATTCTGCTAAATATCCTGTGTCCACAGCTCCAACTTCCTAATAACCTGAAACTTGCAAGTGCTCAATTAAGCCTTTATATAAAACCAACCAACCAAAACATTCTAACTTCAGTATACTTCCTGAAACCAATACAATGACGACTCCAAAATGTTGACAGCATAAAGTAGCCGAGCTTAATTTTCCCTTCCCCCTTCAAAAAAAAATAATAAAAAATAAAATAATATATATATATATTATAAACGTTCGTGTTATTGACCCTTAAACATTATAGACAACACGCCAAGCCAACCCACATCTCGGAATGTAAACAAAGCCAATGTCACACGAACACTCCAGCGGCAGATGTAGGCTATTGGAGCCATAGTATCCAAATCCAAAATTAGCTATAATCGAGTCTACTATATGCCAATTTCCTTTTCCATTACGACTGACTTTTGTATCTTCGAGCTCCTAATCGTGTACATTCCAATGTGATAGAATACACAGCTAAATCAACCAGTATAATATGATACCTTTTAGGCTCCGATCCATGTAGCTGATAAACTAGCTTGTCTACCACCGGCTTAATAAACGTGAGTAACATGCAACAGCAAGAGAAATATGTGTAAGAGGAGAAATAAAAATGTAAGATTGTTGAGATTTAATAATCTTGCAAGGAAAAGGAAACATGTAAGAATGATGACCTTTGATGTATTTAAATTATCTTGGAAGGAACAAGAAACATATAAGTGATACATTTTAAGTATCTTGTTAGAAGGAAGAAACATAAGAAAGATGAGTGTTGATGCATTTTAATTATCTTGAACGGGGGACCCAAAACAAAAGAATATCCCGCTCTTTGTTAACACTGGCAACCACGTGTCAGGGGAGCTTGGAAGAAAGGCGAGAAAAATACGTCTTGTTTTGCCAGAGGGAAAACAACTGGGGCAAAACGGAAACTGGGGCAACATTCCCTTCTCACCATTAACCCCTTCAGTGCCGGTGACGTCCTGTTAACTTTATTCTGGCTGCTCTTAGACAATTTTACTCGGCTATAAAAGGGCCTCCAGCAATTAACAGGTTTCGATCTATCTCACCCAACCCCTTTTACTACCATAATTCCTTCTTAAACTGCACACAATCGTCCAAATAGTCAAAATAAAATTAAAAAGACGTCGCCGGTAGAAAAGGGGTTAACATCAACATTCACCACCAATATAAGCACAAAACTTATCATTATTCCCTATTTCACCATCACCGTTCACAATTACCACCAAATTTCCGTCTCACCATCACATTTCATCATCGCAACCACCATTCCCTAGCTAAATATAACTATCTGGATTGAATTTTGGATAGTAATTGCTTTTCAATGCATAATACATATAGTTTTGTAGATGATGTATACAGTATATAGACAATTATATTCACAATTTCTTTTCCAGATACATTTCCCCTATTAGAAGTACGGTAGGTGAAGTTTTCGATTGTTTATGAGTGAATGTACACTTGCCCACATAAGTTCAGTTCCTCTCCATGATATTATACATGTAAACATGTTAAACGTGATTGAATTACGAGTGTAGCTTCTTACGCAGTGGTTACCTCATCTCATTAATCGACTGATTATTAAAAACAAAAAAATACACTCGCAATCCATTCACACTATTTTACGCTCATACATAATAAGATCACGACGTGGAACAGAACATATATGTAGGCAACTTAGTTAAAATAGGACTTCAGAGGCTATCAACCCTATTGGATTATTTAGCCAGCACACTGTAAGTCAATAATATTGTCAGGACTAGAGCCCCTTTTCGAGAATTCCAGTCCCTTCTTAGGCAACTGTACGGTTGGCCAAACAAGTCTCCGCTGGCATTACTTTTTGCTCGCTGTGTGGTGTATTAAGGGGAGGTATTTAGTTTGTTCCCTAGACCTCCATCAACCTTAAAATTAAACCCCCTCGAGTCCCTTTCAAGATAAATTTGTACATTTTTCGGTAGAAAAATTTCCCGACCGAAGGCCGGTTCCTCTTAAATTACAGGCTCGCTATCGCTCGCCAGGATAAAATAGACACCTGAATTGCACGAAAGGTCTCAATATGGGGTGAAAGTTCTTAAAATCGCTAAACTAATGGGGCAAACGTTTTATAATATCAAAAGCAATGGGGCTAAACATGAGGGAGAAAGGGGTCAAGAAAACAATCCCTCAAGTGGAGACCTCCCCTTAATGTCTCTCAGATGTTGAATAAGGTGTGTAAAGATAGGAACATGTTTGTATATCTCACTCGAAACGATGAATTATTGCTTAGATATTGCCGATACCAATTATTGCTCAACACATACTTGGTGCCTAGACATCACTTATTAGCACGACTGTACATCAATACGGCCTATATACAGTACACCAGCCAGCCTTCACCTGTATACACTTGTTTATAGTCCTGGATACACCTTTTCTACCAGCGTCACCACTCTTGCCCAAGCACGTATGGTCTAAACCTCTCATGAGTGTACCGGTAGCATTATCAAAACCACGACAATTTCCTTTACCTCGAAAATAGGGAAGATACGTTCCTTTTACCAAATCAATAAGCTGACGATTCCATAGAAAATGATTTCATCATATTCTTGAGGACTGTCCTTGCTAAGCTTAATATTGTTGCCTAGAAGCATACAATAATAAAACAAACTATATATAATAGTCACCTTATAAGATGGGTTATATTAAAGAGGTCATATTTGTTAACCATCTGTGGGTCGGAAGTGTTTTTGAGTTAATGCTAATTCGCTCGCATCAAAGTCCAATTTTTTTTTAACCCTTGCATGACCAAATTTGGCACTTGCCCTATTAAAGGGTAATACCCTATGCTCTGACCTTTGTGTGTGGTACAGTCGCTCTGAAAATACCGTGCACCCTTCAATTTTTCCTAAACAATTATATAACTTTCCAAGGTCTGTGTATCTATATAATTTGTTTATATATACATATATACCGCGTATATATATATATATATATATATATATATATATATATATATATATATATATATATATATATATATATATATATATATATATTGGCTTATTTGTTGTATACTGTATTTTTAATTAGTCTGTTCAAATGGATGAAGTTATATCTAAAAATCCCAGTTATGATACTTGCGATTATCCATAGCCTAACAATACAGGTCTATACTAATAGAATCTCTCTCTCTCTCTCTCTCGTCCGTTCAACACCTGGTGAATTACGTGTCATGTTCCAACCATCAAGGTCAACGCCACGGTTACCACTTTTTCGCACGAGACAACCCTATCTGGTGCTGGGTGGGTCTTTTTGGTTTAACCCTCTTCAACTCCACAAGGTAGAGACTTTTAATGTTTCACCTCACTAGCTTGGCGATTATAAGACGATTTAACCCTTCCAGTTGTCGTTTTTTGCTGGGCAAGCCTGTTATTTAGGGGAAACCGCGAACACTGGTACATATCTATATAAAATATATATACAGGTATATATATATATATATATAAATATTTTGCTTAAAGAGAGTCTTACGGGCGTGTTTTATAGCTTGAAGGGGGTTTATGCTAATCCGTGTACCGTGCTCTCTGAAAACAACACACATTCCCACAATATTGATTTGGTTCAAGCGTTGCGAAAGGAAATAATTGTGTAAGAGTACAAACACAAGACATTAGGTTTCGACTAAGATCAGAACTGATATGGTGCGGTGGTTCTAGATCAAGGAGAGCTTCTAGGTAATGGGAGATGGCTCTACCTTAAAGTGGTGGTTGTCTAGGATAGCTTTAAGATCAGATAAGGTGTGGAGGTTCTATATCATGGGAGAGATTATACTGGAGGTAAAATGAGGTGGATCCAACTTTTACTGGAGGATTCTGGTGATGTTATAAGATCAGATAAGGTGCGGTGTAAATATTTCCCAAAATCTGTGTCAATAAGGACCAAACCAGTATCATACTGTAAATATTGCGCGCGCGCTCTCTCTCTCTCTCACTACCGGATTTAGAGGGCATCTTCTAATCACTATTCTATAACACCGCTCTGTTCTCATAAGATGGATCGCTAAAGTGATAATAGGCCCCCTTGATTGGTCGGCTGATGGATAGGCCAAGTGGGGGAAGGCAGAAAACATAATAACCCCTTCTGTACCGGCGAAGTCTTTCAAATTTTCGTCTAGCTATATTTAGACGATGCTGTGCAGTTTAAGAATAATCTGTGGTTTTAAGTCACTTTGGATTATGAGAGAGAGATGAAGAGAGAGCCACCTTGCATAACTCTCTGGACCTTTCAATAGAGCCATCACTACCACCGTGCCCACCCACCTTATAAACACAACACACACATAGCCTATACCATCGTGCCAATATCACCAACAACACCACCACCTGCAATATCAACATTTACTAACATTCCCCCGTTCACGTCACACACACACACACACACACACACACACACACCAAATGAGATGTCAGTTACATTACATAATAGACACTAGTACCGGTAACTGATTGTATAGAATCGATCGATGACATACCGCATAAATCAGCTGCACCGAACATGCATTCAAATAGGAGACACAAACGTAAAAAAACTACAGTACAAAAACCTATATAAAACAAACAAAGCGAATTTGCATGTCAGCTATACTGCGTGCAACAGTAAACACTAATATAATACAAACAATAAAGCGACTTTGCAGCGTGTACGTTTACTGTGTACAAAATGAACATATAAAATAAGAAAAACATCGAATTTACGTTTAAGCTACAGCCTATTGTGTACAAAAAGAACACATACAAATAAGAACTCAAATTGACATGTAATCTACAGTATATGGTGTACAAAATGAATTTATGAGGAACCGGCTTTCGAAGAGGATAATTTTTCTACCGAAAAATGTACACGATTTTCTCCTGGGGGTATTATTTGTTAAGCTTGATGGAGGTCTAGGGAGAAAACTAAAAATCTCCCCCTAATGCTCACTGTCCTGTTTATACCATTAAAGCTGTTAATTACTCATGACCACGACTCTACAAAATAACCCATATAATAAACAAGGATAGAGAGGTTTTGAGCGTCAGCTAGAGTCCCATACGAGTGTGCGTAACCACATTGTATACAGCTTACTCATAATTCCTTGGTATGCGCATTTTTTTTCCCCATGACGTGTATGAGTCACTTACCGGGTATGATATCATGCAGTTCCCTTTCCGTTGCTACCGGTAATAGCTTTTCTGCGTGTTACGCTCTCATAAATAATACTGTCGTTATGATGACGCATTAGTTTACTGTATTCTGTAACAGTACCGTACCAGTAAGTAAATAATAAACATAACAGGCATAATATACCGTACCAAACAATTAGGCAATCTGACGTCTAAAAAATCGTATAATAATATAAGGAATCAATGGTTAACCACGTCTCCACTTTTCTATTAGGTTCCTGGTGTAAGTAACATATCGTACCAAAACAAAAGCTACACTTATCAAAAACGCTCAGTGATAACGAATACAGGCAACTAAACTTCACGATTATATTTTGTTCAGTGATATAAGCGACCTATCAAACTAAAACAAAAGCGGCAATTATGAAACCGCTCACTTACAAAGAAAATCCACGATTCTACTTTGCTTCAGTGGTAAAAGCAAGGTATCGAATCCAAACAAATGAAAGGTCTAAGTATACCCCCCATCAAGCACTTCCCAAACCCCGGGGACTTCCGAACGGTGAGGTGAAGCTGACGACATCCACTCCTGCAACAACGGAGTGGACTAACCTAAACATGTCCGGTAGCATATACGTACGGTAAGTGATCGATCAAGGCGTACCCAACTTCCTATAAAGTACCGGTAGTTCCCCTAAAATTACACCTACGGTACATCGGATTATATACCGGATATATACTGTATATATATATATTCTTTTTCTCCCCTAATTACATCATATATCGTACACCACACACGATTATACTGTATATCGCATTATTTGTAATCCAGTATGTAGACAATGCTATCAGCATTTCAACTCGAAATATACCGGTAGTGTATTTGGGAACCAGGTATTCAAAGAGCAAATCAAACAATAAATTAACGGTCAATATTTTAAATGTGTATAAATTTACATGTTAAAGTAAGCGATAACGTCAATCGCTGGCTCAATGAGAATATACACAGTGGCAGCGCGTGGCGGCAATCATTACGACGACCTTAACCAAAATAGAAAATACAGTATTCCTGTTCCGGTGTTTGTGGAAGGCCAGACCCCATATAATGTCATAGGTGGAGAGAGAGGAGAGGAGAGGAGAGGAGCAAACCCCCCCCCCCCCCCCCCAACCAAACACACACACACGCACCACCTTGGTAACCTGTGAGGCAACCAGGGTATTTTGGTGTTGGCCTAACACATGGACAAGTGGGGTATATGGTGCAAGCAATTTAATATATTGACAACATTTTACTTCCACGGGAATTACCAGTACTGTACTAAGGTAAGCTAATTGAACTGAGCAACATATAAATACCAGTACAAATGTGTGTTTTTTTTGTATACCGGTATATATAAAAAAAAACTATATGCATAAATTATGAACTGGTATAGTCTATGTTTGTTCCAGCTGATGGTAAATTGAATCCTTAAGCATCTCATTTATCGATTCTTACTGCAAACATATAATACTGCTATGTCTGTGCGTCATATTACTGCCAAGTGTTCATAATTAACAACATATTTCACTACAGAATAATAGTAATAGCCGAGTAATCAGGATGGAGAGATAGCAATGTACTATCAGCTGGAATAAAACAGAGCATAGCTTACACGTACTATATATTTCCCGTGTCCACGTATCAAATATGTATATAGTTGTATGGTACAGCATGTATTGTGTATAGCTATGGTATACATTACAGTAATAGATTCAGTTTGTGGTACCGTATGTGTGGTTACAGTACCGGTAGAACTTGTATTCGGAAAATAAAATAAAATTCTAACTTTTAATACATTTACAGGTAAGTATACATGTTTTGCAGATATTCATAAACAAATAATCTATCTATCTATTACCGGACGCCTTACTTACCTTTATGAGGGGGGGGGGGGGGGGCATACACAAAATACCCCCAAGCGGACCTATACCATGTGAGAACAACCCATGCAAATAATAAACAAATAATACAGATACAAATCCATTCCAGGTAGAATCATCATTCCTTATGATCACCTTAGTTTACATTTTACAGATGGTATTTCGTAATTGGTAAGGTATTATTTCTTCAAGGATGTTGTTGAAACGGTATAATTAGCCGAACGTGTATTTTAATGGCAATTCTGGTAGTTCTAATGGAGGCCAATCAGACAAATTGCTCACTCATTTATTCCCAGTCAAGGACATCAGTTACGAACAGATGTAAACAAATCAGAGAGAGAGAGAGAGAGAGAGAGAGAGAGAGAGAGAGAGAGAGAGAGAGAGAGAGAGAGAGAGAGAGAGAGAGAGAGAGAGAGAGAGAGAGAGAGAGAGAGAGAGAGAGAATTGTGAGAGAGAGAGAGAATTGTGAGAGATTGTACAAAATGAACAAACACTAACATCTGTGAACAAGAGGCAGGCAGAGCAGCAGCAGGCCAAGCAGAGTGAATCACCTCACACACTCTCTAAATAGATACCTTACTTGCCAAAAATGTAAATCACGAAATATTTACCATCCCATCGAAATGTTTGTGGATATTCCATAGTTTTCCATATGTAAATATAACAATCTTCACCGATTATCTAATATAGGCCTATATGTTATAACTATATACTGTGCATTATAGGTAGGCTAGAAATCGCAACTCCGAACCTCTAGAACTTATAAAATGGCTACAGTAATCGAGCTAGTATTTCTACCATCTAGGAAGAGTCAGCCAGGGAATGAGTGTGGAAGTGTACGTCCATTTGCTCTTTTAGTTACAAAAGTTAGTGGTCATGACACCTGGCCTACTTACATTAAATGGACTATAGTTATTGGTATCTACCGGTATATTACGATTAACATGATATATGAATGTATGCACAGAGCGCAATGTATATCCAATTCTAAACTATAGGCTACCCTGTTCCAAGTAAGTAGTCCATAACTCTTGAACATTAACCGCTATACCTCCCAAACGACTAAAGTTATCGAGCTAACATTTCTACCATTTGGGAAAGGGCATCCACGAAGTAAGTGTGGAAATGTACAGCCCATTTGGTCTAGTCCTTTATGAGTTACAGAGGTGAGGGTTCACGATTTCTGGCCTACCTACTTGAAACAGGGTATCGCTCGCAAAGTAAGAGTAAGCCTATTGGATACCCTTGGTAGGCCTATATAGGCTATTACGGATACATAGAAACAAAAACAAATAATTGAGAAAGGCTCTTAGGCTACTGGTAATCTATGTCCCAACCTGAATACCAATCTAAGGTCAGAGATCGATGTTTACTATTCAACTTAGGCCAGATATGACCTTGAACCACTCGAGGCGGAAAAAAATCATAATAATTGACAGACAAGTTGAGCATACTAAGAAGTATTCATGGGGCTCAAAGCTTAACCTACAAAATAGGCTAAATTAATATACCCTAGCAAACGACTCGCTTTAACTCATTTTATTAGTATGAGTCTAGTATTTAACAAATTATTACATTATACCAGTTCCTTAAGAATAACTTTGGGTACCGGTATCAGAAGTAACCGTATCCATTTGTTACAGACCACATTGCCTTTTGTCTCCTTCAATTACATAAAAACAAAATAATAAAACAAATACATATCTAAATAACTAGACAAACCCCCGAAATAACCGACTCCGTACACCCGGCTGCTCTAGGTCACGGCCACCCAGAGCAACAAATGACCTCTATAACTCCAACTCTCTTCTTGCGCAATGGTTTACTCGTGATGCTCAACACCTGGGCACTTTTAGTACATGGTGATTGGGTGTTTATTAGTTATAATGTAAAACTTGCAAAACAAACAAACCAAAACTAGGACGACACAAGACAAACGCAAAATAACTAATCAAAATCGTAATTTAGTACGGTATACATACATACATACACTCATATGTTCAGAGCATGTGAGTACTGGTACTGATTATGGGTGTATGGTATTTCTCGCTCTCGCTCTCTCTCTCTCTCTATCTCAAGCATTTTTACCGATTTATTCATTGAGGCACCCTACAGACAGGTACCGGGTATATTGTGCAGTTATGGATGCGGCACCATACTCTATTATCTCTCTCTCTCTCTCTCTCTCTACACACACACACACACACATTCTCTCTCTCCCTCCCCCGACCGACCATCTGTTTACTCATTATACACTAATTAAATATTCATGGTTAGCTTCCAGCTCCCCTCACATCCCATAATTGAATTCTTATCTACGATTTAATAGGGTAGTCTCTGTCTTCAGCTGACGGTGAATTCAGTCTCTTAGCAACATATGCATCGATAATTCCATCCAAAACCAATCCTGATGGCAGCATAGGCATAACGAAATATACATACGAGGTCCGCAAACTGTTATGAGTTATTGTAGATTAATTTGTGCTACCGGTACTTTTCAAATACCAGTACCAGGACGATCAAGGTATCTTATCCTAACTTAACCGAACTTCAACTGTGTGTACTAAAAACACAAAACCTTGATCGTCCTGGTAAAATAACAGTATGGCAAGAGTATGAACGCTTCCAAACTTCAGAAACATGCCTCCAGCCCCCTCTCTCTTCCCCTTCCACATTAAATAAGAACGAATGGCTAGTAGTAAGTCTTGATAAAACAAACTCTAGGAGCCATGTTATTCAAACGTTTTTCGCTTTATTTAACAGTTACCGGTAGTCTACAACCCAAATTACGGTACAAATTTACCATTTTCTTGTTTTGGGCAGTTTAAAGATAGCCCAATGTACAGTACCGTACATTGATTACCAGTACAGAAGATTAAGTACCGGTACCGTACTGTGCGACTAGAAGCAATTGTAGACTGTGTACATAATTATATTACAATATAAATAATATACCGGTATGTAATACCAGTTACTATTTTGCAGAAATAAAATAAAAAATAACTAACTGAAAAAAGGACCTACTGTAGGATAATAACAATATAATTAACGTCAATAGATAGCCCCATTCAGCGATTCAGATGATGTTGATGTGCGACGGTACAATAGCCTTGATGATACATTGTGTATCATAGTCACCCATCAGCTAGCCTACATCCTCATTTCTACAGTATAACATAGAATACACATACCGGTACTCGATTTAGGTCCCACTAACATTCATCACTTTCTTCTTCTTCGTCTAGACTAGACTACAGTTTACAAAGCTGCAAAACACAGCTCAATCTCAAGGGGAAAAAAATATGAGACAGGCTCTAGTTGAGTCTAGTATGAGGGTAGACGGCGCCAGATAATAATTGGTATCATATAGTTACCCAGGAAGAAAGAACATAAGAAAATAAGAAAATGGGAGTTTGCAGAAAGACGACTGGCCCACACAAGGCAGATACCTCTCACAACCAACTCTAATTATAAGGCCTAATTATAGACTAGATAATCCACATACAGAGATCTGTGTAAGTATACCGTACCCTCGAATCTCACCACTAGAGTAGAATATAACTAACTTATCTAGAAACGATCGTGTTACTTTATTCGGTAAATATTGAGCGGACATGCACTAACCTACCACATTATAACACATATCACTTAAGTAAAATTAGCTACTGTGAAATCAAATTTGCTAAACACTATGAGCAAACTGATAAAAACAAAGATATCCTACCTATTTGTATCGTACGGTACTGCATATAAATTAAGTAACATCCCGTTCTTAACATTAATCATCAAGTACAAACCCCAATGTACTTGAATAAGCTAATGAAAGCATATGGTCCTCCCGGGATTCGAACTCGGGACACCCACACCCAGAATATAAACATCTAAACCATTATACCCACCAACACAGTTAAAGGTTGAGTACAAGATCACGATTAATATCCATTTTCGAATTCCGGATATCAATCTAATCATGTACTTAGACCCAACTGCATTATGGAAAGCGTAATGTTTTAGTGAGAGGAAAGAACAAATACCGGTATGTCTAGAAGTGTCAGAAGAAGAGTAAAATGCATTATTCCAAGCCAGGTTAATACAAAACCCACCCAACCTGGATTCTGAGCACAGAGAAGCAGAAAGCGAGGAAGGTTAGTGGGATCTGCCGCAGGGTTTGGACAAGAGACAAGGTACAGGACGTGATACAGAGGAAGGTAGTAGTGGCAATGGTTTAGATCTAGGGTTTACATGTGAAAAAAAACAGCCTCACAACTTATATAGAGAGCCTTAAACCACCACCAACTATAGTCAAACAGATCTTAACAGGCGGTCCTACCCGCGGTTACTCCCTTTACATTGGTGTCACATGTATAATCCCTAACAACGAAAATATATTTATTTTCGGTATTAAGTACCTTAAGTCGGTTTGAAATGCTCAGGCTATTTATACAGGTACAGTACCCATCCACCCTCCCTTCTCTCTCTGTCTGTGATTCTAAGATTTATATAGTTTGTGTATACATGTATTTTATTATATGAGTAGGGTAAAGAATGCATACTCACATTTGCCCTTTTGAGACAATGTATATGTAATTTTATGTATTTATACTATCTCAATAAAGAATTAAATCAAATCTACTCTCTCTCTCTCTCTCTCTCCCCCCCCCCCCCCCTCGTTATAATATGTAGAGGAAGAGGGAGGGGCCCGGACGCCGCCATATAAGCCTTAACAACAGTGACTCCGCGCGGGAACACAACAAAACAAAGAACCTACCCTAGAGCACCCATCACTGATCGCCTCAGGATATTACGGTACCGTATACGTAAGAACACGAAACACACTGAAATCCACACGAAGCAGATCCCTTTCACACCCAACCAAAAGTACTTACATGACTATTCAATTTACGTTTGAAAATTTCCATAGTTTCTGAGCTGATTAGGCTAAAAACACTAATCTATTCCACATATCTACAACCCTATTTAATATTGATATCTTTAGTATTACTATTATTACAAGTAAATGAGTTGGCGTCAAAAAGAGAGGGTGAAACTTGAATCAGTAGGAGAGCATGATAGATCAAGGTATATGGCCTTGGAAATACCAGATGGATTTTATAAATAGATGACACTGGGTTTATTCTAGTCTGGTCAGGTGAAGGTATATATAGGTATAATAGCGGTGTCACACGAACGATTTGTCCGCCAATTGTTGTCTGGCAGTTTCAAAATATAAGTTTCATAAGAATTAGACTACCTAGCCTACCTTCAATCTAGTGTATAATTGCAGAGCGAAACAGCCTCTTAAATAGTACGAAAAAAAAATTGTTCATCAAAAAATTGCCGGAAAATTAAGAAAGATAGCCGGAAAATCCTAAGGCCCTTCCTGTCAACATGGGGAGATGGATCCTTTTTCTGGTCACCCTTCTTCCTCATGTTTAGCCACAATAGTTTTCAGATTTTAAGATGTTTGCCCCATTGGTTTGGCGATTTTAAGAAATTTCGCCACATTTCTTTGTCAATAATAAGACTTTTCGTGCAATTTAGGTGTCGATTATTTTCCTGGCGAACGATAGTGAGCCTGTAATTTTGGAAGAACCGGCCTTAGGCCGGGACATTTTTCTACCGAAAAATGTACGAATTAATCTACAAGGGGGATCTAATGGATGTTTGTTTTAAGTTTGATGGAGGTCTAGGGAGGAAACTAGAGAAATAATGAATGCATGAAAAAAACATCGACCAAAAAGTTAACCATCTCCCCTTAATGATTCACCAGCTCTAGTCCCTGTTCCAAATAGGTAGGCCAGAAATCGTGACCCCTAACCTCTGTAACTCAAAAAGGGCTAGAGGAAATTGGATGTAAATGTCCACAACCATTTCCTGACTGACCCTTTCCAAATGGTAGAAATAATAGCTTGATTGCACTAGTCGTTTGTGAGTTATGGAGGTCAATGTCCAAGAGCTTTGGCCTACTTACTTAGAACAAGGTATAGTACCTTATTCAAAAGTAATTAATTTAACCTTTGTTACCAAACTCTACACCAACATTATACGGTACATAATTATTATGACCTACCGGTAGGCCTACAATACATAGTGAACAAGATCAGGTAGGCCTAAGGAACCGGAAACTAACTGAACTGATGACCTTGCTATCACCAAGCCAAGTTCTTTTATATACCGGTATTTAGGCCATGTATTTATTTATGAAATGTATCTATTGCCAGATGCCTCAATCCCCCAAGGAGTGGACACGAATGCACCTTCATGCGATGTTAAATTTAAATATACAGTTAAAACCATCAATCTACATAAGAAAAACAAATCTATCAGACTGGTACCGGTACTAGTTTAAACATTTCAGAAAACGTCTGAGCTTATGTTCTTACATAATGTACACTCGGATGCCATAGTCTAGCCCAAAAATATTTGGGTATTTCTAACTATGGGAGAATATATCTGGAAACGAATTTGTGAAAATAATTTTCTATACCGGTATATCAACAATAAAACTACCGTACTGTAGAGTATATACATTGCCTACTGAAAATCAAGTTAAATCCAAAAATATATCCAGATAGTTAAAATTGCATGAAGGAAAACAGGGGGGGGGGGGGTTCCAGATATTTTTCGAGTGGGCTAGAGATTTATCCCTCAATACCTTCACCCAAATCACCTGATCTAGCCAAAAGTGTAGGTGAACCCCGACCTAGACTACACCAATATTTGCATGCAGGTGCGTAGGATATTATGGTCCATAAACCCTACTTGGGGTACACCACTACATCACATGACCTACCTCAACACCAACACCAGTTACACTCACCATATCTAACCAATGTACGATTGCCCACATAAGTTCTGTTCTTCGTTGTGACCACTTGCGAGTTTCAAGCTAGAGGTATAGCCTAGTCATTGATATTTAGCAGAATTAACAGCAATAATACGATTGTTGTACATTTATAAATACCGGTACATACCCTTAAATAGCCTAACACCTAATTAATCTTACTTGCTATCTATCAGAAACCTATACTACTATTACATTCCTGTTCTATATCGATATTTACGGCTCCAACTTCCTCATAGCCTGAAACTCTCGAGTGGTGAATAACATATTTGACAAGTGATGTCATGTCATAAAGCATTCAAAGCCTTCATTCACACTTTGGCCTTCACCACAATTGCTAACTGTACCTAAATATAGTTTAATTGATGAGATACAAAAACACGCAAACTAGCTACGAAATGAATGGTATACTTACGTCAATGTCACTGTGTGTGTGTGTGTGTGTGTGTGTGTGTGTGTGTGTGTGTGTGTGTGTGTGTGTGTGTGTGTGTGTGTGTTCAGATTTTGATCCTGTTTGTTCCTGTGTGATTTATGTTGGTGACTCCCCCTTCCCCCTCTCCCTCAGGTTAATGAATATACAAGCCATGACAGACAAAGGCCCATATTAAAGAGACGAGAATCACGGGGAAAATATTAATAATAAAATAAAAACTAAAAAAACTAAATACAAATAAAACCGGGGTGCAGCGAAACAGTATAATTAAAATGCTAACTACACGAGGCTCTATATTCGGCCCTCTGTTAATTAACTTCA
This sequence comes from Paralithodes platypus, assembly GCA_032716605.1. NCBI lineage: Eukaryota > Metazoa > Arthropoda > Malacostraca > Decapoda > Lithodidae > Paralithodes > Paralithodes platypus. Next base: position 5,209,758 of record CM064485.1, on the reverse strand, counting down.
TTAGAGCCAACATTCATGTCTAATTGAATCGGTGATTAAATCATACGCCAATGAACCCGAATCATTGCATGGCTATAGTAGAACAATTATTGTAACATGCTGATCTCTCTCTCTCTCTCAGATATATGATTTACGGTACCGACTTCAAAATTTCGTTGACTTCCATTATTATTATTATTATCATCTATTTTATTAATTTCACTCCAACACCAAACACGTCCCAATGAAACTAATGAAAGCATGTGATCCACCGGGATTCGAACCTGGTTACCACACACAGAGCATATATACCTATTTATCTGATACTGTACCGGTACAGTAGTTGTATTTCGGAGATTCCTTTTAACTTCCCGAGGTTCAAAATGGCTCCCAATAATTGACCGCGACTGTACAGAGAGGTTAACCCTTGTTACACAATATTACCCCCCCCCCCCCCCCCCCCCCCCGCTATAACTATCTTGGGATCGCCCGGGGCCCCCTCCTGGACCCATAGAGGATTCACAGGCAGTCAGTTGTTTCCTGCGAGTTAAAGAGATCCTGCAGTACGATAGATTGGTCATCTTCTACCTTGGACGCCATTTTGGTGTCGTAATCATCAAAGAGCGTGGCATTTTTTTTTTTTTTTAATGTAGACTGTACAGTATATCCAAACATAAACAAATCTTAATCCTGTACGGTACCGATATTGCCGAATGTTTATAATGACCATGGACATATTCGAGTGTAAATAGAAGCTAATTACACCACTGGCATCAATAACCCACCCAGTACCGGTGCCCTCCATGTCATTATAATCTGGCAACTACTAGACGATTTTATTCAGGTTAGGAAGGCTGTCCACCCATGAAAATCTTACAGACTATCTCGATTCATCCCTTTAGTTACCATTTATCTTGCCTAAGCTTCATAATATCGTCTAAATAACAAAACAAATACGTCACCGGTTCTGAAAGGGATATGACCTTGATTTTGGCTCTGTCACCCTTTCACCTTTGGGGGAGACACTTGTTACAGACAGTCTTGCCTTTTGTCTCCTTCAAACACATAGGAAAAACAAAAAAAGGTTGAGCGATCTCTGTTATCATAAAGAGTCTCTACTGCGACTCACCTGCCATATGCTAATAGCCCACGTCCGGTATGTTGAGAGCTGTGGACCAGACTTCCACGTTCAATCAGCCAGCAGTCAATTCATAAACCGGACAGAACTAATTGATCCTATGGTCTATTCATTAAAAGTAGGACAGATAATTTGGCCTCTAACCGCTGGAACTCAAAAAGGGCTATAACAAATGGGCTGTGGACCAGACTTCCCCGTTCAATCACCCCTCAGTCAAATCATAAGTTACCGGACAGTACTAAATGAGCATATGGTCTATTCATTAAAAGTAGACCAGAAAAAAATGGCCTCTAACCTCTGGAATTCAAGAGGGCTAGAACAAATGGGCTGCAAATTTCCATGCCTCTTCCCTGGCTGACTTAATTCATACATAGACCTGACAGAACAAACTGGTCCTAGGTTAACCAATATTACCGTAGCCTATATTATAAGGTACCAGTACCAGTAACTTGATGTAACTATACCGCATGAAGTAAAAATTAGTTACGGTACCGTATCTAAAACAAACCAAACTTCACTTTCATTTTCTTGTAGCCTAGCCTATTCCCTCTCACACTCGACTAATTCTTGAAACCACATTGCCCCGGTTTGCCATACAGATTTCTAGCCACGCTACTATTATTATTACTGAACACACTATAGTACACAATGTACTACTACTCAGTCGTCTGGGATCTTTCACTGCAGCAGCCAAGAAGGAAATGGCCAATATGCCTTCATAATTGAGGATCGGATACCCCGCAGCGCCAGTCAATCCACTTCCCCACTTCCTGTACAGTCTATTAATAAAGTTAGTTAAGGTTTACAGTTGTTCAAGCATTTAAGATTGCATTAGACTTGCCTTGTAACTTCACTTAGAGCAAATATGGGAGGGGATTTTGTTGTTCTCTTAAGATGTGTCAGAGTAGGCCACAACGTGCACAATGCAAGTAAAGCTCTAGGCTAATGGCCAACACCGGCTAGCCCATTCACTCAAGAGTCTCTCTCTCTCTCGTACGGTATGTGGGCACTTTTCATTTACCGGTATTTTAATAAGATGTGTTCTACGTGGAATTGTATCTATGTTCACACTTTATACCGTACCGGTACAATAATGTTGCTTGTATTCACTCTTGTCTTTAAATATCATCTATTCCGTTCTTGATTTACCTTCCTTCCACAACCAATATTTATTACACACACTATCTTCTGGGAGGGGAAGAGTGAAAGACAATAAAGACGGGGTCTGAGAGGGGAGAAACAATAGATGAAACATAAATCCTTTAAGTTGGTGAGAATAGTTTAATTTAACCCTCTCTGTCCTACTTTATTTTTCTGCCTCTTATATCAATACTTCACCTATCATATGTATGTTTGTTCGTTCTCTCTCTCTCTTAACAAGTTATCTCAAGCTCTCGGTGTTACTTTACTCACATCCTCCCCATGTCTCATTCACAATTCTGACACGTTACCCTACGGTAACCTATCTGATTGTTTGTCTTACTATCGTATATTTTAACCTTCTCCATTTTAAAACATCATCTTTCATATCTCTCTCTCTACTAGAATTTAGTCCTGACCACCTCGTTTGGATCGTAAGGACTATGTGGCCAGTGTATATATGTAAATCTCTCTCTGACCCACATATAGGCCCTGCTCATATGCCGTGTCCCCCCCATCACACAGCTCACTGGTCACACACTTTCTCATAACACATGAAGTAATATTATTTTTATTAATCTCACCACCACACCCCCAATGAAATTAATTAAAGTATATATGATCCACCGGGATTCGAACCCGGGTTATCACACACATATTTTTGCCACCTTAACCATTACACCACCAGGACGGTTAACACAGGAAAAATATTACACTTCAGGATTGTGACGTGTTTTGACTGTTCATTCTGGCCATTATTATACGATTTTGTTCAGTCGCAGTCATTAATACTGATACATTTTGAAGTCAAGAGAAATTAAAAGGATCCCCGAAATACTAACATATATCAGGTAAATTTTTTATAAAGTTTCAATTCAACCTGAAACAACTTCTAAATTGTCTAAAACATACGGTATGCATCAGCATTAGGCTAATGACTAAATCTGTACATCTTAGGAAGGATCTGTGGGAATTTAAAGGGTAAAAACTATCTCGATCAACCTTGGGCGGGTGCCCAACCCCGAAAAGGGTTGAAATAGGGGAGCTATCCCCCCGCCAAAGGCGGCTTTCTAGGGCCTTTCCTAGCTGATGCTGAGAGGATTGGGTTCTAGTCATGTGGTGATGGGCTGGTCTATCAGAGTGAGAACTGAGCAATCTCTGCCATACCCATAGCTTACTCTGACTGTTCCTTTTACTTATATATTTTCTAGATCTCAAGTGACGGTGTCTCTTCCGTGGATTGACCTCCCAATCTACCAAGATTGGAAACCAAAGCGTCACATTTTTCCCTTGCCCCTCAACTTTCTCTTCATAATTGCTGAGGGGCACAGGGCCCTGGGTGGGGCTTTGGTTTCCCGGGCGTTTCCGCACCCTCCTCAGCTCCCCGCCATGGAGTGGCTTTGGTCACCCAGGCTTTATTGTGGTCGGCGGGTAGGGTTCTGTAGGGGCGCTCGGTTATGGCCTTGGCCTTGCTCGGGGCCTTGGGGCTGTTCGGCCAGGCAGCATGGGGAACAACAACAACAACAACCTTCTGACTTCCACATACCCTTCCTAATCATACTAAAATCGGCTAATAAAGTAATAATAGCCATACAATATAAAATAAATTAATCCTCGTATCGTGCAAGCATGGACGTTGGTTGAGAGACTCAGACCAAGAGTGAGAGCAGTGGAAATGAATTACTTAAGGAGTGCGTGCGGAGTTACATGGAGGGATAGACAGACTAATGAGGAAGTAAGAAGGAGGTGTGGTGTGGAGGTAGATGTGCTGGAAAGTGTGAAAAGGAACAACTTGAGATGGTTCGGCCATATGGAACGTATGGAAAGCGAGAGAATGACTAGGAGGGTGTACGAGAGCGAGGTGGAGGGACAGAGAGGGAGAGGTAGACCGAATGAGAGGTGGAAGGATGGAGTGAGGAAGTACAGTACATGAACGAAGGCGGTGCTGGTTGGGGGGAGGGGCGTCGACTGACTGGGGACAGAGGTGCATGGGGGCGGTTCGTTCGTGGCCACCCCTTCGGGGATCACGGCGTCAGGCAATAGATAGATAGATCGTGCAAGGGTTAAAGTTATACCAGTGGTCTATACTTAAGGGGAAGTTATTAGCTTATTCCCTAGACCTCCATCAAGTTTAAAATTACACCCCCTAGACCCCCTTTCAAGATTAATTTGTACATTTATCGGTAGAAAAATGTCCAGGCCGATGGCCGGTTCCTGTTAAATTACAGGCTCGCTATCGTTCAGCAGGAAAGAAAATTTACACCTAAATGGCACGAAAGGTCCTAAATTTGACATGAATGGGCCCCGAAAGTTCTTAAAATCGCCAAAATAATAAGGTGAATGTCTTACATGTTTTTAAACTAATGGGGCTAAACATGAGAGAGAAAGGGTTCCCGAAAAAAATCATTCAAGTGGAAATCTCCCCTTAATCTACGTCTCCACTCTATCCGTATTCAATGACGCTACACGATACTTCCTGTTATTGTCTATCATTACACAGCGTAGGAGGGTTTGAAGAGAGCTAGAGGGTTCATTGCGATATGTTGTAAGCCTCTCGATTTTTTTCTTTCTTAAGACGTATAACATCAACTACGGTACTGTTAGAAACAATGTTACGGTAGGCTACCGGTACTAATAATAAAAAAAAAAAAAAAAAAAAATCACACGTGAATATTCATCGCCAACAAGTTTCCTTTAACATTTCTGGGATCTATTTGTGGCAGGCCTACCGATAGCTACCCGACAGTTGAAATTCGATGACGGTGAAAACAAAATATATACCGCAAATCATACCAGCATAAAAAAACATAACGATATAATACAACCCTACCACCAATAATAATATCAACAACAACAATAGTACGGCAATACAAAGTAGGTTAGGGTAAATAAATCAAAGGTGATTCTCACCAAATGAGACAGATAATGGAAATCTAGCCTCCTTATAGACTCGAGGTGTATCTATAAATGTTCGCCCCTTGACCTATTATCACCTCACCAAGGTTGTAGTTTCTACCTGTACAACCTTTCACAGACAATAGTGGCACACATAGCTAAATAGTCATATAAATTAACTCAACATACAAACTCACTCAACGTTTAATCATGCAGGCTGGCAAACGAAAGACTTTGTATATTCATTCCCAGATGTAAATCCATTGTCATTATTATTAAATATACAGTTAAAGTGATATGCCTTTATGTCCCCAGAGGTGATTAAATGGCTTAAACAAAGCAACTTCAATTAAATGTTCATGTTCTCATACCCAAAACAATACCGGTACTGCCCTGCTTAAAACCCACTAATATTATTTATTTACCGGTACCGTACCTTATTTTGTATCGTAAGTCGATTAGGTATAATATAAGGAAGACATTCTTATAAGATATGCACCATATAATTCAATAGTTTCCTCAGTAAGAATGGATGAGTAAATTAAGCAGTACCGTAATAAGAAGGTAGGATTACACCGATACAGTCATAAGTCAGGCCTCATATAAATCGGTCAAATAACGAATTGTTGGGAATAAGATTAATATTGCATCAAAGCTCATCCATCCATAACATCCTAATAGTTACCATATCCAATTATAAATAACTGTGCTAACATAATGCATAGTCACCCTTATCAAGATACACACACACATAGCCTATATAGGCTATATATATATATATATATATATATATATATATATATATATACCGGTGTATATATATATATATACCCGGTATATATATATATATATATATATATATATATATATATATATATATACTGATGTATATATATATATATACCCGGTATATATATATATACTGTATATAGGCTATATGTACAGTATATATATTCTACATCATGCATGTTTACATTTCAATCGTGTGGAATTCACTTAGGCAGTTAGTTGGTGCCAGTGAGAGGGCCTTTAATTATGAGAGTGCAACTGTAAGTTGCCAAGCTGCATAGCATAATAGTTCAGATTAGTCAGATGGAAGTTATCTCTTTCAGTATTGTGACGCCTTTCTCTATATTATTATAACGGCTAATATTACGGTAGGCCTATACGATTTTATTGGAATTAGGAAGCATCTTCTCGGTGTTAAAGGGTTAAATCGAGCTAGTCGATACCTAAACGTCCTTTATAAGCTGAATAAAACCGTCTAATGATAGCCATAATACAATATAAATAACATAGTTTACAAAGGGGGTTAAAACAAGACGTGGACGATAATGCCGAGATACTGTTTCACACCATGGCTTCTGTAGAGCAATGTAAAGCTGCAATAATAAGAACATAAGAACATAAGAATCATCGAATATTGGTAAAAGGTAACAAACCATAGCCTATATACAGTATATCCAGTTCATTATAATTAAGCTGAGACATATTGACCACTGTAACAAATAAAGGACTAGAGTACCCGGTAATCGAGCAAATATTTCAAACGTTTGGGAGGAGTCAGCCAGGGAAAAGCTGTGGAAATTTACAACCCCTTTGCTCAAGCCTTTGTTTTAGTTACAGAGGATAGTGGTCGCAATATCTGGCCTACCAGTAAGGAATGAACTACGGTACTGTATAGTATTGTAATATTAGATTTAAGAATATTTCGTTTCATATAGGCTATGCTTATTTGTTTATGTTTTTGTATTTATTTTCATGGGAGGCGCCGTCTTAAAGGCCTTCTCCCCAAACTTCACCTGAACCAGGTGTGCGATACAAATTTATTACAGTTACCGGTATTTTATTTGAGAGGTAACACCTGCTTACTTGTGAGAGAGAGAGAGAGAGAGAGAGAGAGAGAGAGAGAGAGAGAGAGAGAGAGAGAGAGAGAGAGAGAGAGAGAGAGAGAGAGAGAGAGAGAGAGAGAGAGAGAGAGAGAGAGAGAGAGAACATATCCCCAGTAATGTACCAATGCTCGTAGGTCTAATAAAATAATAAGTATAAATTCAACTAGGAGTAGGCCTATACAATATAAACTATAAGAAAGGGATTGGTTTTGAAGTACCGGTATCTCGTTTGACATCCTGGATTAATGTGAGGGTAGATTACACTGGGTGCTGTTAGTTTAGACTACCTCGGCGTATTTGGCTTAAATAAATAATGACTGTCGGCCTGTATTAGGAGGCGAAATGATTAGGCTATGTCACCGCGACAGCTCCTTGGTTTACGGGGTAATCATCATTTGTTTTATTAATGGAGTGGTGAGGCGGGATAGAGAGAGCTTTAACCCCTTTTCTACCGACAACGTCCTTTTTATTATATTCTAGCAGCTTTTAGATGATTTAATTAAGTTAAAGAAGGACCTCTAACCATTAAAAGGCTAGAAACGATCTCAATTAATCCTTGTAGCTACCACAGATCCTTCCTAAGCTAAATAAAAGTCTAATAGCTGCTACAATATGACGGAAAGGACGTCACCGGTACTGAACGGGTTAAAGAAGAGCAATCGGCTAAAATCTAAGACATTGTGATATATAAGTATGTTTTATTAGTTTCCTGTTTCGCAGTTGTCAATAGGCTTAAACCTACTTAGTTATTTTAAAACTATATACCAATAGTAAGCTACTAAAACATTATTAAAGTAGGCCTATGCTAAATTGGCAAGGTAATACTGATATTAATATAGCCTACCGGTACAACTTGCGAACAACTAGAGTAATCAAGCTAACATTTCTACCATTTAGAAAGGGTAAGGCAGGGAATAGGTGAGGAAACTTGCAGCCCATTTGCTGTAGCCCTTTTTTTAGTTACAGCGGTTATGGTTCATTATTTCTGGACTACTAACTTTGAACAGGGTATAACACTAGGTAATATCCAATCGAACAGGGTATAACACTAGGCTAGGTAATATCCAATAGAACCGGTTCAATCATTTAGGGGCAGGTATGAAATAACCGACATCACTTAAATTATTGGACATAGACATTTGCTGCCGAGTTTATTCTCAAGAGCTGTTTATCTACCAGCCTTCACTATTCCCTCCCCCAGGCCTACCACCACCTCCCACCCACCGCCCCTCATACAGCTGAAGGTCCTAGACTTCACGACTTGTACAACGCCAGTCATTACAGAGAGAGAGAGAGAGAGAGAGAGAGAGAGAGAGAGAGAGAGAGAGAGAGAGAGAGAGAGAGAGAGAGAGAGAGAGAGAGAGAGAGAGAGAGAGAGAGAGAAAGAGAGTAGAAAGAGAGAGAGAGAGAGAGAGAGAGAGAGAGAGAGAGAGAGAGAGAGAGAGAGAGAGAGAGAGAGAGAGAGAGAGAGAGAGAGAGAGAGAGAGAGAGAGAGAGAGAGGCTGGTATACGAGACTTCATATCCAGTCTCAAATATATGTCTCTTGTTTTAGTCATAATTATATACACAGTTAATGTTATGCTCCACAGTTCCCACTAGATTGCCTAATGCAATTAGAACTAGCTCAGGATTTGCCAGCATCATCAGCATGGTGCGAGTTCTTCAAGACAAGGGAAACAGTTATAATTTAACTCCGATTCCCATATTTCCTTCCTGAAATCATCGTTTACTAATAGCCTAGCCAGAATATATCGAAGAATGCGCGACCTCTTATCTGAAAAGCTTTAGATGTCAAGTCATAGATAGGATGATAGGAAGGGGAAAGATGGCCTCCCAGTCTCTGTCATGCATTTGTTTTTATATTTATTTTGGTATTATTTATCAAATCAGAATAGGCCTAGCCTATGTGCCAGCGTTTGAGGACAGATGATTAACTTTCTGACATAATGGCAGGAAGTTAATCAGGGAATGACATTATGACAGGGTGTCAACACAATTTGGTTTTAATATTGGAATGAATAGGCATAGGCTATATATATATATACCGGTATATATAATTATATAGCCTATATATATATACCGTATATATATATATATATGCCGGTATAGGCCTAGGCCTATACATATACTGTATTTACCAGTAAGTTATATATAATTATAGGGTATTCATAACAATACCACACATGTATCATAATCTATTGAATATGTCTAATTCAATAGATTATGATACATGTGTGGTATTGTTATGAATTCATTGACCGATGGCAATCACAAGAAAGGTAGCCTAGCCTATAGGCTACCGGTATCAAATGTATTTGTGTAAATTAAATATATATATCTATATAGGCTACCGTACCTAAATAACTTTGCTCGTCGAAAATAGCCGCCAAAACCGCTAGTGTGACCCAGGCCTTAATAACAAGGCTAGCCTAACATTAGACATTCAGACATTATTTTTTTCCCGCAGCATCCAAGAGTGGAATCACTTCCCATCTCACATAGTTAATAGCACCACTCTTTATTCCTTTAGAAATAGGAATATAGGATCACTAATCATTATCTCCCTAATACTTGACCCGATCCTATCCCTTGCTCCTAATTCCCCTGCACAACCCCCGCATATCAAGCTGCCCGAGCACAGCCCTCTGCGGCGCTGCGCCGTCTGCGGGTCCCCCTGACAAGACAAGACTTTCAACCACTCCTAGAGATTTACTTGCGAGGGACAAACTTAACCTAGGCCTAGGCCTCTATATATATACCGGTATATATATATACCGGGTATATATATATATATGGTATATATAGGCCTATATATATATATATATATATATATATATATATATATATATATATATATATATATATATATATATATATATATATATATATATATATATATATATATAAATATAAATATATATATATATATATACATATATATATACAGTATATATATATAGCCTATACAGTATATACAGTATACATAGGCACACATATATATATATATATATATATATATATATATATATATATATATATATATAGGCCTATATATATATATATATATATATATATATATATATATATATGCCTATGTGTATATATATATATATATATATATATATATAGGCCTATATATATATATATATATATATATATATATATATATATATATATATATATATATATATATATATATATATATCTATATATATATATATATATATCATATAGGCTAGGCTATATAGCCTATATATATATTTGTGGTAAATATTAATCCCAGATAGGCTACATTATGCAATGAGTGGCAATACAATAATCATTCAAATAATATAAGACAAATAAATAAATGCTATGAAGAAAGAAAGCTCAGATCTCCACGCGCGAGAAATAGTGACAGCCAGAGGAGGCCACCGCACAAATTCACACACACAGCTCCACAAAAATCGCTTGGGAAAATCAACTATACTGCCTATTGTACCCTCTATAGAACCACTCGAGCTTCTTACCTTTAACCTGCGAAGGTTGCCGTCCCTGGCTGCATTGAAGACCCCGTTTTTAAACTCCATTGTCTATAATTCAGTGAGGAACAAACACTGGAGAAAACGAGACTCAAGAACACATCCCCACCCAACACACTCCAACAGCTGACTGAGGATCGAGCCGACTCGATTTTCGAGCGGCTGAGCGGCTCAAGTCACATCATCGCCGCCAGAGGGCCAGGAGACAAGGTTGCCAATTTAGCAGCTTTATGGCTATCACTATCTAACATTTAATAACCCGAACTAAAGTAACATTCTTGAGAGTTTGTCCATACTAAGTACACGGCTGTCAAACGAGAGACTATTCACCCCTATCCAAAAACATAGTCCCATCGCGTTAGTCATTATTTTTAGATAATTATACAGTTAAAGTTTTGCACTATTTTTGCCAATTGTCCCATGGAAGTTAGTAAATAAATGGCCAAAACAATGCAACATCATTCATGTTTCCCCGTATACCGTCTCACACTTAACAATAGACAGTTTGTATTGTATTATTGCTGTTTTCACTGTCTAGCAACATATTAGCGATTTTTGAGGGTTAACTTAGCAGACTTGGCAACACTGAGTGAAGGGCAACAACAAATGCGCACGTGGTCGTGGTGGCTTCACAGGGTGGCTTGTGAAGTTGTGTCCACTCCTGAGCCATCTCCCCAGTCACTTTGTTATTGTGTTTATCAGTCGAAATATATTTCTTCAAGCATAGCAGTCATTCTGATAGACCAGCCCATCACCACATGACTAGAACCCAATCCTGGTATGTATAGTTATTGATATCTTTTTTACTTTTTGTATATCTTTTACAATGTGCAGATATAGGCCTAGGTAGGCTAAGCAATTTTAACAATTAACTTTAAGGCTCCAGGTCTTTAACCCTCTCGCTATCCTGTGGACTCGAGGGTTGCCGTTTAGCATTCAGGAATAGAGTTCTCTCGATCTCATAATTACCTCTACACAATTAGTTTTCTGCCCACAGCTCACTCAAAGAAAACTGCAGAGGTAACTAAACTAAAGGTTTCCAAACACCCCTGATGGCTACAAAGGCTTGTACCCAAAATGGGCACAAATCGCGTCCTGTGCATGAAAGGGTTAACACCTTCACTGCGGCTGATGTATCCATATGTTTATATAAAAAAAAGGCTTGAAAAAAAGGCTTGTACTGTGAGCAACTAATCTGTACGTATTCGTAGTACCAGCTGAGTTGGTTGCACCAACCTGCCCTGCTTGTTGCCAGATGCTTCCAGGATGTTCTCAGGGAGTCCCTATGTCTCGCAATCAGTTAAGGCCCGGGTGAAATACAGTGGACTCTCGTTATCCGCGATCCTTGTTATTCGCGGACACCCCTAAATATCCCATTACTCGTCATCCGCGCAAAAAAACGGCAAAATACCAGCTATTCACGGATTTGAATCGGGTGTGCCGGTGCGCATCCCGATTCTTGCTTTGGTCGGCCATCTTGCATTCTTATGTGACGTCAACACAGCGTCCCAGCTGAGGCAGTAGTTCACAGCCCAGTGTTGGAAAAGTTGAAAACCACCTGTTTACAATCTTTTTTCAGCACGAACCTCTTATCTCCCACATTTATTAGGGCCTTTAGAGCATTCAGTGATAGGGACAGAGGGCCTGATGGTAATCATGATGGAAATAAATGCCCGGGACCATCAAAACAGAGAGCAAGCGTACCGACGCTGTCGGACGAAAGTGGGCAAATTATGCCGATGCGTAAGGCTAGCCTAGGCCTAATGACTGATTACAAATAAAGTTTGTGTGGTAAGTTATCTCCTCATAATATGTATTTATAAGTATTCTCTTCAAATAATATGTATTTATTGGATATATTTGGGGGGAAATGGGTACTTTATGGGTGACTGGACGAATGTGGAATAAAGTGTGGTACCACACTTTGTTCCACATTCTTCCAGGTGACCCAGGTCTGTCACCGTATCTGTTTAATAATTTGGTCCATATTATTGTCATAAAGTAGGTAAAAATAATGGTTTGAGGGTCCAAGATGGCCGAGTCAGGTACGACCTAAGCCTATTTCCCATTGAAACCTATGTTAAACACTGCCCACGTATCCGCGAAACCACGCATTCGCGGAAGGGGGCTGGTACGACATAAGCAGATACAGGAAAGATACTTACTAAAAGGCAGGGATCTTTACTTTGTGTTTGTAGACCTGGAGAAGGCCTTTGATAGGGTGCCTAGAGATGTTGTGCAGTGGGCTATGAGGAAACTTGGTGTGGAAGAGTGGCTGGTGCGTGTGATAATGAAGATGTATGAGTATTCGCGAAGTGCGGTGAGGGTGAAGGGTGTACTGAGTGATGAGTTCGCAGTCCGTGTTGGAGTCCATCAGGGTTCAGTGTTAAGCCCCCTCCTCTTTATTATGGTCTTGGAGGCACTGTCTAGTTTTTAGAGGCGGACTCCCGTTGGAACTGTTTTATGCAGACAATTAAGTCCTAATAGCTGACGGTATGCAAGATGCTGAGGCCAAATTCAGAGAGTGGAGAGAGGGCATGGCGAGCAAGGGTTTAAGAGTCAGTATTAACAAAACCAAGGTTATGCATTGTAGATTGAGACGAGGCAATGTGGAAAAGAGCGGTGCAAACCCATGTGCAGTGTGTGGAAAGGGAGTGGGTGTTAACACCTGAACCGGACAGCTGCGAGAAGGAAGCACCAAGCTTATGTCTACTACTAAATACGACATTAGAGATAGGCAAACCAAACTGAAATTATTACTGATTACGGATTACTGATATTTACCATAGGATGTAAGGTATCTTAAAATAACCCCCTAGAAATACTTTCTCTAAAGTATCTATTTCTTTTATCCTCCCCTTTTCCCCAGCTAACCTAATCCCACAAGAACCCCAATGGAAATACGCCTAACGGCCTTATTGGGCTATCCTTAGTTGGAATTATGCAAAGCTGGTACATGTCATATTTGTAACATACTATGTGGTACCAACTCTGTAAATTGCTAACTGAATAAATATTATTATTATTAATGTAGCATCTGTCGATGTTGGGTACACCGTGGGAGTAAGCGCTGTAGTAGAATAAAGGGGCCCCTGCCGAAGGATAAGTCAAATAGAGAAATTTGAGTGCGTAGTGTGCAAAGGCAAGCTTGTGTTAAGTGATGATCCTGTGGCTGTGAATTTTGGAAATGAGTCTTTGGAGCTGGTGAACAAGTTTTGTTACCTAGCAGATACCATCTCTGCCGGTGGTGGGGCCGAGGCTGCCACTGTTGCTAGAATTAGGTGTGGCTGGGGGAAGTTCAGAGAATTGATGACAATCCTGACCATGAAAAGAATGCCTCTCCCCCTGAAGGGAAAGGTGTATGCCTCATGTGTTAGAAGTGCAATGACATAGGCCTCAGAAACATGGGCCGTTAAAGTAGAGGATGTCAACAGAATGGAGCGTAATGAGATGAGAATGGTGAGATGGATGTGTGGGGCCAGGCTACAGGATAGAATAACAAATGTTGAGCTGAGGAGACGTTTAGGTATAAAGAGTATTAGCGAGGTAATGCGTACAAGTAGACTGGGATGGTATGGACATGTGGAGAGAAGGGATGAACAAAATTGGGTGAAAAAATGCAGGTCTGTGATTTTGGAGGGAGCTGCACCAAGGGTGGACCGAGGAAGACCTGGGATCGGACTATACGCGCCCATCTCAAATCCAAGAACTTGACAAGTGAAGCAGCCCTTAACAGGGTTGCCTGGAACGCCGCCATTAGGACAAGAGACTGAAACTGCACTTATGTGTGGAACACTCAGTCTTAAAATTTTATGTATGTATGTATGTACTGGGAGGGCACTGTATATTATTCTCCATTTCTTTCGTCTTTTCCCACTTGCTATAGCTCAATGAGATAACTAGTCATTTTAGCAACTAATATGTTTCTTAGTTAGTATAGTGATGTCCTGCACCATGCATTTGTTGCGGAAGGCTGTGTGTCCAAGCAAGAGGTGTTTTAGAAGCTAAATACTGTACTGTATACCAAAAAGAGTGCTAATTCTACATTTATTTCTGACAACTATGTACCAGGTACGAATGTAAGGTTCATTTCATGTTACAGGACATTACTCATACTGACTAAGAAACATATTAGTTGTTAAAATGACTAGTTATCTCATCGAGCTATAGCGAGTGGGAAAAGACGAAAGAAATGGAGAATAATATATTTCACCCGGGCCGCAACTGACTGTGAGACAAAGGGACATCCTCTACCCATGGTAGCTATGAATAAACGGCATAGACAGGTTGCTGACAAGTTCCATCCACCCAGATTTTTAAAAGGTCTCTCCCTAGATGGGTTGCCGACCAAGGCTAACGAGTCCCATTCACCCGATTCTATTGATATCCTCCGCTATAACCGGCCACGTCTCTGAGGCAAAGGTCATCACGCTACTAACACACAAGGTAGACACCTTCCCTTTAAGGTGGGGTGGGAGCCCTCTCATGGTCAGGAGTGGCTAGCTTCAGCGCCATCTGCGGCGGAAACCATATCGCCCAGGTAGAAGAACTTATTCACACACTACAGCGTTACACTGTCGAAATCAACACTGACAGTGGTGATGGGCTGGTCTATCAGAGTGAGAACTGAGCGATCTCTGCCATACCCATAGCTTACTCTGACTGTTCCTTTTACTTATATATTTTCTAGATCTCAAGTGACGGCGTCTTTTCCGTGGATTGACCTCCCAATCTGCCAACCTA
The DNA here is from genome assembly GCA_032716605.1 of Paralithodes platypus. NCBI lineage: Eukaryota > Metazoa > Arthropoda > Malacostraca > Decapoda > Lithodidae > Paralithodes > Paralithodes platypus. The sequence goes on along the minus strand of CM064485.1, from coordinate 5,194,449 downwards.
GATGTTGGCAGATTGGAAGCCAAAGCATCAAATTTTTTCCTTTGCTCCTCAACTTTCTCTTCATAATTGCTGAGGGGCACAGGGCCCTGGGTGGGGCTTTGGTTTCCCGGGCGTTTCTGCACCCTCCTCAGCTCCCCACCATGGAGTGGCTTCGGTCACCCAGGCTTTATTGTGGTAGGCAGGGAGGGATCTGTGGGGGCGCTCGGTTATGGCCTTGGCCCTGCTCGGGGCCTTGGGGCTGTTCGGCTAGACTGTCTGGGAAACAGCAATAACAACAATACTGACAGGCGGGTCATTTAATACAAGATCTCCCTTGCACACTACACATTCAAAGTCTATGATTCTTGTCAAAGGACCTCTAGCTCCACTACATCTCTTGTGTACCAAGTCACTATTTAGTTACTTCCCACCCCCTTCCCACATACTGTGCATGGATAGTCGCCGCTTATTTCCATGGTTCCACGCCCTACTCCACTAATCTTGACCTTTGTTTTATCCATGTTAACTCTTAGACCCTTATTTGCCATACATTCCCTCCATCTTTTGAATTACGTCTCTGCTTCCTGCGCACTATCTGCGATAAGAACTAGATCATCTGCATATAACAGCTCCCATGGAGTCCTGTCCTAAATTCCCTTGACAGAACCTCCAGGACTAAAACAAACAGTAATGGGCTCAGCACTGAACCTTGTGAACTCCAACCTTCACTGGGAACTCTTCGCTCAGGCCCCCATTCACTCTTAACTGCTGCCCGTGACCCCTCATACATTATCATTATCATACACACCAGCCACTCTTCTACTCCGAGTTTTCTCATAGCCCACTGCATTACTTCCCTGGGCACCCTGTCAAAGGCCTTCTCCAGATCTACAAAGACTCTTGCATTCGCCTAAGAATGAAGATAGCATCAGTTGTGTCACGTCCCGGCATAAATCTGAACTGCATGTCGGTGATGGCAACACTTTCCCTGATCATGCATTCAAAGACCCTTTTGCCGACTTTCATGGCTTGATCGAGCATTTTCAAACCCCTATAATATCCCCTGTCTAAGGAGTCACCCTTGCCTTTGTGTATATTTAATATAACACTTTTCTGCCATGCATCGGGAATTTTTTCCTCCTTTATGATAGCATTAATCAGCTCTGTGACCAATTTTTACCCAAATACAGTATCTGCTTTTAGTATCTCAGCGACAATGCCAGAGTTCCCAGCGGCTTTCCCAGACTTAATTTTGTCTATAGCACTTTTAACAGCATTGCACCGTATCAAAGGCGGAGGGCCTTGTACTGGGACTGCAGTGCTGAGCTGTTCCCTGTTCCATTCAAACTCCACATAAAGCAGTCTTTTGTAATGCTCCTTCCACGCCTCTGATTTAGTTTTATGTGTAAACAGTCAAGCCACTGTCATTATTTATGCATCTTACACCCACGTCGTCCTGACTACAGTCCCTCACATTCTTAGCTAATTTATAAACCCCATTTGTATTGTTAGTGCTGCAAACTTGTTCTATTACGCTATCCTGTATGGTTTTCTTTGCCCTGTAGACCTCTCTTCTAGCATTACGTTTGGCGGACAGGTATGCTTCCTTGCTGCCACTTTCCTTCCATACTTTGAAACATCTCTTCTCTCTGACTACAGCTTCAACATCATTGTTCCACCACCAGGAGAACTTATGTCTGGGTGGCCCCTTTGTTTTGCCACAGACTTTGTCTGTGGTATCGAGGAGGCTGCGCTCTATAAAGTTCCATTTGCTATCAACATCATCTGGCCTAACACCCATTCTCCTTTCGATTTCCATCATTTCGTTGTGGAATCTGTCTCTGTACTCGTCTTTTTCCAACAACCATACTTTCCTTTTTGGCAAATTAACTTTCTTTCTAACAGGAACTCTACTTAAGCACATGTCACACACTAGGAGCTTGTGTTGGGGGATGCATTCTTCACCTGGTATGATCTTAGTGTCTCTAACCCATTTCCTGTCAGATTTGCTGATAAGGAAGTAGTCTATCTGGCTACTGGAAGCACTTGATTCACATGTTATCAGATGGCTCATCCTCTTCCTAAACAATGTATTACACACCACCATCCCCGTGACAGTACAGTGCACCACTATGTATTCGCCTCCCAGGTTCCTTTGGCCGTAACCCTGTCCTCCGTGCACGCCCTCATATCCGTCGGCATCTGCCTCGACATGCCTATTCAAGTCTCCTCCCCCAATTACGACCTCCCCTTCCTTGCATCCGACAACCACCCCTAGTAATTCATTCTAGAACTGTTCTTTGACATCTCTACCTAAGCCTGCCTCACTTGTCAGGTTTTTGTTTATTCAAGATCAGACCGAGGTCTGCTTCCACGTCTTTCTTGGTCTTCCCCTTGGTGCATCTTGCACCACGTTCACGGACTTGCATCTTTTCACCCAACTTAGTTCATCCATCCTCTCCACATACCCAAACCATCCAAGCCTACTAGTAAGCATCTCATTACTGATACTCTTGATACCTAACCATCTCCTCAACTCTTCACTAGATATTCTATCTTGCAGTTTGACCCCGCACATCCATCTCACCATTCTCATTTCGTTGTATTCCATTCTGTTGATATCATCCACTTTGACAGGTCACATTTCTGAAGCATATGTAATCGCGCTTCTACACATGAAGCGTACAACTTTCCCTTCAAAGTGGGAGGGAGTCTTCTAGTATACTGTATAAATAAATAAATAAGAGGATAATAATATTAACTTTCTTATGCTTATCTTTAAGTACAAATACAACTCTGTATACAATAGATGCAAAAATACATCATGTGGTCCATATGTGTTTCCTTGTGTGTTGCCTTGAGTGGTCTGGTACTGAAGGACAAGAGGACCTTCGACACTCACTCACCCAACACGGAAACACTCTTTTATATAAATATATCTTTTTTTGTTTCATTTACACCTGTGCCAAAACTGTATACATTTTCCTTTTCTCATATATATATATATATATATATATATATATATATATATATATTGTAGAGTATGCAAGAGACTAACAATACACAAATAATGAATATGTAATAATGACTAACTGCACATTTAGGGTGTTCAAATAATGACATGCACACACACACATAATGCACATAAAAAGGGTAATGTAAGGTAAATCTAGACAGTCCTACACAGATATTTGGGCCGAGGGAGGTCTTTTTGGAACTTCCCTGTTTTGCTCCATTAGTTTGGAAATTTAAGGACATTTCACCCCATTAGTTTAGGGATAAGAAGACGCTTCACCCTATTCAGGTGTCGATTTTTTCCGGGTGGTCGATAGCGAGCCTAAAGAAATCGACCTTTGGCCGGGAAATGTTTTCTAAGTTACAGGCTCGCTATTTCTTGCCCAGAAAAAAATTGACACCTGAATGGGATGAAGTGCTTATATATCGCCAAACTAATGGTGTGAAATGTCTTAAAATCTCCAAACTAATGGAGCAAAACAGAAGAGATCCAAAAAGAAGTCTCCCCTCAGACCAAAAAAGGTTAAGGGACCAGCTTTGACTACTTCCCTCAACATTTCCTTCAAGAATAATTCCTTGTGTCATGGAATTCTCAGACAGACGCACCAATAGAAAATGGGAAATGATATAAACATACATATTGTAGCTAATGGCCCAGATTTTCTATACAAACTACGATACGACCGGAAGTGGGAGGAAATACGAAGGAATCAACACCTTAGGAGAAAAATTAACACCTTAGGAGATAAATTACCACCTTAACCCGGCAACGGCACGGGGGGGCGGGGGGGGGGCGGTAATGAACTAGCTGCCCATGGGCGAGCATATTAGCTCCATTCAGGCCTATAATCGTCATTTTACGATAAATATCATTATTACTTATTCATATGAGCCTATTTTACCTTCACTATGAAGATAGTAACCTGTAACAACAATAAAACAAGTGAAAATATAATTTTTCTGGTCAAAATCGCGAATATAGATGGACCAGCCCATTCATGAATTATGGAGAAAATTGAGGCAACCCCTCCCTCCACGAGGCCTCAAGCCACACTGAGCCTACTCATTCACACACTCGGTTGTATAACACACTCGCTAGGCACGTAAGCACATCCTCCACACATTTTGCTAATGTTAGCACAAAAATATACCAACGAATTAGGGAATAACAGGGAAAATAGGTGATAATTGAAGGGGAAGGGGGAAGGAGGGGATGTGGAGGAGTGATATGAGGTATAGGGGAAAAAAAAAAAAAAAAAAAAAAAAATTGTTTAGTGCTACTGGGGCCGTTTAAATGTTTTTTTTAAGCCTCCCTCTTAAGAGCTTTTCCGCCATAGCCCAGTAAAACCTCTTATGAGCTTTTCCGCCATTTACGGGTTAATGAGATGAATTAACACCTTACGAGATGAATTAACACCTTAGGAGGATCAATTAACACCTTAGGAGATGTATTAACACCTTAGGACAATAATGAACACCTTAGGAGATGATTTAACATCTTAAAAGATGAATTTATACCTTACGAGATACATTTACACCTTATGAGACTTGAATTAACACCTTGGGAGATGAATTATTACTCTAGGAAATAATTTTACACCTTAGGAGATTATTAATTTGTATCTCCTCCCCCTTGCGGTCCCTTTTACCCGTACTTTGGATAGTAAATCCGGGCCAAAGTATACATTATAAGCTATATACACAATACAGACACGGCAGATCTTGCGGCTTTCTGTCTTGAGGGAAATTATATGTGCAGGAATTTTGAGATAAGTGGGACACAAAAATACAAGAAAGTTACTGAGAGAGAAAATAAGGTCAAGATTATTCTTTTATGGCATTCAAAGAATTACTCTTCCTATGGAGAATTTGTTTGATCCCCATATTATTTTTTATTTTTCACAATATTATTTTGCTAAATCTTTAATGCGTTATTGCCACATTACATTTTAATTAATACTTGATTCAGTTGTGTTTTTATTTTCTTATCCTCTATTCAAATTATCCTTGAGGCAATGACCAATCATTGAGCAAACTTACTAAGCAATTTTTGTTTTTGTATTAATTTTACTTTACCCACCCATATGTTCCTTATGGGCAATAGATTGTATATAAACAGAAAAAATATTTAGAATCCTCCACAAAGTATGACAAGATGAATGAGTTTTTAATTAACAGTAATATGTTCCATTCTGTGTTGTTAAGTTAATGATAATATTAACCTTCATTACCAACACACCACTGCATTTGCAAGGTAAATACTCTACCACACTCAAGAAGTATTTTTCTCCATAGCTCAGTTATTCCTGAATCACCTTTTAGGAAATCAAATATTTGATATGAAAATATGATTAATTTTGAAAGGTAATGAAGAAAAAATTTGTGTTGATAGGAAGATGAAGAAAATGTGAAGACAGCCATTTCTTCACATATTATCCTACGGTACTGTGTGGTACGTACGGATATAGATTTAGTCACTACAGTAAACTCCCTTTTATCTAAAAATCATTAGTCTTTTGAAATTTTGGATAAACGAGAGTCCTAAATATGTCTACAAATTACTGTATACTGTTTTCAATGCATTTAAAACCATTTCTAGGCTGTTTTAACTTCAAATTATCATCTAATTCAAGGGATGTCTACTTCAGAGGGGTTGAATTGATGCAATTAAGCACCCAGAGAGGCTTAAATAAGTGAAAACTAGTGAAAAATATGAAAAGCAAAAACTTTGGTTAACTGACATTTTTGGATATTTGAATTTTGGATAAATGGGAGTTTACTGTACTGTATATACTGTAATTCCGATTAATCACTTTTGTTAACTTTAATATAATACATTATAAATAAAGTCACAGTATGTAGATTTCTTATATAGATATTTATTATAACAACTTTTCCTATATCTTTGAGTTTAGTTTATAATTTCTAAAAGGCCAGGGTACCGGATATATATCTGATTTTAATTACAGAACTCTTCACATTCCCAGCATCGATTCTGCTGATAAAATGAACAATAATATATCAACAATTTCAATCAGATAATGCCAATCCATGTTTAAGGAGCTACCCTCAGATGATTTTATTAAAGTTAGGAATTATCTTTCAGAGTTGGAGGGTTAATTGAGCAAGTCTTTAACCCATTGATACCTAGAGGTCCTTCTTAAGCTTAAATAATAGTCTGCAGGTAGCGAGAATAAAACAAAATTGACGTCATCTGATCGAAATGGTTAAATAGTTCACATTATTGGATATTTCCTAATACATAACAATATATTCTACTGTAATTCATAACGTTTTTATTAATACATTTACACAAGTATAAAGGATTCAAATTTACAGAAGAAGCACAATTTACAAATATATATACAGTATATAATATATGCATATATATACAGATATCTACACTACTCGAGCATTTACATTATCGTACAGTCACACATGTAAGTTCGTTCCCTGTCTGTTATTTTATACGTGGCAGTCAAGATGACATAGATGTGTGTGAATTTGAATTTTGTTTTTGTGTGTTCATTGCTTTCTGTTGTGTTGACCCTATTCTGGCTCTGTCTTGAGTCCCCCCCCAAAAAAAAATAAAAATAACAAAAATAAAAATATATATACAGTATATTCTGTATATAGGAAAAGTGGGGATTGGGCCAGAGTATATAGATAGATAGAAGATAGTGTGATTGACTACACCCTGTTCATTATTGGTAGGCCAGAAATCCCAACCCTTCATATCTCAAAAAGGACTTGGCTAATCAAGCTATTAGTTCTAACATTTGGAAAGAGTCCATCAGTTACTCAGTGTGAGAAATTACAGCCTGTTTGCTCCAACATTCTCGGAGTTATAAGAGGTGAAGGCCAGGTAAGATTTGTTGCTTAATTATAATGAACAGACTGTAATAAGTTATTATAAACAGTTAATTGATCATATGAATCAACTACCATATAATAACAAACTACAATCTCGGGGCTATTCGGCCAGGCAGCTTAGGGAACGACAACAACAAACTACATTCTAAATTCAATCTTACAAATTATACTTCCATGCATAAAATTACAGAGAAGGAAAGAACTTACATGTACGACTACGCCAATACTTTTTTCTCACTGACTTCTCATGAGCAAAGAGTATTATTCAAAGGGTTAAGGCGACGTCACACCAGCGCTTCTTCTAAAAAAAATCCGATGAGCAAGTTTCTTCTCGCAATATTATGGGGTTCCTTTCATTTTTACTTGTACTGTATTTTCCTTGCTAGCTTTTTCCCTTACCTCTTTTGCACTGGGATCGGCTACTATACGAAAGGTAGAATACGTTAGCTGGCTGACTTCTGATAAAACTATAATTTTGATGCTGCCAAACACAATTGCTCGATAAAGGTGACTGAAAAAGCGCTCGTGTGACACTGCCTATATACCAAAATTGACTACAGGTAAGTGGAAAATCATATTCCCAAGAGAGCCTTCAATGAAAATAATAAGAGAATGGATAACTATCATAATTTTGTGCCTTTGCCGTTACTGTTATATCACTTGACTTTATCTATCTACGCCATTGCCAGTCGCCTTGATCCCCGTGGGGGTGGCCACGAATTAATCACATCCATGTTGTGGTAAGACTTTGTTGTACTGTGCTGCAGTAAAGACTGTAACCACCGTGCTATGATTGCTGTGCACTGTGTGCAGTACTGTACTGTGATTGTACCATGGAAGCCACATTCACTGTGGACGGTTGCGGTCTATAAACCCGTATGTATGTATGTTCCGAGGCAGTTTGTTTGATTCCATAGCTTCTTTGCGGGGGAGGGTTGCCAACCCAACTGCCCAATCACTTGACTTGATTTTACTGGAGAGCGAGAGAGAAAGATGTAATTTGTCCAGCCTACTGGGCCGGGGCCCTCATAAGGCTGGTTGATTTTAATGGAAATGTTTAGCGTCCACCATTCTTGGAAGATGGAAGAGGTGGCCTGGTGAGGGTAACAAGTCTTGTGTGTCAGGAATAACTTTTGTCTCGACTGAAGTAATATGGGTCTCTTGCCTTTCAGATGCCATTCATGAAAAACAAAAATAAAAAAATATATATATAAGGGGAGGGGGGGTTGGATTCAGGACGAAGAATGCAAATCTACAGCATTAACGTTTAATGTGGCTTAGGGGTTAAGATACTTATCTAATCTCTCTAATTATTTTTTCCAAAGGCTGTCTAACCTGGCTTTCACTTACACAATGAGTGCACCGATACAAAATGACAAAGTTTTCTTGGTAATCTGTCTACGATGGATATAAACAACAGCACGACAAATGGGCTTCCTAGAAAAAAAAGTGTGAACTCTCGGTAATGCTAAGTGGCACATTGATGACAGTACATTAAGTAACAGTTTATAGGCAAGTCTCCCCTGGATAGAAACACGCTGCAACTAAAGTACACTAATACCTCTTTTGAAGAATGCTTGTGCTAGGTGGCTGATTATTTTTTTCATGGGCATTGTTTTTCTTTTTTCCTTTCTTTTACGCAAACAAAATATAATGCATGACTTGACTAGTCTAGTTTTAGTATACTGTATTCATTATTATAATTTTTTACCAACCAATATCAAAGATTAGATGGTGGCAATTTAGTTTTAAAATGTACAAGCAAAAATTAAGTACTCTACGGTAATATATTTAAACCTTTTTATTATTCAAACCATTCTATTATTTATACTTCGTGAACTTTCTTCTTATTGTATATAAAATCTTTCAATAGTCTAGGCAATTATTTTGTTTTCTTCTTTTCACTATATTAGCACGGGTACTCCTCACTTACAGTCACATTATTTTTTGTTTTCTTTTCATAAATACAGTGTTCCTTAATTAGGGTACAAAATTCATTTAAAGTTATGCTTCATTATGAAGTTGTAAATCAGACAAAAATGGTGTAAAATCACAAGATAATTGACAAAAATTAATTGCCTCCTATAAAGTTATTCTTGATTTTCAGGAACGGAACTACAACTTTCACTGAGGAATTACTGTACATTCTAGAGGTATAAGTGCATGCAGGTTCAGTGTAGCTTAAAGGCCTCAGATACTATACAAATGTTGGTTTTTGGCTCCTCCTATAAAAGTAGAAGGCATCGGTGAACACACTGAAGGACACAAGTCTTGCTGAAGCCTCAGTCAATTCATATTGTATTTATTGTGCTGTAATCTCCATCAAGTCTCTCAAATCGAGCTTCATGCCAAAAAGTCTATTAAAATTGTTCTCAATTAATATTTTTTCACCAACCAACTTTACTTCTAAATTCAATTAATGAAATCAACATATACATCTGTCACTCCAAGGACTCGAACCTAGGATACTCACACCAAAATTCCGCGCATTTATGAATTACGCTATCAAGACAAAAATAGCAAGCTAGGTCAGTAATATTTGTAACAAATCTTGTTTGAAAATCAAGACGTGTACAGTATAGCTGTTTTCCAGATCAATCAAGAAAAATAAATTTTAACTTTTGACGTTATGACTTGAATACTGGCTACTTTTAAGTTTATCCACTTCTATAAAAATTAATGAGACTGTAATGGTACTGCCAAGATATTTGTAGAGGACAAATTAAATTATGCTGCATTCAACTTTTAAAATGGCTGTCAAGCAGGTTGATCATAAATTCATGTCTTTAAATTTGTCTACACGTTGAATTAGAGGGAACCAATTTGAGCGACTTGGTGGATAACGGCAACTCGCTGGTACATTACACATCAGGGGCATGTTAGAATTCACACAGTTATTGTAGCAAAATATTATATACCTTTCACAACACTGGGCTAAACTGTATAAAGTTGTAAGTCAATACTAATAGGTTATCAAAATCCTGTGATGTTTGCCTGAGCTGGATTTTCCAATTAATCATTGCTGTAAAATATCAATCCTGCAAAAGAATCTGGTACAGTCACAGACGATAGTATCTCTAATTATTTGAAGCTTCCAACTGCATTAGCCAGGGATCTTAAAGCATTTGAATCCTCTCGTTTGGAATCAACACGTTTTCTATCGTTTCTCAGCGATAATATTTTCCGCGGGTGTGCCTATTAACCCCTCCGTACTGTACAGTGATGCCTTTTTTACCTTGTGTTCTGGCTAACATTAGACAATTTTATGCTAGTGAAAAGGGACTAGGTTATTTAGATAGTATTTACTCCTTCACATCTCAGTGGTAGATTATAAGCTTAAGAAAATCGTCTAATGGTAACCAGAATGAGACGAAAGTTACATCATCGTGCTAAAGGGGTTACAAGAACAAATAAAGTTGTACGGCTGTAAACCTTTCTAACGTACTGAATTACATTGAAACTATAACCCTGTTCATTATAGTTGGGCTCGAAATCCCGACTCCAACCTCGCACAAGTCAAAAACTACTTCAGTAATAGAGCTGTTATTATTATTATTTTGCTTAAGCGTTGTTTCCACATAGTGATTTTGATAAGTTGTTTTGTCTTTTTACTGTGTTCGTCCAAGTTTTGGTTTGTTTATTTTGCAAGTTTTACATTATAATTTCTACCAGATGGAAAGAGCCAACCACAAGATAGGTGTGGAAAATGACCGCCCATTTGCTCTAGCCCTTTTTGAGTAGTAGAGGTTAGGGTTCACAATTTCTGGCCTAATAATAATAAATAGCTTACTGTATACTCTTCCTAGACTATGCACAATTTTGGTTAGTAGAGGGGGCAACACATGAGAGATTTCACCTTCAATTTTCTATGGTCTACAAACTTCTGGAAAAATTTCTGGGATAATTTTTCTGGACTCCCTTCTCCCTCATGTTTAGGCTTTAGCCCCATCAGTTTTGAGATATTAAGACTTGCCTCATTAGTTTGGCGATTTTAAGACCTTTCGTGCCATTTAGCTGTCAAATTTTGTTCACGAGCCTGCAATATACAGTAGCTGGAATCTGTCTTTGGCCAGAACAATTTTCCACTGAAAAATGTACAAATTTATCTTGAATGGGGGTCTCAGGGGTATTTTTAAGCTTGATGGAGGTCTGTGGAGCAAACTAATAAATAAAAAAAAAAACACCCCCTAAATCCGATTATGTTGTTATAGTCTATTCGCTGTAAGTAGGCGAGAAATCATGACCTCTATCCTCTGCAACTCAAAAAGGACTAGAGCAAATTGGCTGTAGATTTCCACATATATTCCCTGACTGACTCTTCCTAAATGGTAGAAATATTAGCTCGATTACTGTAGTCGTGTCTGAGTTACAGAGGTTAGAGTTCATGATTTCTCGCCTACTTACAGCGAACAGACTATAGCTCCTCATGACACTACAGTATCACAGTAAACACTTAAATTAATCCTCAATGGAGTTTAAATTAAATTTACAAATTATGGCGACACTCTCACAAGCACAAAGATTGGCAAAGCAATGATATATATATATATATATATATATATATATATATATATATATATATATATATATATATATATATATATATATATATATATATATATATCCAAAATACAACTTAACCCTTTAGCAAAATTATGTTTTTTTTTAACTGATTCTGCCTAAAATTTATGATTATATGCAGTTTAATAAAGACCTCTATTATCAGAGGGTTTATTGAGATCATATTTACCCCTTTGAAACCTAGAGCTGCTAGCAGAAAATTTCCTAATGGTATCCAGAATATGAAAAAGATTACATGATGATGCTGAAGGGGTTAATTGAGTCTAGGGTACTGTTAGTTTCCGGGATCCCTAACACAGTCACAGGTACACTCAGAAACCATAATATGCATACACCCATGTGAATCTGTGAACCTTTAACTCCTGTACCGGCGACGTGTCTCTAAGTTTATTTTAGCTATATTTAAACAATTTTGTGCAGCTTAAAAAGGATCTGTGGTAGTGAAAAGGGTTAAATGAGATATTTCAAAGCATGTCAATTCCTGGAGGCCCATTGTAAACTGAATAAAATTGTCTAATAGTAGCCAGAATAATGTTAAAAGGACAGTGCCGGTACAGAAGGGGTTAAAGCCTAACTCTAAAGCCTTTGGGATAATGTAATGCACTCGCCCAACCCAAGCTCCAAAGGGCAAAGATACGGAGATGAACGCCATGGCCAACCACAGCCTAGCGCAAGATAACATAATGCACTCGCTCAACCCAAGTTCTAAAGAGCAAAGATACGGAGATGAACGCCATGGCCAAGCACAGCCGCACACAAGCCCCTTAACTTTAACTATAACTTTACTTTACTGCATTGTATTATCTCATTTAGGTTCGATACAGATTTAAATGGGTGTACACTTATTATGGGCGAGAGTGCACAATATAGCATCATCACCTTAATCATACCATTAAAACCACTTCAGCACGATGTAATTTTAATTATATTTTTGTTATCATCAGATGATTTTCTGTAGCTTAAATCTACCTCTAGAACTCAAAGGGTTAAATACGATATTCAATAGACCCTCTGCATAATAAAGGTCCTTTTCGAACTGCATAAAATCATAAAACTTAACCCAGAATGAGAAGTAAAAAGCTGTCATAGTGCTGAAAGGATTAAAACCACTGGAGATCATTATCTCAGGAATGGCTATGGACTTGGAAACTTGGCAATGGGCACACTCACAGATGCAGACATTGTTATCGAGTCATGTGAATTGCTTGAAATGAGGCACATGTACAGTCACGGTCATTAATTCCGGTACATTTTGAGGCGTAGGGATGCGGCGACCTCACCGCCCGCCACTTTGGTGGTGCAACCAGCCTCTGGAGCAGTGGACCACTGGTTCCTATTTCCAGAAAATTCCTGTGCTTGGTATGCTTCCAGCCAGGGCCCCACTGGGGTAAATAAAATAGCAAAACAGTGGTGGAACTGCCATCCGGGTGAGGGACTGCTCTGGGTCTGCTCCTTCAGTGTTCATGGTTATAATCCACTTAGTGGAAATGGCACTGTGGAGTGGGTCAGTCGGGGCATGTCTGGGAACCTGGAGGCAGTTTCTGCCATGGCCATCCCTTTTGGGGGTGCCTTCTCTGGAAGCGAGGCGTCAGATTTGATGATGATGATGACATTTTGAAGCCTCGGACTGATTGAACTAACCTCAAAAATGCAAAAATCGAGTGAAGAATTAATGAGGAGATTCAATTGAGCCCGAGACAGTGTTGAAAATATATGTATCAGAATTAATGTACTTCTCTACCCCATTAAAAACGTTAATTTTGCTCAATAAGGCCATCCAACATCAGCAGGTATAAACGATAACAATTTGAAGTTACATTGAAGGGTCCTGGCACGATTTTGAATGATCACTTTGGCCCACATCTAGCCTCCAATAAACAAAATAATACGGGCACGTAGCTTCTGTGAGCGCAGCTATTTTGTAAAGCATAGCCTATGACACACCGAGGGATCCGACAGTATACAACAAATCAGAAAAATTGTAGCTTAACACTGGAATGAAAACAGGCACCACTAATAACGCTTCGGTAAACAACTTAGAAAGACACAAAAACAGGATGTCAAACCGGAGCAATATTGTTTGAAGACTTGAATGAATATGAGAAGGAGTGTAAGGAAATTAGCATAAAATAGCATTATTTTGTCCATTTTAGCAATATCCAAACATATAATTTTAACTATAAACCATAATTCAATCTTTACATAAAAAAAAATAGGTAGACATATACAATAATAGACAAAATAATGGACTCGGTTTTCATTTGACACCCTGCACAAAAATAATTATATTTCTGTGCTCCACAAAACGTTTCCACCAAGCTGAACACTCGTCAATGAGCACTTTACAAAACTGCACATAAAAGCACTGGGTTGTAAGGCAGTGACGTCAAAGACACTGTGGAGATGTTATAGGGTTATTACACAAGGCATAAGTGCAGTTGGAATGTATGAACATGCTCAGATTAATATGCAGGATTCAAAACTGCATAATAAATCGTAGGCTTGTGCATAATTCTTTAACTGTCTTGATAGCGCAATGCATAAATGCGCGGAATTTCGATGTGAGTATCCTAGATTCGAGTCCTTGGAGCGCCACATGTATTTTTGTTGATTTCATTAATTGAGTTTGGAAGTAGAGTTGGTTGGTGAAAAAATATGAAATAACACGACACACCTAAGTATATGTTCTACCATTGGATTATATTTTCAAATGTCTAAATCCATAATACTTTAGAATTTACTGCAAATGAAGACTTAAACTTGGGGATCTCATTATATGAGTGCTAATGTGGAAAACTCCCAACACTTCACTTAAGTAGAATGCCGCATAGCACTGACATTAGCACAGTTGGTATGCAAGTAACTTTTCAACAAGGACAAGTATGTGAAACTTAACGCTCTGTATATAAGTAGAGAGCCGGTAAAAGTACATTAGTAGTACAGTACTGTACAGTATATTGATAATTCTTTTCACACATGTACACCCAGATACAAATATTCATTGAAAAACTTGATGATTGTGTAAATTCATATTTTTTCACCAATCAACTTTACTTCTAAACTCTATTAATGAAATCAACAAATACATGTGGCATTCCAAGGACTCGAACCTAGGATACTCACACCAAAATTCCGCGCATTTATGCATTACGCTATCAATTGGCCAATCATATGGGTTATATTACAGTATAAGTTAATTTGTAATGTGACAATTGAAATCTCTAATGTTAGCAGCTTCATTTTAAATTTCCAAAGCTAATGATTAAATTGTTGTAAACTATTAAATACAAGTGTACAGTGAGTGCATCACAACTAGTCTGAGGCTTCATACACTATTGGTACTCTACCTGTATTTTTTTGTTCGTTAACAAGTGTACTTATTCTTTTACTGGATATGAGCTCAACCATTTTATACTGTACTGTACAGTAGTTTTATAGACCATATGCAGTTGCTAATCACTGCGCTACATTGCTTGGTACAATGAACAGCACTACAATGTTGACAGTTAGTCTTGTTTATGATAATTTATATGTATTGTATATACCCAGGCACACACCCTATAGCTGGGGGTGGCCGAATCAAGAAAGAGACCGAACAGAAACAACATTTAAAGTTACCCTTTAAATTTATACTGATATACCCATGTAGTCCGATAATAGTGCCTTGTGTGATAAAATTAACGTTGTTGTATAAGTTACCCTTTATAGTTTCTAATCATGATACCCAGAAAGTCTGATACTAATGCCTTGTGTAATAAACCCCAAGAGGTGTATGACAACAACAGTGAGGCGAGGGTAATACTGGACAAGTCACAATACATCCATAATATACACCATGACAACACTTACAGTTATGATAAAAATTTTAACCCTTTTATTATTCCAAGACACATTTTTTCAGTATACAGTATTCAGGCTATTATTAGACTGTTTTATGCAATTTTGAAGAATCTCTAGGAAGCAAAGGGGTAGAAACTATCTTAATAAACCCTCTAATTCCAACAGGTACACTCGCGGAAAAAACAATCTTTACACTGGTGAGCGTTACATTTGTGTGAACGTAATGAATCAGGTGAAACATACGTCTGTCTTTACACTGGTGAGCATTACATTTGTGTGAACGTAATGAATCGGGTGGAACATACGTCTGTATTATCATAAGATTCCAACCCACTTCCAGATTGTTTAGAATGTTAGTGTAAAGATTGTTTTTTCCGCGAGTGTACAACCTGTGTCATTGCTTTGTTTACATTCTTCACATTTTGAACTGTGTAATCAAGACTCAGAAACATTGAGCCATTAACCCCTTCAATACAATGACGTCTTTCTACATATCATTCTGGCTGACGTTAGACAAATTTATATAGTTTAGAAAGGATGTCTTGCTAATAGACTTATCTAAATTAACTTTGATTACCATACATCTCTCCTAATCTGAAGAAAAATATCCAATAATAACCAGTACAGTACAAGATAACGATAAAGACCGGTTCATGCTGAAAGGGTTAACCTATTCAATTGAGATGATACATTATTTAATTGTAGTTTTAGATACCCCAGATAATTTGTTCAACTTGTGAATGATCTCTTGGGGTACAATGTTACTTGAGTTAGGATTTACCCCCTTGATTCCTTTAGGTTGGTTTTAAGCTAAATTATATCAAAAGGTGATAGCAAGAATATGTATATGTGTGTATATGCTCAGGTACATACCCCATAACTGGGGGTGGCCAACTCGAGACGGAACCCGAACAGGGACATTTAAAGTTCTAGGGACCACATTCGCGTTCCCTCGCCACTTACTCTGTCTCGTCTAGTAGGTGAATTTTACAAGGGGAGGAGGATTCCTAGCCCCCTGCTTTGGATAATTGACTAACTATATAACCCATTTCAGATGTGAAAATCACTGATATTTGAGCTTACTATAACATACTTTTTACTCCCGATTCTATTCCAAATTTCTGAGAAAAAAATGAAGGTATAATTGGGTACTGCTAATTGTCTCTACAATACTGCCACTAATATTGTTGGTGTAACACTTGCCTTTAGATGATGGTATTGTTGGTATCACTGAGTTGAATCCCTTATATACAATGCATCCTTTCCAGTTATTTGGGCAGACCAAGAAAGACGTGGGATCAGACCTTGCGATCTGATCTTAAATCAAAGAACCTGACTAGTGAGGGAGCTCTGACTAGGGCTGCCTGGAACACCGCGATTAGGACATGAGACCGGAACCGCACTTTGTGTGAAGCACTCGGTCTTTAACCCTCCAGCCCCGGCTACGCATTACATAAATATTCCCCGAAATCCGGGGGTTTTGGCCGAAAAACGTCTACGCCTAGGCTACCGTATCTTTGTTATTCTGACTGCTTTCGCATTCCCGTGCACAAGCGTAGATGTGTTTCGTACCTGTAGAATGGCGTTAAGTAGAGCTCTCTAAGTCAACTGGTTCAGTTGTGATGATGATTTCATTGGAGATAACTTTATGGCAAAAACAGCCACATTACACTACTTTTCGATACTTAACAATAACATACAGGCACACACGAACAAGCGACGCACTCCTTCTTGTGGCCGGAGATGCGGGACGTCGGTCCAGCCGGCTGTTGTTTACATGCGTCGGACGTACGCCTCGCACACCAAGCTTACAGGCTTTAAGCTCATGGGTGTTTAAGAGACCTTCCGGGTAGCTCGGGTGTGTTTTTTATGGGTGTTTAAGAGCTCTTCCGGGTCTGATGGGTTAAATTTCATAATTATCATCATCATCTCCGACACCTTGCTTTTCCCTGGAAAATCCCCGCTAAAGAATGGCCATGACAGAAACATCTCCAGGCTACTTTGTCAAAACATGCTTCCTTTGCCCGTGTCACTATGCCCTTTCCACTACTCTTCCACTATGTGGAAGTTTTTCCTCAATATATTTTTCCACTTTCTTTTCTTTTGTTCTTTTAATTTGTGTATACTGTATGTATTATGTATGGACCTATAGGAATCGAAGATTTACAAACATAGGAATCAAAGGTCTACTACACGCCATCTCGATTAACTTTTTGACACTCTCAGAATCTTCATAACCTGACAAGATCGTCTACTCATAACCCTAATCAATAGAAGAAAGGTGCCATCTTACTGAAAGGGTTAACATCATTTTTAGAATCATAACACTACATTTTTTTTCTCCAGCTGACGGTAAATTGCCATGTTCCCATCTTGATAATTGTCACTACCAACAATTTGCAGCAAAATTTGGTTGTTAATTAGGAAAACTTGGCCTTATTATGATGGAGATACACAGTACAGTAGTTTCATATTATTATGATGGAGATACACAGTACAGTAGTTTCATATTTTGCCATTAAGTAGGCTATCATGAAATTAGTTGCAAAGGGATTTAATTTACCGTCAGCTGGAAATAAACCAACACTACAGTCTATTCGCTGTAAGTAGGCAATAAATCATGACCTCTATCCTCTGTAACTCTAAAAGGGCTAGAGCAAATTGGCTGTACATTTCCAAATCTATTCCGTGACTGACTCTTCCCAAATAGTACAAATATTAGCTTGATTACTCTAGCCATTTTTGAGTTACAGAGGTAATGATTTCTCGTGTACTTACAGCAAATAGATTACAGTATAGTTAAGATACAGAAGTCTGTGAGGCTGAAAAACACAACTCATCACAGCTTTTTCCATCACTTTTTTCCACAACACTGATCTGGCAGCTTTTGAAATAAACTTTTATA
This sequence comes from Paralithodes platypus, assembly GCA_032716605.1. Taxonomy (NCBI): domain Eukaryota; kingdom Metazoa; phylum Arthropoda; class Malacostraca; order Decapoda; family Lithodidae; genus Paralithodes; species Paralithodes platypus. The sequence goes on along the minus strand of CM064485.1, from coordinate 5,176,256 downwards.
AGGATTCTGTCATATATAATAATTGACTTTCAGTATAGCGGCCAATAACCGTACATAATAGTCTCAAAATGATGCCACAGTTAAGCTGAAACGTTAATGACAAAAGGTCTTCTCACGTGCCACCAGTCTTACCCTTCATTATGTATAAATCTTTACAGCACTACTGGACAAACTGTTAGTTACAATTTTTTTTTTTTATGCTTACTGTACATGGATAGATACGATCATGTGGAAACACTACCTGCAAACATAACACAAAGCAACATAATTTATAAAAAAACACATAATACAATACAGTTGAAAGAAATTTTTAATTTGTAATGATTATTATATTACAAAACATAGACTTTGCTCTACAATTAAATTATAGTAGCTTATACCATCATTAGAGAAGTATATGCCTAAATAGTAAATTATTCTCACTGAAGAACCAAATCTTAATTCAGATTAAGTATTAATATTTGTATGACAAATATTATGCTATACGGAAGAATGACTATATCAGTACACAATACTGAGTTACCTAATGTATCACTCCTGAATGTATTGAAAACTTCCTTATTCTGTTTTGGTTGGTAGAAAAATACTTGTCACTGCTTGGCTACCTCACTGAAGCTGGAATCACACGAGGGCATGTATCCGATTCTGGGCTCAGTCACTTTATCCAATTCAAATTATACTATAGAAATGGCTGTTATTCTACCACCTTTAACCGGCCTTGTGAGGGCCCAGTAGGCTGATAAAAGTGATCTTCCTTCTTTTTATTCAACCACCTTTACGTTCATTTTGACATTACAGTATTATGAAGTTTGCAGTTCAAAATCAAGACCAAACATTTTAAAACGCGAAGAAATTACCTAAATACTAAAACATGAATGGTTAAATTTTTGCGAATACCAAAATCGGATACAGGTGCCCGTGAGACACCAGCTTAACTATGTGTATCTGGTAAAAAAGAACTTTTGTATACCAGAAAATACTTGTATATGTCTGCCTCATTGACTAACTATTCCCCCTGTGGGTCTCACCTCTAGTGCACTTGGTGAAGAAGGGTGCTGTAACATGGGGCTACTCTGGGCAACGGGACTAAATTAGACGCTTAAAATACATTCTTTCTTGCTGTATCTATCTATCTATCTATTGCCTGACGCCGTGATCCCCGAAGGGGTGGCCACGAACGAACTTCCCCCATGCACCTCTGTCCCCAGTCAGTCGACGCCCCTCCCCCCAACCAGCACCGCCTTCGTTCATGTACTTCCTCACTCCATCCTTCCACCTCTCATTCGGTCTACCTCTCCCTCTCTGTCCCTCCACCTCGCTCTCGTACACCCTCTTAGTCATTCTCTTGCTGTATTAGCCTGTTTATTTCCTTAATTAAGCAAGGTGATTGGATCTTTACAATCTATATACTGTACTGTAATGTACACGGTTATTCTTTTTCAATTTCAGTTTGACACTCAGTTTAGTTTGGGCTCATTTTGACACTCAAATTATATTCTTTCTCGTTATATTAGAATACAATTTATATTTCCTTAAGTAAAGTGACTGGATCCTTACAATGTATACACACTTTTTATTTTTCAATTTCAGTGTAATACAGAAGAAAAAAAAGTTTTCTTAAAATAGACCTGCTTGTCCAGAGTAGTCCCAGTTTACAGTAGGTTGATGAAGAAATACTGGGTGGATGGGTATGTTACTAAATTTTTTGGGACTGAAATTTAATACATTTGGTAAGAACAAAATATTTGTGTGTGTATTAATTTTAGTAGGTAAAAAGGTATGTGTATATCTTTTACTATGCGTATAGAAAGACGTGGGATCTTACTTGACAAGTTCAGCAGTTCTGAAAAGGGCTGCCTGAAACGCAGTTGTTATGATATCAGCCTGAAACCAAACTTTGTGTGGAACAGTTTGTCTTTAAAATTATGTATATATACATATAGTACTGTACTACATTTTTTTTTTTAATACTACCAGTACTGTGTATAACTTTAGACCAATTGATTTCATATTAAGCACACATGGTAAGAAAACATTACTGGTACAGTATATTTAGTTTGCCTGAAAACACTAGTGGGTGTCTGGTTTACTCATACTACCCTGTAAAGTGTGGTAATGAAGTTTAGTATGACGAAAGAAGGATGTAAATTTAAACTCCAAAAAGTTGACGGAATGAATATAAATACCATAGTATAGGAAGAGCACTTTAGTGACAATGTTTCACTCATAATCTTTTCAAATCAATGATCACCTTCCTTTTGAATAATTTGACTAAGTTATAAGTGAAAGCAAGTTCTCCTCATTCAGTGGTATATTATCCACTACATAAAGTTCTGGGTTCATGTTTAGCCCGCTTGGTAAGAAAGAACTGTAGTATGTCTGAAGAATATCTAATGTTTCTTGTATGAGATTAATGACAACTCGGATGAAAACTCAGTACTGTACGGGTATTTGACCTCAGAATTTGTTTTGCTATTTTCACTTTATTCTGGCTAACAATAAATAATTTTATTAAGTTACCCAAGATCCTTTTAGGAATCAGAAGGGTAACAAAGACAGTTTTTACCCCTTTGATTCCTTGAGATCCTTCGTATATTCCTCAAAATTGTTTAATAATAGCCAGAATATAATAATAAATAGCAGAATTTTACTAAAAGGATTACGAAGTAGGTGTGACCTACTGACTGACGACCTGTATGGACCCATGATTGACTCAGCTTGAAGGATATTAATGTTTCTTATAGGCGAGTAAGGAGAACTCAAATGAAAACTCGGTATGTATGAGACCTACTGACTAACGACCTGTATGGGTTCTTGATTAGCCCGCCTGGTGAGGAAGAAGTGAAGTATGCCGGCCTGTGCCATAACGTCAACAGTTCCCGCCGCCAGCTTCTCCGCGGGAGAGGGATTGCCTGGCTTGTCTCCCGGGCGTAGCAGGGTCGGACCAAACACTGTCGCTAGGTTGTGCAAGGACATCTTGTTCAGGTTCTCCATATTATGAATTCTGTAGGTGGATTAGGAGATAGGTTACATTTAGATTAGATGTTTCAGCATATAACAATCAAAGAATATATACACATACTGTACAAAGAAATATTTGTTTCACTGGCTGCATATCAGCATTAAATGTTTACTATCTTATTTCTTAACCCTTTCATGCACCAGGGGTTGCCGTTTAGTATTCTGAAATTGAATTATCTTAATCTCATAATTACCTCTCCAAATTAGTTTTCTGCCCACAGCTCGTTCAAAGACAACTGCAGAGGTTGAAGTAACAAAACAAAAGGGTTAATAATGCCTATTTTAAAAAGCAGATGTTTGATAGCCATTTTACAAAACATATATTGAAGGTAATAAAGCTCAGGATTCACATACTTGACTAAATGTTCCAGCAGGTACACAATGATTGACTGGTTGAGCTGAGGAAGTGAGGAGAAGAGTATCAACAAAGTGTTCTTCTTGTACTCGGGATCGGTGGCACTGAACGCTTCAAAAAAGCGTGGGTAGAGATCGCTAGTGTAGAGCGCCTCGGGAAGCTCTCGCAGGAAGAGCTTCAACAGTCCAGTTACAGAATGGATGTCCACTTCCTTGATGAGCTGTTCGGCTTCATACGGATCTGTAGAGAATTTGAATGGTTATTATTTAGATAATTATCCTATCCAGTACGATGGCAACAAGCTGGCTAACATTAGAAGATTTTGTTTACGTCTGGTATGATCTCTAGGATTTTATCTATCTATTAAATTGTAAAACTTGCAAAATAATTTGCTTGGTTCCCAAGCAAACTAATCGCACATATAACAATGCACTATCGTCATGTTCAAGGAATTAGTCAGTTTGGGAAGTACTGTACTGTACAGTATGTGACGTTCTGGTAAATTTTACTAAATTCTGTGTGACTAAGGTCTTTTGAACTTTAATGGACAGCTAATTTTGAGTGATGCAGTTTTTACCATGGTGCACTCCCTGGTCATGATTGGGGCCAGGGTGGGTGCCCTGATGTTTCAGGGAGTTCAGTGGACAGTTGCCACAAATTGCTAGCCCGCACCATTCACCAAAAGCACTGTCGTCTGTCAATAACGCACACTGGCTGGCCTGAGCATTGAACCGTCGACCTCTCGGTTCTGCAGGCGAGTGCTCTACCAACCATGCTACGGCCTGTGGCATACTGTTACTTCACACTTATCATATCCACCTTCATTAACCTAAGAAGTGCGCATGGGGGGTATGAGACACCACACTCCTGTGCTGACGTATTTGAGCTGTTCCCATCACTAACATCGTTATTTTACCATAAATAGCATTAATACTTATCCATATGCACCTATTATAGGTTGATTATAAAGGTATTAACCTGTTACAACAATAAAACAAGTGGAAACAGTGTTTGGATGGTCAAAATCGGCGATACAGGCCGGGAGTTACATAATGTATGGCTGAGGCAACCCTCCCTGCCCTCCACCCCTCCCCTTGTCTGGAGAGACACTGTTCCGCAATAGTCTCTCTCTCGCTCTTTCCCACGCTTGGTAACAGTGATGACAACGCCCTGCCACCAACTCGCTAATGTTAGCACGAAAATAGACCACAGAATAAGGGAATAACAGGGAAAATAGGTGATAACTGAAGGAGGGGAGGTGGAGGAGTGATATTTGGCATGGCCCAGGGGCAAAAAAACTAATAATTTTTTTTTTTTTTTTTTTTTTTTGGGGTGTTTTAAATGGATTTTTTCCCCCCTTACTCTTAAGAGTCTTCCCGCAGTCCGCCGGGGGAACTCTTAACCCGCTGAGCCCCAGCTAGTTAGTAATAAATGTCCCACCAGGGCCCAGAGGGTTGATTTTTTTGTTTTTTCCAGAAACAATAGCGAATGGGTTAGGAATGAAGGAAAAACCACGAAAAAAACGATAAAAAAGCTCAAAAAATGGTCCTACAGAGCCCCCGAAAACGGATTTTACAAGAGTAAAAAATTGAAGGCAATTTTCCCCCCAATTTTTTTTTTGCGTGCTCACGCGCACGCGGTTGGACTTTGAGAGTTTTCAACCATCGACATGGTTGCGTGGGATACTTACACAGTTCCCATACAAATCTGAGCCCTCTAGGTGCCATAGGACCGAAGTAATTAACCTGGACGCAACCATTGCGTCACTGGGTTCTGGTGATCGAACATTGCAGACGCAACACGTGCGACGCTGGGTCTCAGCGGGTTGTCTCCCCGCAGTTCCCAGGTTAAAAGAAAGATAAGCTAACTATATCTATTTATTGCCTGACGCCGTGATCCCCGAAGGGGTGGTCACCAACGAACCGCCCCCATGCACCTCTGTCCCCAGTCAGTCGACGCCCCTCCTCCAAACCAGCATCGTCTTCAGTCATATACAGTAGAACGCCGTTTACACGGCACGCTCGTGGGGTGGGGTGGGGGGGGAGAGCATGCCGAATAACCCATAATTCCGTTGTATTGAGAGTTACTCTTAGGCCTAGGCTATAGATACTCACAAAATCCCAACTGACCTGCTTATATAGCGAGAAAATCCCAGGTATATTTCATAAACGTATATTAACCGAGTAATCTTGATCAAACCGATTTGTGAACCTCATATCTCGTGTTTTGCTTTGTTAACTATATAACACACACACGCATCAGCTGACTCAGGGGCCCAATCGATAAAGTGACCACGGGTCCAAAACAACTTCTATTATTTTGTTCAATCGAAAAGCACTTGGTATAGAAAAATCTAATCTTCACCAATTGCAAGATAAAAGTGATTTATGCTTCCTGATATATATCTAAGCTAGGTTAGACCATTTACCTGGATACTGATGTGATCGACGATTATGCAGGGTTACAAGATGGCGTTTCGCGATTGTTGGCACACAAATGGCAATCAGTAACTTGGTACTGACCACCCTATTTCTTGTTACTGCTTTCAGCGTTCCTACAACCCTCTTCCCCTGTTACACCCTCTCCTGCACTTCTTCATCCATAGTCCCATCTTTACTCAACAAACTGCCCAGATACTTAAAAGAGCTGACGATCTCCATAGCCTGACCGTTCAACTTCACCTCACACTCTGTGACTTCACCCCTTTCGAAGACCATAACCTTGCTCTTCCCCGCATTTACCTTCAAATTCCGTTTTTCGCACACTGTTCCAAACTCATTTATCAGACCCTGCAACTCCCATTCATTATCGCTCATCAGAACTGTATCATCCGCAAACAGCAGTATAGGCAGCTTCCACTCATTTCCCTCCCTTTTCAGCGATACACCAACATCCACTGCTCTTCCTAGTATTTTTTTCATGACTCCATCCATATATACAGTAAACAACCACGGGGACATCACACACCCCTGTTTCAACCCAACATTCAGGTCAAAGAACTCGCTCTGCTCATTCTCCACATGTACTGCTGCCTTTCCACCCTCATACATGCTCTTCACTGCTTTCAGCAACTTGCCATTTACTCCATATATTCTAACTACTTGCCACATACCTTCTCTATCCACTCTGTCATAGGCCTTCTCGAAGTCCATAAAGGCAACATACACCTTTTGTTGCTTCTCCAGATATTTCTCCACAACACAATTCAGGGTAAAAATCTGATCTACACATCCTCTTCCCTTCCTAAAACCTCCCTGCTCGTCGCCTATCCATTTCTCCGTTCTCACTCTCAGTCTCTCAATCACTACCCTACTATACACCTTCCGTACTACGCTTAAAAGACATATTCATCGGTGTTTACTACACACTCCTCTTTCCCCTTTGCCCTTATATAGGGGGACTATTATGCCAGTCTTCCAGTCATCGGGTGCACTCCCCTTCTCCCATGCTAGTTTGCACATGTTCCATACCCATTCAATCACTATCTCACCACCATACCTCAACATTTCCCCACACACTCCATCTGTTCCTGGTGCTTTCCCCAACTTCACTCTTTTCATGGCTTCCCACATTTCTGACCTCCTGATCCCCACCTCCTCCTCCACTACTTCTCCTCTTCTCCTTCCCATACCATATCCAACTATGTTTGCTGGCTCTTCATTCCTTACATTTAGCAACTCATTAAAGTACTCCCTCCATCTTTCGACTCTCTCTTGCTTCTCGGCTATCATTCTCCCATTCTTATCTTTCACACCCTTACTGTTTCCCTTGCTACCTTCACTAACTTTCTCGACTTCTTTCCAGAACAGTTTCTTACACTCCCTCCATTTTACACTCCGATTCCTTCCAAATTCCTCATCTACTCTTCTCTTACTTTCCTTCACTACTCTCTTCACCACTCTCTTTCTCTCCACGTAGTGTACCTCGCTCGTTTCTCTCTCTCCAAATCTTCATTCCCTCTACTACCCAACCACTCTCTATACGCTTCCTTCTTGTCTTCCACAGCTATTTTTACCTCTTCTGTCCACCATGCTGTACCTTTCACTCCGCTCCCTCTTCTCCTCACTACACACCTCCTCACATGCTCCACAGATCTCTTCCTTAAACACCTTGCTCATCTCCTCCACTTCCTCCATATCTTCCAGGTCGAACCCACCTAGTCGTCTTTCTACTGCTCTCCTGTACTCTTCCCTGATTTCCTTCTCCTGTAACCTCTCCACCCTCTTCACCATGCCACCTTTCTCTCGCCTCCCTCCAGCTCTCCTCACCCACTTTTTTTGTATCCTAATTTTAGCTACTACTACATAATGATCAGACAGACCCCCTCCAATACCCCTATACACCCTAGCATCCAGCATAGATTTCTTCATTCGTTCATCCACACATATATAATGAATCAGTGACTTTCGTTCCACCACTGTCTTATCTTTCATCGTCCACACCAATTGCCATGTGTACCTGTGTATCATTCTGTGTCAGAAGAAGGTGTTGGCTATCCACAGCCTCCTCCCCATACATACGTCCACAAGTGCACTACCATTCCCATTCACCTCTGACGGTACCCCCTACCCTCCCACCACTCCATCAACTTTCCTATCACCCACCTTACCATTCATATCCCCAATCAGAAATATGCTTTTGTTCTTGTCAAACTTATCCAGGCACGCCTCCACATTCACCCAGAACTCGTCTTTCTCTCTTACAAGTTTATCCTCTGTCGGAGCTTACACACACACAATCACCCACGTTTATATTCCTACTTTCATTTTCACCCACACAATCCTTGAACCCACAGACCCATATTCTCTTACACGCTCCTTCCATTTGTTACTTACAAACACGCACCTTCTCTCGCTGCTCCCTCACTCACTCCAGCACACACACCCATTCCACACTCCCACTCTCTCACATCTGTACCCCTCCATTTGGTCTCCGTCATTCCACATACATCCAGCCTGGCATTCACTAACACTTCCAAGATAAGCTTATACAGGTAATAATACAAGGACTTTTGAACCTTCTTAGACAGCTAATCTTGACTACCATACACAATAACAATTTCACAATGGGCGGGTGCCCAACCCCGAATGGAGTTGAAATAGGGGAGCTATCCCCCCGCCAAAGGCGGCTTTCTAGGGCCTTTCCTAGCTGATGCTGAGAGGATTGGGTTCTAGTCATGTGGTGATGGGCTGGTCTATCCGAGTGAGAACTGAGCGATCTCTGCCATACCCATAGCTTACTCTGACTGCTCCTTTTACTTATATATCTTCTAGATCTCAAGTGGCGGCGTCTTTTCCGTGGATTGACCTCCCTACTGCCAACCTAGAAGTTGGCAGATTGGGAGCCAAAGTGTCACATTTTTCCCTTACCCCTCAACTTTCCCTTCATAATTGCTGAGGGGCACAGGGCCTTGGGTGGGACTTTGGTTTCCCGGGTGTTTCCGCACCCTCCTCAGCTCCCTGCCTTGGAGTGGCTTCGGTCACCCGGGCTTTGTTAGTGGTAAGCAGGGAGGATTTTGTGGGGGCGCTCGTTTATGGCCTTGGCCTTGCTCGAGACCTTGGGGCTGTTCGGCCAGACAGCCTGGGGAACAACAACAACAACAACAACAACAACAATTTCACACTTACTTGCTTCAAAAGACTTCTTGAGCCTTGTTATGTCTGAGGCTAGACCAGAGACTCTGTAGATGCCAACTTCTTGCATCCCACGTCGCTCTACTTCTCGAACGCATCTTGTCACTATAAACGGAACGCATCTCTTTTCACGCCTGTAAAAAGAACATATATATATATAGATACTTGTATTTCTAGAAGGTAAAGCAGTATAAAGACTACTTAAAACAGAATTTACCATACCCTACTGATAAGAACATTTCCTGATATTATTTTATTATATGGGGCTGAGACATGGGCTCTGAAGAAAAAGGAGGGAAGAAAGCTGGATGTGATGGAGATGAGCTGCTTGAGGAGTATGTGTGGAGTTACCCGTAGAGACGGATTGAGGAATGAAGAGATATGTAGGAGAGTGGGGCAGCAGGAACATTTGTCAGCCAAAGTGGACAGAAGGGTGCTGAGCTGGTATGGTCATGTTGAACGAATGGGAGATGAAAGGCTTACAAAGAGAATATATGAGTCAGATACAAGGGGAGATAGAAGGGCAGGAAGACCCCCATTGAGATGGAGAGACTGTGTAAGACAAGCTTTGGATGATAGAGGAATGACTATAGATCAGGCAAAGGAAGTGGTAATAAACAGGAATGAATGGAGAATGCTTGTGAATAGTTGAGTGAACACGTGGTCATTTGGGGGAAGGGGTCGGGCGCAAGTTGGACTAGATAATAGTCCATCAGGCGCCTGGCCCGGGGAGACGATTAATTTGAAGGGTGCGCCTGGAAGTGTGGTGGGCGGGCTTGTGGCTTTGGCTCCGCTGCATTTCTGCCTGCCGAGATCGGAGCCTCTCCGGGTGGTCGGGGGCTGGGGGAGCGACCTTGGTGACCCTGGTCTCTCAGTATTCTCCTGGGTGACCTGGATGTGTGTGAGTTTTGTGTTTTGTCTGTGTTTTTTCGCTGTATTGTCTTTTGTTTTGTGTTTTCCTGTTCTTGCTCTGTCTTGAGTCGGCCACCACCAAGAAAATACCAGAAAAAAAATAAATAAAAAAATGGGAAAAGTGGGGATTGGGCCTGAGCATATTATAGATAGATAGATTATCAACCCGTTGTAATACTTAACACCTAGTTGTCCTCTCAATCTTTCACTGAGTATCCTATCACTAAGTAGCATTACATATCCATCTCGCAATTACTGATGAAAAATTTAACTGAGGGTGAAGGGTGTACTGATAATGAGTTCGCAGTCCGTGTTGGAGTCCATCAGGGTTCAGTGTTAGCCCTCTCCTCTTTATTATGGTCTTGGAGGCACTGTCTAGAGTTTTTAGAGGCAGACTCCCGCTGGAACTGTTTTATGCAGACGATTTAGTCTTAATAGCTGACAGTATGCAAGATGCTGAGGCCAAATTCAGAGAGTGGAGAGAGAGCATGGCGAGCAAGGGTTTAAGAGTCAATATTAACAAAACCAAGGTTATGCATTGTAGATTGAGACGAGGCAATGTGGAAAAGAGCGGTGCATACCCATGTGCAGTGTGTAGAAAGTGAGTGGGCGTTAACTCAATTCAATGTAGCATCTGTCGATGTTGGGTACACCATGGGAGTAAGCGCTGTACTAGAATAAAGGGACCCCTGCCGAAGGATAAGTAAGAAATAGAGAAATTTGAGTGCGTAGTGTGCAAAGGCGAGCTTGTGTTAAGTGATGATCCTGTGGCTGTGAATTTTGGAAATGAGTCCTTGGAGCTGGTGAACAAGTTTTGTTACCTACTGTAGGAGATACCATCTCTGCCGGTGGTGGGGCCGAGGCTGCCACTGTTGCTAGAATTAGGTGTGGCTGGGGGAAGATCAGAGAACTGCTGCCAATCCTGACCATGAAAAGAATGCCTCTCCCCCTGAAGGGAAAGGTGTATGCCTCATGTGTTAGAAGTGCAATGACGTATGCCTCAGAAACATGGGCCATTAAAGTAGAGGATGTCAACAGAATGGAACGTAATGAGATGAGAATGGTGAGATGGATGTGTGGGGCCAGGCTACAGGATAGAATAACAAATGTTGAGCTGAGGAGACGTTTAGGTATAGAGTATTAGCGAAGTGATGCGTACAAGTACTGTAGACTGGGATGGTATGGACATGTGGAGAGAATGGATGAACAAAATTGGGTGAAAAAATGAAGGTCTGTGATTGTGGAGGGAGTACAAAGGAAATCTAGCAACAACAGATCTAGTGACCCTTCTAGGTTGCTTGTCCTCCAAAACACTGAGGATCAAGTGTCCAAACAGTGGTTTAGAGTGGGTAAGGGAACATTGGAAAGGGAATTACTGTCCTGGAACTAATGTCTGTGGCAGGATTAGGAAGTTAGTAGAGGACAGATGGGTTAGTAACTGAGGGGGGCATAAAATAAAGTTATTCATTTACAAACGCAGTCTGTCGCGGGTTTGATGCGAGATATTTGTCTAGTCAGAGTTTAAATGAATCAACGGTGATGCAGTCTATAACGTTTCGGGGAAGCCCATTCCACAAGTTGACAACTCGATTGAAGAAGAAATTCTTAGATTCGTGCGAGTTAAAAGATTTACCAATAATTTTGCAACCGTTTCCCCGTGTGTAATTAGATTGGTCGATAGTGAAGTACTTACTACAGTTCATATTGTCGATGCCTTTGATGATTTTGAACACTTGAATTAAGTCACCTCTTAATCTGCGCTGGGTTAAAGGAAATAGATTTAATTCTCTAAGACGCTCTTCGTATGGTTTGTTCTTTAGGCTAGGTATCATTTTGGTAACTCTACGTTGAACTCGTTCTAGCTTGTTTATATCTTTTTGGTAATAAGGGCACCAGGATTGAACGCAGTATTCCAGAAGAGGGCGGACTAAGGAATTGTAAAGGGTTAGGATAACTTCTTTGGATTTATGCTCAAATGACCTGCCTATAAAGCCAATTATTTTGTTTGCCTTCTTAACAACTTCTGAACATTGTTGACTCGGTTTTAGGTTACTCGATATTGTTACTCCCAGATCGGTTTCTCTGTTTACATTCTTAAGCTGAGTGCCATTCATCGAATAGTTTGCTTTCTCATTTAGGTATCCGATATGTAGTACTTTACATTTATCCGCATTGAAACTCATTTGCCAAATTTGGGCCCAACATGACAATTTATCTAGATTGTGTTGCATATTGTCAACTTGTTCTTTTGAGAGTACGCTATTTGCAATTTTTGTATCGTCAGCAAATTTTGAGATTGTACAGGTGAGACCCTCATCTATGTCGTTGATGTAAATTAGAAAGAGAATTGGTCCTAGTACCGATCCCTGGGGTACCCCGCTACTTACATTGGTCCATTTAGATGCCTTACCGTTTATGACTACTCTTTGCTTTCTGTTGCTGAGCCAATTTTCTATCCATTTCAACACACCGTCTTGTATTCCATGCGCTTTTAGTTTTAGCAGTAAACGTTTGTGGGGAACTTTGTCAAAGGCCTTTTGAAAATCAAGGTATATAATATCTACAGCTTTACTCTCATCGTAGAGGTTGAGGATATCGTGGAAGAAGTCTAAGAGGTTTGTTAAACAGGAACGTTTTTTACGAAAGCCGTGTTGAGTATCTTTAACCCGTTGAGCCCCGGCTAGTTATAATATTTTGTTCACCCCAGTCCCAAGCCATTTTCACTTCTTTTTTTTGTTTGCTAAAATGGAAGACAAGGATGAGAAATGAAAAAAAAAAAAAAAAAATCACCTCGGACATTTTTTTTTGGGGGGGGGGGGCCTCAACAAAATTTGTTGAGCCAAAATGGAAGAGAATGGTGAGAAATGAAAAAAAAAACTCATTTCGGTCATTTGGGGGGCGGGGGGGTCAAAAGTTCGTCTCCCCCGCATGACCACCCGCCCGGGAGCACTAGGGTAAAAACTGAGTATGGCATTGTACATCCTAAGGAGTGTCTCACATAAATCTCAAGCCTCTAGCTCCCATACGACCGGAGTAATGAAGGTTCAAAGTGGCGGTGAACTAGGGTGTAAAGTATCCCCACTAAGCCCACCACCACCACCAGCCGCGCGGCTGTCTCGGCCCGCTCACACCTACTGGCCCGGCTCCCACACACACTACGGTACCTCCCCCTCCTATTCTCCCGCCATTTCCTACCTTACGAGCCACGTAAGTGTTTTTTATATGTCGGACGCACGTGATGCGTCGCTGGGAGTTGGTGATCAAACACTGCCGACGCATCACGTGCGACTCTGGGTCTCACTGGGTTAAGCATGTTATTTTCCTCTAAGTGATTTACGAGTCTGTCTCGTATGACCATTTCTAGCATTTTACATACAACTGAGGTTAAGCTAATTGGACGATAGTTACTGGGTAGGGATTTGCTGCCTTTTTTGAATATCGGTGTTACGTTGGCTAGCTTCCACTGATCAGGCATAGTTCCAGACTGCAAGGATTTATTGAATAGTAATGTCAGCTCATGCTTAGCTTCCTTTAGAACTCTAGGCGAGATTGTATCAGGTCCAGGCGTTTTATTTACCTTGAGTTTATCTAAACAATTCAATACTTCTCTCTCTGTAACGGTGATATTGCTTAGAACATCTGAATTATCAATCTGAATCGGCGATGGTGTAGGGATATCACTGAGGTCTTCTGTTGTAAAAACTGATGCAAAGAAGGTATTGAGGGCATTACTCATTTGTACTTCGTCTTTGGTGTATTCTCCATTTTCATCGACTAACGGTCCAACAGTTGAAGTACAGTAACTACTTTTTTCTTTCTGATATAACTATAGAATTCTTTCGGGTTTGTTTTACTTTGATTCGCAATATGTAACTCTAAGATCTTTTTACTTTGCTTAATTAACTTTTTGGCTTTGCGTCGTAGCTCTACAAATTTCACCCGTTCTTCGTCATTTTGTGAGGATTTTAATTATCATTAGCAAATTTTTTAGCAAGCAGGCAGTTTGAAATATCTTTATTCCACCATTTGGGCTTATTATTATGGCCTGGACGCCGTATTTTCGATGGTATGCAGTCTTGCACTGATTTTAGGTAAGTGGTTTCGAATAACTTCCAAGATGTATTTATGTCGTTATTGTTAATTAAAAAGCTCCAGTCAGTTTCTTTAAACATAGCTCTGAAGTTTATGGAAGTTTGCTTTCTTGAAATTAGGGACTTTTTCGATGCTACTATTTGGTTCATTACTAGTAAACTTTAAAGTGAAAGTTATTGTACGATGGTCGCTGTTACTGAATTCATCACCAACATTCAAATTCTCTATCAATTCTTCTTTTGTTGCAAGTACAATGTCAAGAACGTTATTACCACGGGTCGGCGTTCGAACAAATTGATAAAGCGAACTCTCTTGCAAGTTCGTATACAAGTCATGTCCGGAGTGTGAAGTAAGAGTATCGCCCCACTTGGTCACAGGTAAATTAAAGTCGCCAAAAATTACGGTATCGTGAGTTACTTACATCTGCAATTTGTTCGTAAATTTCTCGGTCAGTTTGCACTGATTGAGCTGGAGGTCTGTATATTAACGCAAGTATTATTTTTGTACCTTTATTATTCTTTATTAGCACAAAAGATGTGTCGACGTTCACAATTTGAGGTTTTGACAAGAGGGTAGGGTTAAGACTTTCTTTGATATAAAGTCAAACGCCACCTCCATTTCGATTTATTCGGCGTTTCTCAAACATTACATAACCGGGAATTGAATACTCTGCTAAAAAGTCTCTATCTTCTGTATTGAGCCAAGATTCTGTTATGCCAATCACATCATAATTTTCTGTAAACACTAGCTCCTCTAAATCTGAAAATTTATTGCGTATGCTACGAGCGTTGCATAGAAAACCTTTAAATTTGTTATTTTAGAACTCACGGAACGCTCTTTAATAATATTTTTGGTTCTTGTCGGATCTACATTTATGTTCATGGCTGTCCTCAGTCCTCGCTGTCTTCGGTCCTTATCGCTGGTGGTCCTCGGTTGCCTCTGTTTTTTGCTTGGCGTTGGATGATTTATGTCACTGCTGCTTCTTCTTGGATGGCGTTTTTTGATCCATGGCTGCGGACTGCTTCGTGTAGGAGACGACCCATGCGTGCTGAACCCACAGGGTTTAGATGAGTGCCATCCTTGCGGAACAGAGTAGGCTGGTTGTAGAAGTTGTCCCAGAGGTTGATGAATTCAACTTCTTCCCTCAGACACAAATATTTTAGTCTGTGCTGAAGGCCTTGTCGTATAATTTGTCAGGTGCGTCGATCTTGGGAAGAATGCCTGAGATGATGATATTCCTTGACTTGTTTTTGTAGTGCTGGATCATCTTGCGATATTTCTCCATCAACTCTTCGGATCTGGTGCGCATGACGTCATTTGAACCAGCATGGATGACAAAAAGGGTATTTTCATTTGCATCCTTTGTGGTATCTTCGAAGGCTTCCACAATGTTGTCCAGTCCAGCTCCTGGGATGCAAAATCTTTTTCGTCGATTTGGGACTCTGTCGCAGAACTCTTCGACCTGTCCTCGTAGGATGGAATCCCCAACGAGCCTGGTCTCTTCTGGTTCGTCTTCCATCTCTACCAATATCTCAAATCTGTTTGACATTGTGACTGGTAGATGAGACCTTTTCTGCGTTGGCCGTGCACCGTTCCTCACTGGTGTAAATCCGGAAACCTGTGGTGGCGGGACTCTGCGTACAGGTCGGGGAGAGGAGTGGTTAGAACGGAAGCTGCACCAAGGGGTGGACCGAGGAAGACCGGGGATCGGACTATACGTGCCGATCTCAAATCCAAGAAATTGACAAGTGAAGCAGCCCTTAACAGGGTTGCCTGGAACGCCGCCATTAGGATAAGAGACTGAAACTGCACGTATGTGTGGAACACCCAGTCTTAAAATGTTATGTATGTATGTATGTAATAGAAAACATAAAATACATACTGCCATACCAAATAAATATATTACTGAATTGAGCAATCATTTTGTATTAACCCTCTGTTCCCGGAAGGGCTCTTGAACGCCCATTAAAAAGCATACACGAGCTGCCCGGAAGGGCTCTTTAACGCCCAGTGGTTGAAAGCCTGTGAGCTTGGTGTGCGAGGCGTCGGTCCGACGCATGTAAACAACAGCCGGCTGGACCGACGCCCCGCATCTCCGGCCACAAGAAGGAGAGCGTCGCTTGTTCGTGTGTGCCTGTATGTTGTTGTTAAGTATCGAAAAGTAGTGTAAAGTGGCTGTTGTTGCCGTAAGTTATCTCCAATAAAATCATCATCACAACTGAACCAGTTGACTTAGAGAGCTCTACTTAACGCCATTCTACAGGTAAATAACACAGCTACGCTTGGGGATGTGCGGGAATGCGGAAGCAGTCAGAATAACAAATATACGGTAGCCTAGCCTAGACGTTTTTCGGCCAAAACACCCGGGTTTCGGGGAATATTTATGTAATGCGTAGCTGGGGCTGGAGGGTTAACTCCAGGTTCATAACACGGTACAATACTAACACTTTAACCCATGAACTGCACAAAACTGTGCAATAAAAAAAGTCAAGTTGAGGGAGAGCAGGGGGTGAGATATAAAGGGGGGGGGAGGAGTGGAGGATGTGGTATGGAGAGATGCCACTACTTTCTATGTGTGATTAAATTGTAAAACTTGCAAAATAAACAAACTAAAACTGGGACGACACAAGATAAAGGCAAAAGAACTAATCAAAATAGCTATGTAGAAATAACGCTTCATAAAATAAAATTTTGAAATAAAAGAACACACTCCACCACATAGGGTGTACATGACTACATGAGCAAGTTAATCTGTTTCCCAAGCAAATTAATCGCACATATAACAACGCGCTATCGTCACATTCAAGGAATTACTGTAGTCAATTTTGAGACATTTCCCGGCACTGGCACGGTATTTTAAGTTTATTTCACACGTTTAAATACCATGCCTTCCAGATGGCTTATCGCAGTTCCTAGGTTAATATACCTTTACTATATGTGAATAAAGTCAAGTAGATAATTTACTGTATGACAAAAATATACCAAACTGTATTGGTTGTAGACATATAGTCGGTCCTCCGGTAACGCGCATTTTGGAAACGCGGATTTGGTGGCACGCGGTACACCCCAAATATCCAAAATTTTCCTAACACGGTCAACACTTACACTGACACGAGGTCTAGCCGGGCGCCGAACCTTTACTCCCGACTTTCGTCATTTACCGATGCTCATATCTCTGCAAATACATGGCCTAATCAAGTTTTTATGCATTCCGGAGGTAGATATGATCGTTGCCGTGCATTGGGTGAAGACTAGAACACTCCACATTGTGTAGTTGTGTGAGGTGAGAAATATAAGATGGCGAGTTATGCGGGAATTCCGATGTTCCGATTTTTGCCATTTACCGATGCTCATATCTCTGCAAATAAATGGCCTAACCAAGTTGTTATGCATACCAGATGTAGATATGGTCGTTGCTGTGCGTGGAGTGAAGAGTAGACCATTCTAAAGTGTGTGGTTATTGTGTGAGGTGAGAAATATGATGGCGGGATTTCAGGTCTTCGATCGAAAAATGGCGGGACTGCTGTGACTCTCTCTCCTTAACTAACCTAGCCTAAAATAAATATTTATTCAGAGGTAAGAGTTGTTACAATGGGCAAATCAACTCAATGCACATGTCAAATAACCATTATAATTGATTTAATTATTATAACATAGGCTTCTATGGAGAAAAAGTGGACTTTGTGGAAACCCCCAGAACACCAAGGTACGTTTAACATGTAAACATATGGCTTCGGTAACGCGTTTTTTGCTAACACGGGAGGTTACCAGAACACATTAGCCGCGTTACCGGAGGACCGACTGTACAGGTACATTAATTTCAAAGACCGAGTGGTTCACACAAGTGCGCAACATTCCGGTGTGAGTACCCTAGGTTTGAGTCCTTGGAGTACCACATATATTTATTAGTTTCATTGATTTAATTTATTAGGTTTATTTGCAAGTTAATTTGTGGGTTGGTGAATAAATATGAATCCTTATGTCCGCAACTGTACATTTATCATATACTGTAGTACCGTACATAGCAAACATTATTAACCCAGAACTGCGATAAGTAGTCTGGAAGGCACAGTATATAAACATGTGTAAAATAAAACCTTCAAATCCCTTGCCAGTGCCAGGAAATATCTCAGAATGGGATTACACATAGAAAGTATCTCAAAATAAAGAACTTGACAACATAGGCAGCCCTTGACAGGGTCGCCTGGAAAGCCGCCATTTAGGATGCGAGACTGTAACCACATTCTCTGTGGACAAAACGGTCTTTAAACTTGTATGTATGTACGGTATGTACAGTATGTATAAAGTAGGGGTATTTCCCCATACCACCACATCCTCCACTCCTTCCCCCCCCCCTATATACCCCACCCCACTTCCCTACCTCAACTTGCCTTTTATTATTCCCATTATTGCGCAGCTCATGGGTTAAAAAGGACTTCAGACAAGTTGACAGAATGAATAAAACACCATAATGAGGAGGAGCACTTTACTGGCAACATTTTGTAGACTGCTTCTTCAGGATTAGTGACCTGAAGAAGCTATTTGCAAAACATCATTATAGTGCTCCTCCACAAACGGTACAGTATTCTTATTCATATAAAACATTAAAGCATTGACACAGGGTAAGGCTGACTCCCACCTATTTTTAACTTTATTGAAAGTTTTATGGCCATTTCAGCTGTTTGGCACAGAGCCATGGAATTCTCCCTCATGTTTAGCGTCATTAGTTTTGAGATTTTAAGACGTTCGCCCCATTAGTTTGGCGATCTTAAGACCTTTTGTCCTATTTGTTTGTCAATATTAAGACTTTTTGTGTCATTTAAGAGTTGATTTTTTCCTGGCGAGTGATAGCGAGCCTGTAATCTACGAGGAACCGGCCACGTTTCTATAAAAAATTGTACACATTTATCTTGAAGGAAGGTCTTGGGTTGTTTTTTTTTAAAGCTTGATAGAATTCTAGGGAGGAAAATAATAAAAAAGAGAAATAAATTAGCAAATTACATACGCCTATCCCCCCTTCAAAAAATATTAAAACACACAAGGTACCCACTTAGCTACATGAGCAATATTGGCACCAAAGAGCCCCGAACTCTTTCCAGTGGGCACTCTGCGCAGGGTGGCCTCCGGGGGCAGGAACTTGAGGGACAGTACCAAGACCAGGTCTTGAAGACTCACACGACGCTCCGTTAATGTGTCGTTCAACCAAGATCTTGATAGCTAGAAAGATAAATCGTTGGTTTGTAAGCTAATTCTAATTAAATTTATATTTAAATTATATTTCATTTGTCCAGAAAGATTGGAGAGTTAAAAGAGAAAATGTGCAGATAAAACGTATTAACACACATTACACTATAGAATTCAATATACAGTATATTTAAATTATATTTCATGTGTCCAGAAAGATTGGAGAGTTAGAAGATAAAATTTGCAGATAAAACGTATGAAAACAAATTACATACAAAGATAAAACACTTCCCAAGACATTTTTGTTCTGGCTGCATCATGTTGAGAATTTTTAAGTTCCAGAATAGCCCCAGAAATCAAAAAGTAAATAAGCACTGACAAATAACACACATGATTGTATATTGTCTAACAATAAACGGAATGGTGCATAAATTGCATTCTTCGGTGTGGCTTGTGAAGGCTGACTGAGATGTAATTTTTCACCCCTTGTACAGTATTATAAATATTTGGTAATTTTGTCAAAAATATTCCACATAAATGTGTAAATAAATCTGTATGCACAACTATGCAAAATTATATGTAGAGATCTCCCTCACTATCCGATGCCCCAATTTACGATATTATTACAGTAAAACCTCACCCATCCAGACTAATTGGGGGAGAACCCTGTCTGGATCTGCCAAAAGTCTGGATATATATTCAGCCATCCAGACAAATCCGGATGGCTGAAACATGAGTCCGGATATCTAACTTAAACAACCAGATTTAGGTTTCAGCCATCCAGACAAATACGGATGGCTGAGTGCTGACATACAAGTCTGGATATCAAACTCCGATGTACAGCCCCTTCTAAAGCTGATCACAGTGTTCCCCCAGTATACACTGACCCAAAGCTTGTAATTTCTAAGTATACTGAAGATATAAATGATACTCGATTGTACAAAGTAGGCCTAGGCCTATGCTTTTTTTTTCTTTCAAAGTATGCTCACCAATGCACATCAGTAAACAGTCTTTATTAAACAAAGACTCTCTCCAATACAGTTTATACCACCAACACCATCTACAAGCTATATTATCCCCAATTTAATTAAATTTAAGTTCACAACATTACGAGATTAATGAATTCCCGATTTTTGGCACTTTAGTAAACATAGACCGATGCTCAGCTGACTGCTGGTACATAATAAATGATCAATACCGAGCTTTTATATATTATTGTATTCGATAGTAATCAAAATTGAAAGTATATGCTTTTATATATTATTATATTTGATAGGAATCAATATTGACAATATATAACTAATAGTATCTAACAAAATAATTAAAAATGTACCAGCGGTCTCTGATTCTGTTTGCTAGAGGGTCGTACATCGAGAATGCATGATCGTGAATCTCATAAGGTTGTGAGCTTAAAATTACAATAGGGGATAATAAAGCTTGTTTGATGGTGTTGGTGGCATAAACTGTATGGAAAAGAGGGACTTTGTGGAGGGGATGTACAGTAATTGGGATAATAGGCACCGCCTGTACCAAACGCTGGATGTAAACAAGACGCTCGGTGACTTGTATTCGTCGCACTCGTTTCTGGATTGATTTTGATTTTTCCCAAGCCATCCAGACAAGCTTGGATAGCTGAAACACAAGTCTGGATCGAAATGCCTGTCCGAATCTCTTGGGTTTCCGGATCTGAGAGCACCGGATCGGCGGGGTTCTACTGTATAGGTTTTTAGGCGTTTGTGTTTTGCCTAGTCCGAGAACGAATACCCATTTACAGAATAGTAAAAATGTTGCGTCTGCTGCCGCCGCCGCCAACACCGTGAACGACCGCAGCAGTGCAAGTACTGGTATTGAGCTGGATACACAGGCATAGTTTGCCTTTTTCCAGAGGATCTACTGTAAGAATACTGTAAGAATTTACCCCATGAATTTTAGTGTTCGTGATACGATTTTTCTATTTAAGATCGGGTTTTCAGGAACGTAACCCAATCATAAATCGAGGGACACCTGTATTCTGTAACTATTATATTATGGTGCAGGAGTTTTGTACAGCTTGCTTACCTCTAAATGAGTCTTTCCTCTGAGCTGTGTACCAAGCTTGGGATGGTCTTCATAGCACAATATCCGGAGCGTCTGTGAACCCTCAAGCTCGATGATGAAGTCTTGGTTCCAGTGCGGCTCTATGCCTTCCGTCATCTTGGTCTTGGCTTTGCGGAAGAAATGGCCGTAGGAGTCCACCTCAAAGCAAACATACATATCTGATGGGAACATTAGGCACATTATATCACACATCTAACTATTTATCGATACTTACGAGGCAGAGAAAAAGGCGAGGGGACGCGAAAGTGGTCCCGGACCCTGAGAATAGGAAATTTAAATGTTTCTGTTCGGGCTCTGTCTCATTTCGGCCACCCCCCAGCAATGGGTTATGTGCCTGAGTATACAGTATACATATACAGTATACAAAAGTATAATACTGTACAGTATGAGGAATGGTATTCATTATTTAACTCAATTTAATCAGTTTGACAGTATTATCTGTATACAGTATTAGTTAATTAATTCCACCTAAATATGCACATACTGTACTGTACTGTAGATATCTGGCAGGTCAAGGAGGATTTTTTAGATCAATATTAAGCCTGCCAATTAAGTCAGTGGCCAATCCCTAAGTTCATAAACTGGGTAGGAGGGACTATCACTTGATAAAAGAAGGAAGAAAGGAGGAGGAACCATATACAGTAGGGTCTCGGATAAAACGAGTCTCGATTAAAATGAGCGACCTAAAATATTAATATTTAAATATTTAATTTTCGATAAGAACGAATGTGATCACATAAAATGAGTCCGCCGCCCAAAGTGGGGCAAATCCAAGGAGTTTTCATATAGAGCGCCGAAATATCGTACAAAACGTACGAAATATCGTACGTTTTGTACGGAAATTTACGCTTACAGTGAACATTGACGATATTGGGCCGCCAAAATCCTGTGTTCACATAGAACGAAATCGCATAAAACGCCCTCGTTTATCGACCAATTTCTCTTTTTATGCGGGACCCTACTGTATACACTTCCGTAATTCAAATAAATATAAAAAAAAAAAAGACTCCGGTGTAGCTTTTTTCATTTTCCTGTGGCAATGAGTAGAATATATGCTTTTGTGCTTCTCTGAGGGGTTGAACATTTATCAACGAAGCATAGGGATGCTTGGTGAGGGTGAAATCACAATACAGTGTCAGGGACAGCCTCCCTAGATTGTGGACAGACTAACACTAAAGTTGTGGGGCTGAGTTTCTCCCTCTCCAGATACCACTCAAGGCATGTCCTATGATGGGAGTTCTCTGTCCTTATAAGGGTTTTTGCCCAGTAGGCTGTTGACAACTATTTTTATATAATTATTATGATGTGAGTTAAATATCCCGTTACCATAACCACTAGTTATCAATAAATGAAAGAGGCGAGGAGGAATCTGAAATAATATTTTCATTTTATCATTCAAAGTATATATATACTGTATGTATGTATATACTCATGCACATACCCTATAGCTGGGGGTGGCCGACTCAAGACAGAGCCCGGGAAAAAAAAAAAATCACACACATCTAGGTCATTCAAAGTAAGCAAATAAAATAATTGTGGACTTACTAGCAGGGCTGGTAAGGCCATGCAGACTAGACACCACAATGTGCAGGTCGCCCAGCAGGAGGGAGTCATCACGGCCGGACTTGAGCAGGAAGGAACCCATGTTGGTCTTGAGGAAGGAACGGCAGGCGGTGATCCAACCCTGCAGCTCCTGTAGGGTCAGGGAACTACCACCCACGCCGGGAGTGTTCGCCTGGAAAACAGAAACATATATTATATTCTCTAGTTGTAGAAGTGCCATATATTTATATTTTTTCACCCACCAACTTTACTTCTAAACTCAATTAAATCAACAAATACATGTGGCACTCGAAGGACTCGAACCTAGGATACTCACACCAAAATTCCGCACATTTATGCATTACGCTATCAAGCACAGTTCTCAGCATATATAAAGTTACACCATTTTGAATCTTTAAACCTTGAAAGCCAAGTTCTGAAGCATCTGGGTTATAATAATTTTGTTTTATTAATTTCACCACAACACCAAACACCTCCAATGAAATTAATGAAAGCATATAATGTGATCCACCAGGATTCGAACCCGGGTTATGACACAGATTTTTAGACATTCGATACCGATTCAAATGGGTGCGTCGGCATTTATTCTCAACTACATTCACAGTTTAAAGTTGACATATAAATACACATTGTAGTTTTTCCACATACCATCAAACGTAAAGATTACATTGATTAAATTTTTCATGTACAGTATCTTCTACAAAAATAATTATTAATGTTTCAGTTGTATCTAATAAATACTGTATAAAAATTCCCTTTCCAGAATATTTGTTTTGAACGATTAGTTTAACCAGACCACTGAGTCACTGCAAGAGACTCTTATAGGGATGGCCTTTCCAATATAGAGCTAATGTGGTCTGGTTAAACTAATACTAAAGCACAAAGATATACAACTGAATATTTTTCATATCAAAATTGCCAAAATTTGTTTCTACCTGCTGACCGTCCCTCCAGTTAGTGCAGGAACTATAATGAATATTAACCCTTTCACGATACGAGGACATATTTCTTCCTTTAAGTCTGGCTGTTAGTAGACGATTTTGTCCAGTTTAGGAAGAAACTGTGGGAGTTTGAAGGATATGTATGTACTGTATATTACCCAGGCACATACCCCATAGCTGGGGGTGGCCGACTCGAGATAGAGCATGGACTGAAACATTGAAGGGTAATTACAAATATTTTGTACATCCTAGATTCCTTCCGAGTTTTCCTAAGCTGGAAAAAATTGTCTGAGGATAGCCAGAATAAACCTTTAAAATGCGTCAATAGTCCTCAAGGGGTTAACTACGCAGGTGCAAATATTGTCAAACCAAAGAATTAGGCTATACAAAAGGGTGCAACTCACACATCACTAAATACCAAAAGTACAGGAATCCTCAAACTTTAAGAACATATCAGTACAATATCCAGTAACCCCAACTTTTAATATACTTAAGGGGGGATGGTTATTTGTTTTGGTCTATTTATTTATATATACTGTATAATTATATATTTATATATTTATTTATTAGTTTGCAGTTTCCTTGCTAGACCTCCAACAAGCTTTAAAAAAAAAAAACAAAAAAAAAACTAGACCCCTCTTCAAGATAAATTTGTATATTTTTTGGTAGAAAAATGTCCTGGCCGAAGGCCGATTCCTCCTAATAGTACAGGCTCGCTATCGCTCGCCAGGAAAGAATAGACACCTAAATGGCATGAAAGGACCTAACATTGACAAAGAAATGGAGTGAAAAGTCTTAAAATTGCCAAACTAATGGACCAAACGTCTTATAATCTGAAAACTAATAAGGCAAAACATGAAAACATGACGAAGAAAGGGGACCACAAAAATCAGTCCATCCCCCCTAAAATAGGTAGTTCTTTCTTAAATAGAGGATTGCCAGTGTGAAAACCAAACCTAGAGACCCTATAGTAACAGAGATCGGCCAACCTCCGCCATTTTGGTGCTACTGGTGTCCTTACTTTCTATTAGCTGTAAGTAGGCGAGAAATCATGACCTCTATCCTCTGTAACTCAAAAATGGCTAGAGCGAATTGGCTGTAAATTTCCACATCTATTCCTTGACTGACTCTTCCCAAATGGTAGAAATATTAGCTCGATTACAGTACTCTAGTCGTTTTTGAGGTACAGAGGTTAAAGGTCATGATTTCTCGCCTACTTCCAGCGAATGGACTATAGTGGTGTCATTAGCTTCTCATTAACCCCTTCTCTACCGGTGACGGCTTTTTAATAATATTCTAGCTACAGTATATTTAGACAATTTTGTGCAGTTTAAGAAGGATCTGTGGTAGAAAAATGGGTTCCTCGAGATAGTTCGAAGCATGTTAAATGCAGGAGGGCCTTTTAAAACTGAATAAAATCGTCTTATAGTAGCCAGAATTAAGTAAAAAGGACGGAACCGGAAGTAAAAGGGTTAAATACTTATAACAACCATTCTTCAATGTGTAGTTACCCCTTCTGTACCAGCGACGTCTTTATCATTAAATTCTGACAACTATTAGGGGATTATATTCAGCTTAGGAAGGCCGACAACACATTTAAAGACTGTAGACTATCTAAATTATTCCATTTGGCTACCATATATTCTTCCTAAGCTTCATAAAATAGTTTAAATGTATCTGAAAACATATAAAAAAGACGCCACCGGTACTGAACGTGTTAAGTCTGTGGGTCAAATTCTTCATGTTCAAAAAATATATATCCCGTTCTTTGATGATTATTATTGCATCAAAATAGCGTCAGAGATCAAAAATAAAATAAAGAAATAGCCGATCTTTCATTTTGTTCAAAATATATATATATATCCCCGTTCTTTAATCATTATTATTGCATCAAAATGGCGTCGGAGTTAAAAAATAAAAAAAAAAATAAACAAAAAAAATAGCCGTTCTCTCTTTCTATAGGATCTCTAACCAAACCAAGTATCACCAGTTCACAGTCCCAGACCAACTGTTAGCTTAAAAATGGGATGACATGCAATAAATCACTCGGGGCCCATTTTTTCAGTCGGCTGTTTAATACAAAACCCAATCTGATACCATACACTGAATTGCATTATTTATATTGTATTGTATATTGTATTTGGCCAGCCCTATAAGAGTTAAGTTTTGTTGCTCAGTGGTCTGGTTAAAATACGATTAAAAAACAAAAAATATATATATTGTATCCATTGATTTAGAATCAAATGTAGACATCGCTAATTTAACATTTGTGATGACACACTCCTTAACGCCGTGCACTCCCTTGATTGACAGGGCTAGGACGTGCTCTTGTTACAGGGACTTTACTGGACATTTGCCACAAATCGCTAGACCTGAGCATCCAAACTCTCGACGTCTACCAATGACACAGGGTGGGATCGAACTGCAGACCGTTCGATTAGCAGTCAGACGCACTACTGACCATACCACAGCTAATTTAAGATTTGTAAATTTTTAACTCCTTCAACACTCATTACTTCTTATTTTATTTAACTAATCCCATACAATTTTATTCATCATAAATAAGGATCTCACGGTCCCTGCAAAGCTGAGTAAATTCTCTGGAGGCATAGACATCTTATTGAAAGGGTAAAGCAAAATTGTCTTGTTGGAAAAAACAACAAAATGGAATCAAATCATCAAAAGAGCAATGAAACTTGAAAACAAAATAAAAGTTGTCATATGTAGAAAAGAAAATAGTTTACGTGTTTCATAGTTACATAGTATCAAATTAAGTTATGTAATGGCCATCGCAAACAGCATGACCAAGAAAATGGGAGTCGGGTCGTAATGATAAACCCTTTAAGCATGATGACGTAATTTTCATCATATTCTGGTTACTATTAGACGATTTTCTTTAGCTTATAATGTACCTATAGGACTCAAAGGGGTAAAAGTGATCTCAATAAACCCTCTGAATAACAAAAAGGTACTTCCTAAACTGCATAAAATTGTCTAACGATAGCCAGAATCGCAGAGGCGTCATCGTGCTGAAGGGGTTAAGGCCTCACAAAGCAGGACGTTAAGAGTGAGTGAGAAGACTGTGACCGCATCACTCGGGGCAAGAAGGCAACAAGAGAGTCAAAGACCACTGTCCCTCGCTCCAACAAATGGGGCTTTAGCAGGACCCAACCAAACTTGCAGTGCGAAGAGGAACCTAAAACCTGCAACACAACCTCTTCTGTAACCATAATATGCTCAAATACGGTAACATATTACCTACACTACAAATTATTAAATTTTATCTAAATATAGTTATTGGATTGCATTATAATATTAATGCCATATAGTTATAGAAAATAATTCAGCCTATGATAAAGTCACATTAAGCTAGAGAGTAACCCAGGAATTAATTTAATAAAATATTATTGTAATTACAGTACTGTATATCTAATCCTCTCATGTACCCAAACAAATATCTAGTGTTGGAACCTAAAACCTGCAACATATGGTAACCTTTGATGTAGTCAACCCAAGCCTGTTTTCCTAGTCAAACACCATCATTGTTGGTGGTAATAACTATAGTTTTGTTATAGTTTTGTTATATATTGGTGGGCGGGCACTCTGGTGTGTTCCACTGCATGTCTACCTGCTGAGACCGGAACCTCTCCGGGAGATCTGGGACCTGGGAATCTTTTGCTGGGGACCCCAAATGGGTCTGGGTCTCGTGGCGACCTAGATGTGTGTGAATTTGTATTTTGTTTTTGTGTTATTTATATTTTATTATTTTAATTTTATATTGATTTTTTATTTTGTGTGTGTTGTCAGGTGTTGTCCCAGTTCAGGCTCTGTCTCGAGTCGGCCACCCCCAGCTATGGGGTATGTGCCTGAGTATAGGCCTATACATACTGTACATACATTGTTATATTCCTAGCCACTTTTCTGTTTTCTGGCTATTATTAGACAATTTTACTCACATTAGGAAATGTATATTGAAGTCAGAGGGTTAATTGAGATAGTCTTTATCCTTATAATTCCCACAGATCCTTCCTAAATTGTATAAAATCATCTAATGATAGCCAGAATTCACTCAAAATGCGTCATTAAAAAAAGAGGAAAAGTGGGGATTGGGCCCGAGTCTATAGAATTGATAAAGTAGACTTCAGTATAACATAATAAATATTGAGTTTTTTTTTTAATTCAAAAGATGATGAAAGGCGTAAAAGGTAGAGATATAGCCGGATGCTATGAAAGTGAAGGAGTAATAGGTTAATAGAAGTTATACTGGTAGTAATGTCAATGATGATACTATAGTCGGTTTCTTTTCAACTGACGGTAAATTGCAAAGTTCCCGTCAAGATTTCTCAGTAATCTTGATGATTTTGTAGTGAAATAAGATGCAAATTATATAGACTTGGTCTTACTATGATAGAAAGACATAGTACTGTAGTTTCATATTACTATGATAGAAAGACATAGTACTGTAGTTTCATATTACTATGATAGAAAGACATAGTACTGTAGTTTCATATTTTTCCATTAAGTATTGAGAAATCAGCTACATCAGATGTCTGATATCAAGAAGTGAATGAGAGCGAGAAAACTTTAACTAAATGATGGTAAAACTGATATTCTCATCATCCGAGGAAATAGAAGAGCTGATGATATAGTAGGTGCCCTCTCCATCAATGTGGGTGGATCTCAGCTGCGACCGGCCAACTCTGT
This sequence comes from Paralithodes platypus, assembly GCA_032716605.1. Classification (NCBI taxonomy): domain Eukaryota; kingdom Metazoa; phylum Arthropoda; class Malacostraca; order Decapoda; family Lithodidae; genus Paralithodes; species Paralithodes platypus. The sequence continues at coordinate 5,147,754 of CM064485.1, read as the reverse complement.
TCGAAATCTGGGTGTATATGTGAACTCCCGATTAGATTTCAAAGAGCATGTAAACCAGATAGTTAAAAGTAGTTACTTGCACATCAGAAATCTCTATTTGTTGAAGCCGTTTATAACCAGACGTTGCCTCCTGACGTTTGTTCACTCATTGGTCTTCTCTCGTGTTGATTATTGCAATGCCCTGTTGGTGGGTCTTTCAAATTATATTTTAAAGAAAGTTCAGTCTGTTCTTAACAGGGCCGCAAGACTCATTTTTGGTGTTCCACCTAGAACTCCTACTACATCTCTTCACATAGAACTGCACTGGCTGCCAGTAAGAGCAAGAATAGAATTTAAGTTGTGTTTAGTGACTTTTAAGGTTCTCAAATTTGGTGAGCCTAGGTACCTTGCGGAGCTGCTCAGGCACCCACCAGCACACCATGGTGTAGTTGTGCGTCATGACAATGACCCTTTTCGTCTTGATGAACCAAGGGCTTTCCAGCAGTCTTCTTTCTTTGAGAGGTCATTCTCCTACATGGCTCCGAGGTTGTATAACAGGTTGCCGCTGTCCATGAGACAACTGAGTTCTGTTGAATGCTTCAAGAGACAACTTAAGACTTTTCTCTTTGAGAGAAGCTATGATCTTGAGAGAGGTGTCATGACAGATGGCTATAGAGTTTAAGCTATTTTGCCACTGCTAGTGATTGTTAAATGTGTGTTGTATATAAGCTTTCTTTTGATGCATTGATTTTGTTCTTTTTTCTTTCTCTTTCCGAGCGCTAGTGAATTCTTCGGAAAAATTGGCGCTTATGAGAAATAAGTAACATGCTTCTTATTCTTATTATTATTATTATTATTACAAAGGGATTCAATTTATCGTCAGCTGAAATGAAACAGCGTACTGCATACTGATAATGAGGCTGCAATGACAATGATGATTATGTGATGATACTGTAATAATTAGACTATGAAAATACTTCAGCCCCCCCCCCCCCTCACCTGCAACACTTGTATGGCCTCTCCCCACTGGTCTCGCTCATACTCGGAGGAGATAAGGAAGGTGTGGACTGATCCCGCCCTCTTTGATATTCTGAACGGCAGGTTGGGAGACGCTAACACCAACTGGGCTTCCAACTCTGCCAACTTCTTGCGCTGTTTCTCGTTGCGCACAACGTTCATGCGACCAGCCTGAGGAAAATGTAAATTAATTACTGTAATAGAGAAAACAGTTCTACACAAGCATTTTTAGCAGCAAACTAAACCTGAGTCACAGAATATGAGTATATAATGGCAAGTTTCACTATAGGTAGCTCTAACAAACTTGACAATAATCTTGACCCCTTAACTTTTCATGACTCAAAATGAATGAAAGCAATCGAGCTGACATTTCTATCATTTGGGAAGAGCCCACCAGGAAATAGGTGTGGATATTTACAGCCAGTTTGCTCTAAGCCCTTTTGAGTTATGAGAAGTTAAGGGGTCAAAATTATTGTCAAGTTCGTTGTTGTTGTTGTTGTTGTTGTTGTTGTTGTTCCCCAAGCTGCCTGGCCGAACAGCCCCAAGGCCCCGAGTAAGACCAAGGCCATAACCGAGCGCCCCCACAGAACCCTCCCTGCCTACCACAATAAAGCCTGGGTGACCGAAGCCACTCCATGGTGGGGAGCTGAGGAGGGTGCGGAAACACCCGGGAAACCAAAGCCCCTCCCAGGGCCCTGTGCCTCTCAGCAATTATGAAGAGAAAGTTGAGGGGCAAAGGAAAAATGTGACGCTTTGGCTTCCAATCTTGGTAGATTGGGAGGTCAATCCACGGAAGAGACGCCGTCACTTGAGATTTAGAAAATATATAAGTAAAAGGAACAGTCAGATTAAGCTATGGGCATGGCAGAGATTGCTCAGTTCTCACTCTGATAGACCAGCCCATCACCACATGACTAGAACCCAATCCTCTCAGCATCAGCTAGGAAAGGCCCTAGAAAGCCGCCTTTGGCGGGGGGATAGCTCCCCTATTTCAACCCCTTTCGGGGTTGGGCACCCGCAGAAAGACAAGTGGCCCACAAAAGGCAGATCCCTTTCACATCCAACCCATTTTGTCCATATGACTATCTGATTTTATCTTGAAATTCTCTATTGTTTTTGATCCCACTATGGCACGTAAGAAATGGCACTAGGTAGCCTATTTCACATATCTACGACTCTGTTACGAGAGAGGCAGATACCTAAGACAGCCAATCTCTCTCTCTCTCTCTTATTTGCACACTGGTACAAATGAGGCAGATCCCTTACAAATGCTATCAAGATGAAAATGGGAGTCTGCAGAGAGCCGATTGGCCCACACACAGCAGATCCCTTTCACACCCAATCCATCTCGTCCTATCAAATTTTATGTTGAAGCTCTATTGTTATTGATCCCACTATAGCACTCGGTACCCTATTACACACATATACAACTCTTTTACCAAGCGAATAGAGGCAGATCCCTTACACAGCCAATCTCTCTCTCTCGCTCTTGTTTGTTTGCACAACGGTACAAATGAGGCAGATCCCTTACACATGCAACCAAGATGAAAATGGGAGTCTGCAGAGAGCCAAGTGGCCCACATAAGGCAGATCCCTTTTACACTCAACCGATCTCATTAACGTTACCTGTTATTTACTATACACCCATGTTATCATATACCTGCAACCAAAACACAATTGTAAGAAATAGGAACATAAGAAAATGGGAGTCTGTAGAGAGCCAATTGGCCCACACAAGACAGATCCTTTTCACACCCAACCCATCTCATAACAACTCTCTCATTTATCTCTGTCTTCCTTACATTTATGACATCCTAGTCTCTCTCTCTCTCACAAATGAGAACATAAGAAAACCGGAGTCTGCAGAGAGCCGATTGGCCCACACATGTCAGATCCCTTTCACACCCAACCCATCCCGCACTCTCTCTCTCTCTCATATTTATCGCTATCTTCCTTACGTTTACGACATCCTATTCTCTCTTCCATACTCTCTCCCTCACAAATGAGAACATAAAAAATAAGAAAACGGGAGTCTGCAGAGAGCCGATTGACCTACACATGGCAGATACCTTTCACACCCAACCCATCTCGTTCTATCTAATTTCAAGTTGAAGCTCTATTGTTCTTGATCCTATTATAGCACTCGGTAGCCTATTCCACATATCTACAACTCTATTACTAAACGAATAGAGGCAGATCTTTTATACAGCCAATGTCTCCCTCTCTCGCTCTTGTTTGTTTGCACAATCTGTTCCTTCTGTAGTTTCTCCATGCCCGATAAGTTAACCCGTACAGCCCCAGCGACGCGTCTGACGCGTCGGCGATGTATGTAACGCACAGCCCCAGCGACGCGTCTGACGAGTCACCCTAATTGCTCCGACCGTAACCTCAGGTGTAGCCACTCGAGAGGGCTCAGATTTGTATGGGAACTGTGTACGTATCCCACGCAACCGTGCCGATGGTTGAAAACTCTGAAAGTCCACGTGCGTGCGCGTGAGCATGCAATAACCTGTTTTTTGGGGGTAATTGCCTTCAATTTTTTACTCTTGTAAAATACGTTTTCGGGGGCTCTGTAGGACCATTCTTTAAGCTTTTTGAGCGGTTTTTCGTGTTTTTTCCTTCATTCCTAACCCATTCGCTATTGTTTCTGGAATAAAAAAAAATATTGAAAACCGGCCGGGTTCTGGTGAACAAACATTACTGGACTAGGCTTATTGATGGTTTCTTTTTCACTTATTTATTGTTAGAAATATATATTTTAGTGTCACTTTCACTTGTTCATATTGTTATTCTATCTATCTATCTATCTATCTATCTATCTATCTATCTATTGCCTGACGCCGTGATCCCCGAAGGGGTGGCCACGAACGAACCGCCCCCATGCACCTCTGTCCCCAGTCAGTCGACGCCTCTCCCCCCAACCAGCACCGCCTTCGTTCATGTACTTCCTCACTCCATCCTTCCACCTCTCATTCGGTCTACCTCTCTCTCTCTGTCCCTCCACCTCGCTCTCATACACCCTCTTAGTCATTCTCTCACTTTCCATACGTTCCATATGGCCGAACCATCTCAAGTTGTTCCTTTTCACACTTTCCAGCACATCTACCTCCACACCACACCTCCTTCTTACTTCCTCATTAGTCTGTCTATCCCTCCATGTAACTCCGCACGCACTCCTTAAGTAATTCATTTCCACTGCTCTCACTCTTGGTCTGAGTCTCTCAACCAACGTCCATTGTTATTGAAGGCACTTATTATTACTTATATGTGTCCTTTTCACTTATACTTAGTTATATTATTATTCTTAGCCTACATTTGAGTGTCACTTTCACTGTTGTCACTTCCACTTCAAAAGTTTGTTAGAGTGTGGAAGTCGTTGAAGCAGGTGCCAGCACACAGTTCAACTTGACACTCGAGGCATTCCCAAGTGGTTTTTGTGGCTTTGCGGGGTCTTCTTGTTGTGTGGCTGCACACATGCCACCTCTTCTGCACTCTGGATTTAGTATTAGGACCCTGGAAAGGAAGGGCGTTGAGCTGGTGCTTCCTGAAAAAGTCAGCACACCCCGTTCTGTCCAGCTGGCCTGGTCCTTGTAGTGGCCTCCCTGGTGTACCCGCATGTTTAGCCAGGAGCTCAAGTATCACCTGTTTGTGGAACTTCCGCAGGGACTTGTACTTCTTGGCTCCTGGAGTCCTCAGATGGTAGATGTTGTAGGCATTGAGGACCGACATATCTACCGTATGCAGGATAAACTTCTTGTACCACCTGCAAGATGTTCGCAGGCAGTCGATGAAGCCCATCTGCATGTCGGACTTGTCAACGAGGCGCATGTTGAGGTTGTAATCCAGGACAGCAGCTGGTTTCCGGACGGGGTTCTTGGTTCTTCGGTCCACCTTCCCTGTGGCGACCATCTTGGCCTTGTGGCATGTGCTGAGGAGGTTGACCTTCCGCTGGTCATGCCAGTGGATGGAGAGGATGGGGCCACTCTTCTTGTGGAAGATGTCCGCCTTCTTCGTCTTGGTTGGGTAGCCTGGCATGCCCTTCCTCTTGGCCTTGACTGTGCCGACAGTTCCGGTCTTGGAGGTACTTGGTCAGGATAGGCGACGTGTAGTAATTATCTGTGTAGAGGATGTGGTTTTGATTGAAGTGCCTCTCCATCATCTTCTTCACTACAGCGCCACCAAAACCAATGAGGGGGTCAGTCTCAACTTCTCCACCCTTGCCGCTGTAGACCACGAAGTCCAGCACATACCCCGTCAAACAGTCGCAGAGGACGAAGAGCTTGATGCCGAAGCGGTGTCTCTTGGACGGGATATACTGTCGGAAGTGCAGCCTACCACGGAACAGGACCAGAGACTCGTCGAGGCACATCTTCTGGAAAGGAATCAGGTAGGTGGTGAACCGATGACGTATCATGTCATACAGCTTCCTGATCTTCCATAATGAGTCGGGGAAGGTGGACTGCCATGTTGTTTGTCAGGTGGAGATAGGAGAGGATGTCGAAGTACCTGTCCCTGGACATGTACTTGCCAAATGCTGGAGTCGTTATGAGGTCGCCAGTGATCCAGTAGTCTGCCAGAGCGTGCTTCCTGATATGTGTCATCAGCATTGTGAGTGCCAAGAACACATATAGTTCTGCCAAAGTGACAGCTCTCCATGCCACCATCTTGGCACTGGTCTTCCTCCCAAGAAAGTTGGCACAGATCTCATGATGGTTGTTGGTCTCCCCGACGAGGTATTCCATGACTTCATTGTCATAGAAGCCACAGAAAAGTTCACTGGGGGTAGCATCTGGGCCACAGGGAAATGTTGGTGACACCCCGGAACCCATCTGTACCTCGTCAAAGGCAGGACAATCTGGCTCAAAATCAGCCCCATCTTTTTTTTTTTTTTTTTTTTTTTAAGAGACAATGAACGGAGGAAGGAAAAACACAGATAAAACAAAAAGGTCCATGTGCCTAAAGGCATCCTCCATTCATAAAATGTTTGTAACAACTGGATTTAAACATTTGTTGATTGTAAGTTTGTGGAAAGCAATTCGAGGGAAGTGAATTCCAAAGAGTAGTAGCTCTGGGGATAAATGAATTCTGATAAGCAGAAGTTCTGCATTGTGGAGGAGAAAGTGTAAATTCATGGGCGCTCTCAGCTGCCCTAGTTCTACGGGGAAAGATGTGGAGAGGCGGCACAATTGAAGCAAGTTCCTCGGAACAATTGCTGTGAAAATATCTGTAGAATAATGCAAGGGATGCAACGTTTCTTCGTATGGCTAATGTAGGAAGGTCCTGTGTGATTGCAGGGTTATTGATTAATCTAATAGCTTTATTTTGAATTTTGTCCAACTGCCTCAATGCAACCACTCCACTTCCACCCCACAGAGGTGAACAGTAATCCATCTGAGAGCGCACATGACTTTTATATATTACGGCCAACTGCTCGTCAGTGAAGAATTCTCGAACTCTGTACAGGAGTCCCAGTTTTTTAGAGGCATTCTTAGCAATGCTTCTAACATAATGTGTCCAGCTCAAGTTAGTAGTTAATGTTACACCGAGAATGTCAATACTAGGGGAAGTGGGAATATTTACATCATTAAAAAATATATGGGAGTCAGTGAGATTCTGTCGGTTAGAAAATTGAATGTACTTGGTTTTCTGTGCATTAAAGGAAACTAGATTCTCTTGTCCCCATTCATTAATTCTAGAAAGGTCCCGGTTCAGAGAAATTGCAGTGTTTATTTTTGAATTTATAAGATCGGGTTGGGTGAAAGAATTGGTAAATGTGAAGGAACTGTGGAGTGTTGAGTCATCTGCGTAGGAATGTATTGGATTATGAGTGGTAGATATGAGATCATTGATATGAATGAGGAACAGAGTTGGGGCCAAAACTGATCCCTGGGGAACACCAGCATTTATTGAGTGAAATTGAGAATAAAGGCCATCTACCATTACACGTATTTTTCTGTTATGAAGATAAGAAGAAATTAGTGGAACTAATGATGCAAGGCCGTAGTGTGACATCTTCGACAATAAGGATTGATGCCAGACTCTATCAAATGCCTTTGATATATCCAGTGCTATTGTATGTGTTTCACCATGTTGGTCTGTAGCTTGGTTGATTTGATGCGTAAGAAGGCAAAGAATGTCTGCAGTTGATCGACATCGTCTAAAACCATATTGCCTATCACTGATTAATTTATTATTCTCCAGATGCTTAATTATGTGATTATTTAATATAATTTCAAAAACTTTGCCAAGAGTGGAAGTTATAGCTATTGGTCTGTAGTTTGATGGATCTGAAGAGGCACCTTTTTTAGGAACTGGATGGATGTTTGCTTCTTTCCAGGGTACTGGGAAGCATGAGGTATGAGTACACAGACGGAAAAATTTTGCCAATACAGGAGCGAGCACCAAGGAGCAATTCTTAAGTACTATTGGAGGAATTTCATCTGGACCAGGAGCCTTATCTACGGAGAGATTCTGCAAAATAGTTTTGACATGTCTGGTGTGGATCTTAAGTGAGGGAATTTCAGGTGAATTAAAATTAAGTACAGGGACATCTTGATTTATTTCATCTAAGGTTGAGTTGGTGGAGAAAATATCTGCAAGAAGGTTAGCTTTACCTCGTGGGTCACTTACAAGATTGCCAGTCGGAGATTTTAATGGTGGAATGGATGAAGCAGTAGTGAAGTTGGATTTGAATGAGTTAAGAGTAGACCAAAATATTTTGTTATCATTTGGATTATTTAGAAGTTTATTTGCCTGCTTATGGAGAAAGTTTGATTTAGTTAGGTTTAATACAGTTTTGGCATGATTTCTGATGTTTCTAAAGTAATTAAAGGCTTCATGTGTTTTTGATCTTGTGTATGCATTGTAGGCTATTGCTTTTTGTTCAGTTACTCTAGCACAATTATGGTCAAACCATTTAGGTGAATTAGATCTTTTACTGTACTTTTGATGAGGAATAAAAGTTTCCATTCCAATTTTTACAAAATCTTGTATGTGGCTCAAGGTGGAGTGTGCATCATTAGAAAAGAAAGAGGTCCAGGGAATATCAATAAAGAAACCTTGAAGACCCTCCCAGTCTGCCCTATCGTAATGCCATTTAGTCACCAAAACAGGTTCAGAGTGGGAAGGTGTGGTAGGTGATAGACAGGTGGCCTGTATCAGACAGTGATCAGAAGATCCAAGAGGGGACCTCACTGTAACATCATAATTTTCTGAATTGGTTGTTAAAAATAAGTCCAGTAGGTGGGAATTATGATTAGGATTATCTGGTACACGGGTGGGTTGGTTGACTAGTTGAATGAGATTAAATGAGTCTGCAAATAGCTCACATTCAAGACCAGCATCATCAGTCCTGGCTGAATGAGTGAGCCATTCAACATTATGGACATTAAAATCACCCAACACAGTGATTTCAGGAGAAGCATTTAAGTTGAGGACACTGAGTTGTGAGGACAGAGAATCAAAAAGACTTTGCTCTGGAGGAGTATTTGGGGAACGGTAGATGCAACATATGTATTTAAATTTACCAGCAGAAATTAATTTGTATATAGAATAATCAAAATAGGGACAATTGGAAATTTCAGGGCAATTTCAGATTTTGCGAAGCAACATACACCACCTTTAGGTCTGAAATTTTGGAGCAGTTGATAACCTGGAAAATTAAATCTAGATGTGTCAGATGTGGATGTTACTTGAGTCTCTGTCAAAAAAAGGAGAGTAGGGGATTCTGCTTGAAGAAATTGGTGTACAGAATTGATGTTAGAGTGAAGTCCCCTTATATTACTAAAGAAATAGCTGTACTGACAAGCAGCTTTGGGACGTTGCAATGCTCTTGACACAGTCGCATGATGACGACCGGGAGGGCCCTGTGTCAATAACCCAACCCTGCCGGGGGTGGATATCCGAGGGACCACCAGGTTTGCTCTTAACAATTGTACTGCCAATTGTACAATTGTATCTGTCCACACAAACAGGTCGGATGATGATGCTCGTGCAGGTGCAGCAGGCACACGCCCTACACGCCCTTGGCCACGCGGACGCCATGCACGCCCACGCCCACGCCCAGGGGCAGCGGCGTCGGCAGACTGACCACGTCCACGACCTCGCCCTCTCACTCGTCTTGTCGGGACTTCCTCTTCCTCCTCCTGTTCCTGTTCCTGTTCCTCTTCCTCCTCAGGAAACGTCAGGTCATCTGGGGCAATGTTGGGGTCGTCAGCATCCTCTTCAGGAGACAATTCTAGTGAAGAAGTGACCGGGCGTCGGCGGCGTGGGAGGCTGCGGGAGGTTCAACAATGGGAGCCTCGGCCTCGGGAGTTGGGCTCCTTTTGTGGCGAGCCGAGGGCTTCTCTGCATCAAATAATGCTCTGCGGTGTGTTGAGGGCTGTGGCACACTAATAATACCACTTGAAGAGGCCCTTTGCTCATCCAGAAGGAGAGATGAAGCCGAGGGCTGTGGGTGACCCACGGGGCGTCCCGGGTCAAGGCGTCGGGACAAAGGAATGCGGGTGGTTGCTAGACCAGGGTCGGCGTCACTATCACTGTCTTTAGCTTCCCTAGCCTTTTCTGCGGCTGCCCTGCGTGCTTTTTTAGCTGCACTTTTCACCAGCGATTGTTTATAAAAAATATTTGCCCACTTTCAAGGGCGTACAAGCAGGCAAAGGGGAAGGTCCTGGGGTAGGGGTAGGGGTAGGGGTAGGGGTAGGGCTAGGGCTAGGCCTAGGCTGACCTACCAAAGATGGCGAGGGGATAGGCCTAGGTTCTAGCACACTTGGAAGTTCAATAGCACCTTCCTGAAACACTTCCACATCAGGATCATCACTACTGTCTCCCCCCTCAAATAAATCCACATTATCGTCGTCTCCAAAGCCAACGAAATCGTCATATTCGCTTGCACTTATAAATTGTTCTTTGTCCACCTAGCTTTCGCCACTGCTCTCTTCAATATCAAACAGTTGTCGCTGTATAGCACTATCACTCAACAAACGCTTCACTTTCTTTCGTTGAGCTTTCTTCTCGGTTGCAACAGGCGTCGAAGTTGCGAGCGGGGTAGCAGTGGGGCGCGCGGGAGGTTGCACCGAATCGGACGCGTCGGAATTCATGTTTTTAGTATTACTCGCTATGGCGGCCACGTAGGAACTGATAACGGTAGTAGTTGAGGCTTGGTGGCGCTGCGATCGCCCCTGCAAAGTAAAATTTGGCCGCGCGAATTTTGAAGCACACTTTCAAGCACAAGCCTTTTAACAGGACACCTGGGCTCCTGCCCTTCTTTCGTGGTGTCCTTTTAAAAGGACACCCGGGCTGGAAGGGTTAAATAATACAGAGAGGATGGTTTTATGGCGGTCTAATTGTATTTTTTTCAAATTTTGGTCAAATTTCAGAATTAATCGGTTAGGAAATTAGGCGAATTTTTTAGTTTTTGTATTTTTAGGGTTTTTTACGACTTTGACGACATGCTGAGTATGATACAGGGAGAAATAAAAAATATATATATATAAAAAAAAAGTCTTATTAAGTTTTTCCGTTCTTTCCAATGATATATTATATTATCATTTCTGTAAGACGAAAACTTACAGATCCTTTTAAATTTCACTAAATTACATTTTGAGAAAAACGGGTGTAAAGTTGGGGAAGTGTTTACTGTAGATTAACTCGACTTCTAAGATATATTACTTAGTGAACGCAATGTATATCTCAATTCTAAGGCTTCCTGCATATATCATAGTGTACTGTATGTAGATATACTGGATTTATGCATAATGTATACAGACATACAGACCCCCCTACCCTCCACCCACCTTTCGCAAAAGTGCCCAGATGGCCCGCGATAGTTTGAAAAGACATAGAAAGAGACTGATTTCTAAGTGGATTTCAGCAACAAGATTTTACACACTTACATAGGGATGTAAAGTACTGTATAGACTTTTAGGGCCATAACTGATTTTACACACTTACATAGGGATGTAAAGTACTGTATAGACTTAGGGCCATAACTTATTTTACACACTTACATAGGGATGTAAAGTACTGTATAGACTTTTAGGGCCATAACTGATTTTACACACTGATTTTACACACTTACATAGGGATGTAAAGTACTGTATAGACTTTTAGGGCCATAACTGATTTTACACACTGATTTTACACACTTACATAGGGATATAAAGTACTGTATAGACTTTTAGGGCCATAACTGATTTTTTTTCAAATGAGGCCGAAAATTAACCCTATTTAGGGAGGATCGTACGATCCCCATAACCCCTTCTGTACCGGCGACATCTTTTTATAATTTTCTTACTATATTTCGACTATTTTCAGCAGCTTAAGAAGGATCTGTGGTAGTAAAAAGGGTTTAGGTAGATAGTTCGAAGCCTGTTAATTGCTGGAGGCCCTTTTTAAACTGAATAATATCATCTAATAGTAGGCAGAATAAAGTTAAAAGGACATTGCAGTAAAGAAGGGGTTAATAGATCCAATATTTCACACAAATTTCAAACTTACTCACCTTGTTATCCGGGTTGTCGTGTCGCCTGAGCTGGTCCCTGACAGTGGAGGCCTGAGACTTGAGAGACACCAGGTTGGGAGGGTTGGACTCCTTCAGTGTCTCCGGGCCACTGTCACACAACACAGCTATGTCGTGGAGGCTGATGTACCACTTCACCTCAAACGTAAATTTTTCAGATCGACCAGTGGGCTGCAAGTGGAATAATAAATGTGTAATTAAGTTTTTATATAGGTCTGCTCTACTACATATGTCCATAGATGTGGTATTTATGTATTGATTTTGCTCAAATATCAATCACAAGTGCAATTTGACGCGCTGAATCCCTGGGTACAATCATAATTGAAATCGGACCATTAGTTTAGGATTTCTATTTTTATCAGACCTCCCAAAATGCCAGAAATGGTATATTTTTTAACTTTAACGCTCTTCTGTAGGCCAAACTATATGTCCAAATTAATTTTGCCTTATGCCAATCGATTTATCTCAACCTACAGATGACAGAATCACCTGGGTGTCTTGGAAATAAATTTGCAACTTGTCAGGTGATTTTAGAGTTTTGCGTTTTCAAGGGTATATGTGGATTCGTCTCGTCGTTGCTAATGGTCCAATTTCAATTCTGATGGTACCAATGGATTCAGCGCGTCAAATTGTACTTGTGATTAAAATTTGAGCAAAATACATACATAAATACCCCGTCTATGGGTGATGTTTGAGTTTTCTAAATACTGTACAGTGCTTACCCCAATTTTGCGAGAAATTGGTCGACATTGCGGGCCGCAAAAGTGGAATTCGCAAAATTGGATTAACTAACCTTATGGGGAAAAATGAATATGGTCGACATTTCATCAGTGACGGCCCAATTTTTCGTGATTTCTATAATTTATTTGCTTTGTTTGTACACACATAGCCTACATGTAATTATACATCCCACAATAAAGCAAAAATAAAGAAAAAGATAAGACATTATATGCTGGGAAGACTCTAGTATTGCGAGACTGGAGAGATAACGTTTGTAAGCGGAAGGATACAGACCTTGGGTTGTGACGTCGACCCGCAGCGCGGCCTGACGTCACGACCCGGCCACCCCTTGCCCCCGAAAACTAGTGCGGAGAGCCCCACTTTCTTACAGCGCCACCCGCAAAAGTAGTTACATCGCAAAATTAGGTTTTCATCAAAAATTGCATTTTTGGGGTCTCGGTCGCAAAATTGGTGTTTCGCAAAATCAGAACACGCAAAATTGGAGTAGTTACTGTACAAAAATAGGCCTATTGGGCCTTAAAAAAAAATCCAAAATTAAAGAAATCTTATATCGTTGGAATCGCAATGACGAGACGAATCTACATATACCATTGAACACACAAAATTCAACATAAAAAAATCAAACTGAAAAACAGGCCTATTGGGCCAAAAATTGGTCTAAATAAATACAAAATATACCGTTGCAATCGCAACGACGAGACAAATCCATATATACCCTTGAAAACACAACATTCGAACATGACCTGCCAAGGTACTTGGCTTTGCCTGGACTAAAACAATTTTTTTTTTTTGTAAATAATGTTTAATTCTGGGCAGATGGCTTGTTGAAAATTAAATCTACGACCATGTATGGAAGGGGTTAGGCGAGAGAAATCGAATGACACCAGGTAGAATTAATTTGAACTCTTAGTTTGGGCTACATAATACTTTAAAAGCTGAAAAATGCTCATTTCGGGCGTTTCTGGAGATCGAATCAAAATCGAAATCCTAAAGTAATGGTCCGATTCGAATTATGTTTGTGCCATTGGATTCAGCGGGTGAAAGTGTACTAGTGGTAGAAAATTGATCAAAATCCATAAATAAATAACCCGTCTATGGGTGATTTAGAAGTTTTCAAAATCAAAATTATGCCTATTGGGCATACAAAATGGTCTAAATCCAAACAAATCATACACCGTTGGAATCGCAACGACGAAACGAATCTACATATACCCTTGAAAACAGAAAATCCAACATAAAAAATTTCAAACTGAAAAATAGGCCTATTGGGCCAAAAATTGGTCTAAATAAATAAAAATATATACCGTTGGAATCGCAACAATGAGACGAATCCATATATACCCTTGAAAACACAAAATTTGAACATGACCTGCCAAGGTACTCATTTTTGCCTCAACTAAAAAAATAAAACCCAGGTGAATTTAGACAATTATTTATGATTCTGGGCGAATGGCTGGTCAAAAATGCAATCTACGACCATTTAAAGAAGCTGTTGGGTGAGATAAATCGAATGGCACCAGGTAGAATTAATATGGACTTGTAGTTTGGGTTACAGAAGACTTAAAGTTGAAAAACGGCTCATTTTGGCCATTTCGGGAGGTCAAATAAAAATCCTAAAGTAATGGTCCCATTTCAGTTGTTTTTGCCATTGGATTCAGCGCATCACATTGTACATGTGATTAAAATTTGAGCAAAATCCATACATAAATACCTCGTCTATGGGTGATGTTTGAGTTTTCTATTGGGCCTAAAAAAAAATCCAAAATTAAAGAAATCTTATATCATTGGAATCACAACGACTCAAGGCAGAGCCAGAATAAGGACAACACAACAGAAAACAATGAACACACAAAAACAAAATACAAATTCACACACATCTACAGTAGGTCATCCAGGAGAAGACCCAGAGACCAGGGTCACCAAATATGTACTACTGTATATACTGTATATATCAAGTGTCTTACTTTGTACTTGGCACAGACAATGACGTCGTTGAATAGGAAGAGATGCCTCAGCTTGCGGTGCCCCTCTACTAGTTCCACAATAAAGGAGTTACGCACTAGGTGGCGCTGGGGACGTTCCTGCGCCTGGAAAATATTCATGTATTAACACTTTTACAACCCTAGGCCTTTCCTGAGTGTAATATAATCGCTTAGTGTTAACCAAAGGAGTACAAAGGAAATCAAGCAACAACAGGTATAGTGACCCCTCTAGGCTGCTTGTCCTCCGAAACACTGAGGATCAAATGTCCAAACAGTGGTTTAGAGTGGGTAAGGGAACATTGGAAAGGGAACTACTGCCCTGGAACTAATGTCCGTGGCAGGATTTGGAAGTTAGTAGGGGACAGATGGGTTAGTAACATAACACAGTTATAAGTGATCTTTCGTATATCTGGGAAAAAGAGAGTAATGTCTTAGTAATATGTACAGTATATACGCAATAATCCTTGATGAATTTGAGGGGGTAATAAAATGAAGTTATTCACCAGCATACAAGAAAGCATGGAATAATTATACTGGAGTTATTTGAGGTACCGGTAGTATAAATACTAATGACCATGAAACACCTTGTCCAACTTCATTCATACTAGATCACATACAACAATGAATGTAAAGGTTTAATATGTACAGTGGCGCTAATAAGTCATGTCTCAGCTGTCATTACGTTTGGCTCGCTCTGTGCTGTATTAATGTCTGGTACAGTGTAGATGTTGAATAGGGTGGGTAAGTGTAGGAACATGGTTGTATATCTCACTCATAAAAAAGAAATCATGTGTAAATATTGCCGATACCAATTATTGATCAAAACATAATTGGTGCCGAGACATCACTTATTAGGCCGACTGTACTAGAAGTGCAAGACTATAGGCTACCACAAACCAGAACTCCATTATCATAATTATTGAGGTGAATAACATAAATTTATCACTTAAGCCTTTAACCCCTTCTCTACCGGCGATGTATTTTTATTGGATTTCGGCTTCATTTAGACAATTTTATGAAGCTTAGGAAGGATATATGGTAGCTAAAAGGATTAATTAAGTTAGTCTGTAGCATTTGAATGGGTAGATGTGCTTCCTATCCTGAACAAAAAAAATCTAACAGTAGCAAGAATATAACGAAAAGTACATCACCGGTACAGAAGGGGTTAAAAACTTAAAAGGTACAGTATATATATTTGTTAGCTATTGTTACATGATATTTCAATTATTATGTTCTCTCCACTAACCAACTTTACTCCTAAACTCGATTAATGAAATTAACAAACACATGTGGCAGTCCGGGGATTCGAACCTAGGATGCTCACACCGAAAATCAACACACTTATGCATTGCACCACGAAGACAGTTAAAGAATACTGCACAAGCCTACGATTTATTATGCAGTTTCGAATCCTGCATACCAATCTTAGCATGTACAATATCCCAACTGCACTATCGGAGGCTATGCATAGGTGAAAGGAAATAGTAATTAATGGGGCACTTAACCCTAGGGAAGGCCTCTCGATAAACTACTACTGAACCTGAATGA
Organism: Paralithodes platypus; assembly: GCA_032716605.1. NCBI lineage: Eukaryota > Metazoa > Arthropoda > Malacostraca > Decapoda > Lithodidae > Paralithodes > Paralithodes platypus. The sequence continues at coordinate 5,131,968 of CM064485.1, read as the reverse complement.
ATTATTATGTTCTCTCCACTAACCAACTTTACTCCTAAACTCGATTAATGAAATTAACAAACACATGTGGCAGGCCGGGGATTCGAACCTAGGATGCTCACACCGAAAATCAACACACTTATGCATTGCACCACGAAGACAGTTAAAGAATACTGCACAAGCCTACGATTTATTATGCAGTTTCGAATCCTGCATACCAATCTTAGCATGTACAATATCCCAACTGCACTATCGGAGGCTATGCATAGGTGAAAGGAAATAGTAATTAATGGGGCACTTAACCCTAGGGAAGGCCTCTCGATAAACTACTACTGAACCTGAATGAATTATTATGTTCTCTCCAATAACCAATTTTACTCCTAAACTCGATTAATGAAATTAACAAACACATGTGGCAGTTCGGGGATTCGAACCTAGGATGCTCACACCGAAAATCAACACACTTATGCATTGCACCACGAAGACAGTTAAAGAATACTGCACAAGCCTACGATTTATTATGCAGTTTCGAATCCTGCATACCAATCTTAGCATGTACAATATCCCAACTGCACTATCGGAGGCTATGCATAGGTGAAAGGAAATAGTAATTAATGGGGCACTTAACCCTAGGGAAGGCCTCTCGATAAACTACTACTGAACCTGAATGAATTATTATGTTCTCTCCACTAACCAACTTTACTCCTAAACTCGATTAATGAAATTAACAAACACATGTGGCAGTCCGGGGATTCGAACCTAATATTAGGAATAAACTTTAAATTATTATTATTTTTTTTTATTTTTTCTATGTGATTGAGGGAGGCAAAAGGCATTACTGCCTATAGCGAGTGCCTCCCCCATAGTTGAAAGAGTGACAGGGCCAAAATCAAGGGACGTTCGAGCCAAAATGCCTGGACACACGGAGTTTAAAGCAATTTAAGTCATAGGAAGAGGGAAAGACTGATTCTGGGAGAGAGTTCCAGAGCTCAGCTGTTGAGTAGAAGAAAGTTTGAGAGTAACGTTTCACTCTTGGGTTGGAGAGTTGCACAGAGTAGGGGTGGGATTGAGTTGAAGGTATCAGTACTCAATTTTTATTAAGCCTGGAAAAGCTATCAAAATTAAGAGAATTTCTTTGATTCCGAGTGATTTTTATATAGCTTCTCAAGGCTTTCTTACTCAAGGGGTAAACAAATCTATATCCCGATGAAATTAAGGAGAAGGATTTCATATTTATTTATATATGTTTCCCAGAAGATTTAAGGGGGGTCACCTCACTTTTTTTATCTTTCTCTCCCCCTTTCTTTGGCTTGTATCCATTCGGCCCCATTCAGCCTACTGTTTTAAGACGTTTACCCCCATCCAGGTGTCAATATTTTCCTGGCGAGCGGTAGCGAGCCAGCATATATATATTTTTGTTTTTGACAGCAAGCTAAATTTGTACATTTTTCTTATAGAAAAGTGTCTCCGGCGAAGCCGGATTTCTCCATACAATGCTGGCTCGCTATCGCTCGACAGGAAGAAATCGACACCTGGATGGGGATAAACGTCTTAAAACAGTTGGCTAAATGGGACCGAATGGATACAAGCCAGAGAAAGAGAGCAAATTAAAGAGCAGGTGACCCCCCCCTTCACCACCACAGCCGCGGGCCGTGGCATGGTCGATAGCTCATCTGACATACGGGGAACATGGCCTCTGTGTGCAGCATGGAGAGGTGTGTGAGGAAGTTCTGGGTGAGTCTCAGAGCCTCGCGCAGGATCTCATGGTCGGGATGGTAGTCGGGGGTATACTTGAGCAAGTCCTGAAACAAAAATACAGTATTACTATCAGCTATCAGCATATCATAAAATAGATACCGTACTATAATCTATAAGAAGGTCAGAAATCTTGAAACCTAACCTTCATAACTCAAAAAGGTTAGAGTAAATGGACTGTAAATTTACATACCTATTCCTTGGCTGACTCTTCTCAAATGGTAGATATATTAGCTAGGTTACTCAAGTATTTTTTGAGTAATTGTTGTTAATGGTCAAGATTTCTGGCCTGAACAGACTGGCATATTTTGCATATTCAGTCCTTCATTCTCGGAAACCATTATAATAGGCAGTAAGATTTGACACACAAAACTAGTTAAACATATGCACCAGTACATTCTATTCTGGCACCAGTCAATATATAATTTCTTCATTAAGTGTCACATAATTATAATGTAAAACGTGCAAAATAAACAAACCAAAACCTGGACGAACACAGTAAAAAGACGAAACAACTCATCAAAATCGCTAAGTGGAAACAACGCTTAAGCAAAATAATAATTTATAAATAAAAGAACACAATCCACCACATAGGGTGTACATTACTACATGAGCAAGTTAATCTGTTTCCCAAGCAAACTAATCGCACATATAACAACGCACTATCGTCACGTTCAAGGAATTAGTCAATTGCCTGTTTGCCACAAGCAAACCTGTAACAAGGGCACGCCCTAGTGTTGTCAATCAAGTGAGAGCACAGCGTTATAAACTGCATCACCATACTAATTGAGCCTTGGATAAAAAAAACAAAAAACAAAAACAAAACAGAAGATAACCTTCAGACAAATCTCCTCATAGTTCTGAAGCCTAAAACGTGAGGAAGGAAGGATGGGAGGAGGATGTTCTAATTTTGAACCTGTCTTTGGACAAGGCCTAGAATTGTTCTCAATCTTGCCTTCAGGAAGAAGGTTATGCTTGTATTTATAAACAATTCTTTCCTTCACAGTGATGTTACAGGATGAAATCATGAAATATTTAAACAAATAATGTTGTCTTTTGAAATAGGAATACTAATCCATCTACTCTGTAAACAACACTCATTCTCACAGTATTCGTTCAGTATCAGGCACTACGAAGGGAAATAATTGTTTTAGAATACAACTGTTAGTATCTCAGTTGACTACTGGCTGAAGCTGACTTATTGGAGACGGCATAATTTCGATGAAGGGTTCCTTGGTGCAACCTTAAAAGTTAATATATAATTTGAAAAATTGGAGCAATAACCAATGAACACAAATACACTGTACAGTACTGTAATTGTGATAACAGTTTACAGTTAATTAAAATCTAAAAGTTACTCGTATATAGGACTAGAAAATCTTTAGGACTTGATGTACAGGTAATGACGCCACAATATACTGGTACTTAATCAACAATTACCAGTATCATACAGTAACAAGATAATATAAACTACAGTATACTGTAGTCTATTTTTCTTCAGCTGATGGTAAATTGAATCCTTTAGCATCTGATTTTTTTATTCTTACTGGAAAAATGTGATACTGCTATGTCTGTGTGTCTTATTTCCAAGTTTTCATAATTTGCAACATATTTCGCTACAAAAATCACGATAATAGCCCAGTAATCAGGAAGGAGAGATTGCAAATTACCATCAGCTTGAAAAAAATGAGTACTGTACAGGTCTCCCTCGATTTACGATTGGGTTACGTTACTGAAAACCGATCTTAAATAGAAAAATCATATTGCAAACCCTAAAATTAATGGAGTAAATGGGGATGCATTCTCGGACCAGCCAAAACCCAAACCAAACACCTAAAAACCTATAATAATATTGTAAAACAAAGCATCAGATAGTGAGGGAGGCCTGTATAGACATTCAATTAATATCCAAAAGTGACTCACATGTAGGACTAGAGCATTCTTCTGTACTCTGGCAACAGGTCTGTGTAGAAGGTCCTCCAGTGACTGAGCCTGGCCCTGGAGGGAGCGCAGTTTGATGGACCGAGTGATGTCAGCAAACTGTGAACTCTGACTACCACATCGCCGCACCGTCTCCACCGCTCGGGGATAGTTTTGTAAGAAGGAGGCGTACACATCCAACTTGCTTGCCTGTAAACAATGAATATTCTATTAGAAGAGAGATTAAACTACTGTAATAACAAAGTGCCATTATGAATAGTGATGGCAGCAAATTGTGAACTCTGACTGCCATATCGTTGCACCGTCTCAACATGTTTTGTAAGAGCATATTTTTATGAAGCTACAAAATTATTTATTGCATATATGGTACAGTACCTGTATTGTTGTTAATGTTTGAGTCCATAAACTTGATTCAGGGTTACTGAGCATATTTTATTTTATAAAACCTTTTTCAAACTGACCAAAACCCTGAATAGTTCTCCGATAGAGCTTGACCCATCCCAGCTGGCGGTCTTCTCTTTGAGTCCGTTGAGGAATTCACTGTGTACGGCGTGCAACTCTGTGATGCGGTAGAACACGGTGGAGAAGTCGTCCGGGGAGATGACAGGCTGGGAGGTGGTCAGGGTAGCCTTCAGGGCCTTCATATACTGTGGGGGAGAAGCAGAGAAACATCAGACTGAATTCTACAACACCAAATACACTGCCGCCAACACCGTGAACGACCGCAGCAGTGCAAGTACTGGTATTGAGCTGGATACACAGGCATAGTTTGCCTTTTTCCAGAGGATCTACTGTAAGAAACTGTAAGAAACTGTAAGTATGTATTATACTTGAATCTAATATAATTGGTTGCACATCTCAATTCTGCACAGTCAACGAAAGTACCGGTAGTACCCAATGGACATTTACATAAGCATTGTAACTTAAAGACCTGTATCCATGTAAACATAAATCAGCCTGTGTTACTGTGTATAGCGAGTAACAGTTCTCCTGCAGGCATAATTAATGCTCTGAAGGACAAGAGTCAGTGTAATGATATACCTTGGCCTGGCCTAGAGGAAGCAGGATTAAGACTTATTTTACTGCCAAATGCATTTACTTCTCGCAATTCACATGCAAAGATCTGCTTGCAGAAAGTTAAAAATCAGTTTAATTACTGTGTTTCTTTCCCTTAAACAGGAAAACAATGGGGTATGTGCCTGAGTATATATATAGATAGATAGATAGATAGATAGATAGATAGATGGGTTGCCTGCCAAAGCTAACACTTCCCATTATCTTTTCTTAAATGATAGTGAGCCCCATTTTAACAGGGATGATTATAATATAGACAATTAGTATATATTTCATAAAATTTATATTGAACAACATCAAATGTTCAATGAGTGCTAATTTTCCTTACTGTAAAACAGGCGAGTAAAAAGCTACGCAAAGATAACCAGAAAGACTACCAACCACTGGAATCATGGTGAGAGATACAGTACCTTAGAGTTTAAGAATTTGGTATACAGGCATGATCAGTATCAGTATTCAACATCCTTTAATATTATATATATACACCATTTCTTATATTGGTAATTCTCAAAATAACTTGCATTACAAAGCAAGGATCACTTAAATCAATACCGGTTATAAGCTAAAATTTATAAACTTACCCACTTGAACACTTTGTTTATGTACTGTACTGTATTTACTTGAGAACTAAAGTAATTATAGTTGTATTAAGCTTCAGTTGCTGCCACAGTTAGATGGCAGCAGGTTGTTTTAACACCTTATTAGCGGGCTAGCGGTCTATTTATATGTACCGCCCAGCGGGGTGTTTTTAGCCAAAATAGGGCTGTTTACATGATCATTTTCATGCCTAAATAAGACCCAGAGCGTAAAACAAGTATCTATCCCTGAAAGGGCATAAACAGAGCTTTCCAATGACACCATAACGATCCTTTTATGACGGCTAGTTTTCTTGCAACAACCGCGCAACACGAGTGCAAAAAGCATGTAATTCGGTACTTTCCCCATACAATTCAGTATGTAGCTAGTGAGAGAGGGAGGGAGGAGGTGGGATTCATGTCAGTAGGTTCGCCGCGGTGGTCTGGAGCAGTCATACGCTCGCTACTCTCCTGCCACCACTTATCTCTCTCTCTCAGCAACATTACGTGCTGAAATTGCCACACGACCTATGTCGCGCGCCGCCAGATAGTCCAAATTTATTATACTCGACTTATGTTGCACGCCGCTAGTTAAGGGTTAAACATCTAACTTCTCATATTGAATGATATTTTGTTGCCGTGTCACTCTCTCAGCTTTTTAATGTGGCACAACATACTTCATAGCTAAGGTTATCTTGAATAATTTAATGCACCCCCCCCCCCACCTTCTCCAAGAAAAAGTCATAGCAGACTTCCGAGTAAGGGTTTATTTATATACACACCTAAATTTACTCTTTAACCCCTTCAACACGATGACATAATTTTTAGCATATTCTGGTTACCATTAGACCATTTTCTTCAGCTTATAATAAAACTCGAGGACTTCAAAGGGTAAATATGATCTCAAGAAACCTTCTGATTAACATGGGTCTTTCTTATACTGAATTGAATAGTCTAATTTTAGCCAGAATCAAAGGTAAAAAGTCGTCATCGTGCTGAAAGGGTTAAGTATGTTTCAGTATGAGGATGATTTGTTTACTAATATTTCTGACTATCACTAGACGATTACATGTTCAAGTAAGATCATTAACTTAAATATTATTTACCCCTCTGATTCCTTAATGTTCTTCACATAGTGCATACACTCGAATTAAGCTAGCAAGAACCAAATTATAATGGGGTTCAATGTAAACGATAAACCATTCTTTAATGTATTAATTTATTCAGCCAGTCATTCAATAATTTATTTAGTCATTCATTTATTTATTCATTCAATAATTTATTAATTCATTCATCCATTCATTAATTTATTGATTCATTTATACCCTACCTGAAGAACGACATCCAAACACTCGAGGTAGATGGTCTCGGACTCCACAATAGATGATATGATGCAGCGATACATGGTGAGCCGTTCAGCCTCAGCCGCGGGATCTGTGGCTGACGGAGGGGTGGTGGAGGTGGTAGAGGAGGAGGTGGTGGTAGTGGTAGTGGTGGTGGGTGAGGACTCCGGTAGCTCTCCTGAAGACGCCCATCTGCTGGCGGTAGGCGGGGTGGGCGGGGCGGAGGGCATGTGACTCGTTGACTCCACGCTGCTGCCATACACGCCTGTAAGAGGAAGAGGGGCTTTAATAATAAAAAAATAACATACATACATACATAAAATTTTAAGACTGAGTGCTCCACACATAAGTGCAGTTTCAGTCTCTTGTCCTAATGGCGGCATTCCAGGCAACCCTGTTAAGGGCTGCTTCACTTGTCAAGTTTTTGAATTTGAACTATCTCACTTAACCATTTTTAATACCACATATCCTTCTTAAGTTGCACAACATCGTCTAAATATAGCTAGAATAAAATGGAAAAAGACGTCGCTGGTACAGAAGGGGTTAAAGATAAAAAATACTGTAATTTAACCTTATGACTTTTAAATACCCTTTCTAAAATCTGAACAAAATCGTCTAATGGTAGCAGAAAATATGATCCCAAACCCTGCATCGTACTAGAGGCACTAATTTCTTCAACACGATGACATAATTTTAATCATATTCTGGTTTCCATTAGACAATTTTCTTTAGCGTACAATCTACCTCTAGTACTCAGGGGGGGGGGGGGTGAAAATACGACCTCAATAAACCCTCTGCATAACATAGGGCCTTCTTAAACTACATAACATCGTCGAATTTCAGCCAGAATAAAAGGGAAAAGGGACGTCATCGTACTAACTAGATGCACTAAATTCTGGCAACGGGGGAGGAGGGGTTGGTGAGAGGGTTGTGTAGTCATCAATGGAGAAGTGAAATATTAAAGTCGCATTGCCTGTAGACACTAGACGGAGGCAACCCACGCTATCCCAGTAAGCCCTTCATTAATGGGCAGATGCTAATACTGTTTCTCTACCCTCTGAGAACACCTTTTTTTTCTGTCTGTACAGTCGCGCTAATAAGTCATGTCCCAGCTGTCATTACGTTTGGCTCGCTCTGTGCTGTATTAATGTCTGTCAGATGTTGAATAGGGTGGGTAAGTGTAGGAACCGGTTTGTATATCTCACTCAAAAAGAAGAAATCATGAGTAAATATTGCTGATACCAATTATAGATCAAAACATAATGGATGCCGAGACATCACTTATTAGCGCGACTGTACAACTCCCAGCTATTATTATTATTAGTATTATCACCCACTCACCCACATACACACTCACCCACACATACACCATTCACAACACACGCGCGCGCACACACACTCACCCACACATACACCATTCACGACACACACACGCACACGCACACACACGCACGCACACACACACACACACACACACACACACACACACACAATGGTCACTTTGGTAGCCTCTCACCTGTGAAATTATCAACCAGTCTGCTGAGAGGGGTTAATTCAGCCCTCTGCCTTGTACGGTGGCGCTAATAAGTCATGTCTCAGCTGTCATTACGCTTGGCTCTCTCTGTGCTGTATTAATGTCGGTCAGATGTTGAATAGGGTGGGTAAGTACATGCTTTTATATCTCACTCGAAACGAATAAATAAAGTTTTAGACATTGCTGATACCAATTATTGATCGAAATATACTTGGTGCCGAGATATCACTTATTAGGCCGACTGTACAACTACCTCTGTTTAGTCTTTATAAATGGGTTTTGTGGTTAGCTATAAGATCTGGTGCGGTAGGAAGTTTAGATGACCTCGATTTTAGTAAGGGTCCCAATGTGAGTTTTGTTATGTATTGTTCTATATGTGAGTGAATGAGACAAAAGGTAAAGGTGCCGGTAACAAGTGTCTCCCCCTAAGTTGAAAGAGTGACAGAAAGCCAAATTCAAGGTACATATAAATTAATATTGCTGTCAGTACTTGAAATGGAGAAATCATACCGACATAATCGAAAAAAACCCACACAATTATATATATATATATATATATATATATATCTCACCGGTACAGAAAGGGTTAACTAATACATACACTTAATACTTGAAGATAAAATACAAAATGAAGTTACAAAAGCCTTCAGACGACTCTTGACCGTGACTGAACCGCCGACACATAAACCCTTCTTGTGAGTTAGCGATAGGCCTACATAATTGACTAGCCTAATGTTTAAGGGGAGATATTCACTTGAGGGAGTTTTTTCTTGACTCCTTTCTCCCTCATGTTTAGCCCCATTGCTTTTCTAATTTTAAGACGTTCGCCCCATTATTTTGACGATTTTAAGAACTTTCGACCCATTTCTGTCAATTTTAAGACCTTTCGTGCCATTTAGGTGTCGATTTTATCCTGGCGAGCGATAGCGAGCCTGTTATTTAAGAGGAACCGGCTTTCAGCCGGGACATTTTTCTACCGAAAAATGTACAAATTTATCTTGAAAGGGGGTCAAGGGGGTGTAATCTTAAGCTTGATGGATATCTAGAGACCAAACTAAAAACCTCCCCTTAAGAGGAGATTTGTATATTATTTGTTAATTTATTTAATTATTTATTGTATTATTATTTATTATTATTATTTATTTATTTATTGTATTATTATTTATTATTATTATTATTTATTTATTGTATTATTATTTATTATTATTATTATTTATTTATTGTATTATTATTTATTATTATTATTATTTATTTATTTATTGTATTATTATTTATTATTATTATTATTTATTTATTGTATTATTATTATTTATTATTATTATTTATTTATTGTATTATTATTTATTATTATTATTTATTTATTTATTGTATTATTATTTATTATTATTATTATTTATTTATTGTATTATTATTATTTATTATTATTATTTATTTATTGTATTATTATTTATTATTATTATTTATTTATTTATTGTATTATTATTTATTTTTCGTTTCCTCCCTAGACCTCCATCAATCTTAAAATTATATCCCCAAGGCCTCCTTTCGAGATAAATGTGTACATTTTTCGGTAGAAAAATGTCCTGTGGCTCACTATCACTCGCCAGGAAAAAATAGACACCTATGCGGCACAAAAAGTCTTACAATCGCCAAACTATAGGGGCAAACGTCTTAACATCTCAAAATTAATGGGGCTAAGCATGAGGGAGAAAGGGGTCCACACAAACCAAACCACCCCTTTAATAGTAAAACAAACACAAAACATAAAATACAAAATATATAAATATAAATTAAACTTACTGGTACCAGTACATATTATTTATTCACGGTAAAACACAATCTGACAACTTTTAATACTGCTTCGTCAAATGTTGATATTGCAAACGTAAGCAATCCATTCCACTCGATGACAGTCTGAGTGTGTGTGTGTGAGAGAGAGAGAGAGAGAGAGAGAGAGAGAGAGAGAGAGAGAGAGAGAGAGAGAGAGAGAGAGAGAGAGAGAGAAGAGGGGGGGGGGGGAGGGGGAGAGAGTGAGACTGAGAGTGAGAGGGGGGGTGGGGGGACAACTATAATTCAATATCTGTACTACAATGCAACGATGAACTATATGCATCGGAGATTTAAATATATACAATTTCTAGCCTTTTATGTATGTATGTATATACTCAGGAACATACCATACCCCATAACTGGGGGGTGGCCGACTCGAGACAGAGCCCGAACAGGGGAAAAAAATCACACACATCTAGGTGGCCCAGGAGAAATGTCTTGCCTTAAAGCACAGAATTGTACAGGAAAACATGACTTCAGTTTCCAAGGCTAAACCAACCAATAGTGGCCAGACAATACACCAACACCTACAACAAATCCTAGAGGATACACACAGCCAGCCACACTAACATATTACATGTGTACAGTCGGCCTAATTAGTGATGTCTCGGTACGAAGTAAGTTTTAATCAGTAATGGGTATTAGTAATATCTTAAACTTGATTTATTCGTTTCGAGTGAGATATACAAACATGATGCGACACTTATCCACCCCATTCAACATCTGACAGACATTAATACACAGCACAGAGCGAGCCAAACGTAATGACAGCTGGGCCATGACTTATTAGCGCGACCGTATCTACTCCGCGATCTAGTTGGAGTATCCGTATACCAGTACTTGGGTCCGAACCCCCTGGTTGCGGCCCTATGAGGTAAGATAACGAGATAACCCTTCTGGATTATTTAGCCAGCACACTGTAAGTTCAGAATAGCATCATGATTGGAGCCCCTTTTCGATAACGCCAGTCCCTTCTACTGTAAGGTTATATATAGTTTGATCTACAAGTTAGTGGTGTAATCCTAGAGTGAATCTTATGAAACATTATATATAACTCTGGCTAATGCCTAATGATTCAGCCCTAGAGTGAATCAGGAAAAACTTATAATTACCTTTTCTACAGACTTTACATGTGTTATTGTATACAAATATAACACAGACAAGTCATTATTATACATCTTCAAAAAATACATATATGCGACAAATTATAACTAACCAGTACGAGAAGGAAGGATGTGATGAAATATTGGAGATGTGGTGTGTGTGGAGGGGTGCGAACATGTGGTATACCCGCACACCATATTCCTAGGATCACCAGTAATATTCACACATCGAGCTCTCTTTCCAGCCTTTGAATTACAATCAACTTTGTTTCCAGGATTACTAAAGACACTAGAACGTCGCTGACTGGGTAACTTGCTTCCAGGGTCACCACACACACTCGACACAAACTTAGAGTCACAATTTCTTTCGTGGATACTTAACACACTCGAACACCGCACCCTCTGTCCCAGCTCAAAGTCACCAGGAGCTAAGGCACCACCAATATCAGTACTAGTGATAAGAGGGCGAGGCTGGTGACTCTTGGTGCTGCTGGGTGTGGTGCACTCGGTGGTATGGAAGTGGTGGTGACCGGAGCTGGCATCTGGGGAAGCCTGGTGAAGACTCCAATCACCAACTTCCCCTTTGGTGGATGTAAATAAGGGTGTGAGGTGGACTGGAGGGAGACTGTAGCGTGTGGAAGCAGCTGTGGAACTAAAATTAAGCTCCACCGTTTTGTCAATTATAGTATTCCATATGGGTACAAATATTTGTTCAGGCACCATAGATTTGCCAACTTCTTCACTAGTTGGGGCGAGTGTGTCCTTAACTTGCTGCAGAAGCTTCATTTTCGCTGGTATCTTATCTTTCACAAACGTAACAATCCCTTCGCCATCGTTCCCATCTCGACACTCAAATTGGCAGCAGATTTCTCACACCGTGGCACCGGCATTATGCAAATAATTTTTTTGCCGAATAACCAGCTCGGCTTCGAACCTAGGCCTGCAGCAAACCAACACCAAACCGTGTAGACCACCGAGGAGTTTTTTTAACCCCTTCTGTAACGGCAACGTCTTTATTATTTCCTTCTTGCTATATTTAGACGATGTTGTGCAGCTTAAGAAGGATATGTGGTAGTAAAAAGGGTGAAGTGGGATAGTTCAAAGTCTGTTAATTGTTGTAGCCCTTTTTTCACTGAATAAGATATTTCTAATAGTAGCCAGAAAAAGTTATAAGCACGGCACCGGTACCGAATGGGTTAATTTTGTTCACTATTATGGTCACCAGAAGAGGAGGAGGAGGGGGGTGGGAAGCCAGACAGTTCCTCTCCTTCCGTTCAGAGCTTCTGGCTTGGAGAGAGTCGTCTATGGAGAACATTGCCATTGCATGTAGCGAAATATACAGTGATAGGCTTAATGTTGGTGTACTTAGTTGAGAATTACGTCATTAGTACATCAAAACACAGGTTTCAATTTGTTCTAAATATAATCTAATTTTTTTGGGGTGTTTGGTGTTGTGGTGAAATTAATAAAATATAGATTATTAATGTATTAATATATAAATAATCAATAATTATTATTATCAATTTATCAATATTAAAACACAGGATTAATTTTTTTCTATTAAGAACAATTGTGGTTGCACAAAAAACACACTTTTCGATTTGCAGGTATAATTAAGATATTTATATTGTACATTGTTTTTCTTTTCTATAGAGGTGTCCGACTTTATTGGTCTATATATTGGCAGCCCATTGGTGGCTACTGCTTGATTAAATGTTTGATTGACTAATTACTTGCTTGATTGAATGATTGAGTCTCGGTACATATTTACACCGAGCAATTCCTTCCTTCTGAAGCGCTGTTAATGGACGAAATAACTTGAAATAACGACGTTCCCTTTAGAAATAGGAATGGAAATCAGTTAATTTTCTATAAACAACACTCATGCCCACAGTATCCGTTCGGTATTAGGCGCTACGAAGGGAAATTTGCTTAACCCCTCCTGTACCGGAAATGTCTTTTAATAATTGATTTCAGCGATATTTAGTGGATTTTATGAAGCTTAGGAAGGATATATGGTAACTAAAACAATTAAATGCGATAGTCTGCAGCCTTTTAATTGGCTGACGTCCTTCCTGAGCTGAATAAACTCGCTTAATCACTGCCAGAATTTAATGAAAAAGACCGTCACCCGTACGGAATGGGTTAAGAGATCGAGTGTGAGCGGGTTGTTCCTCCACCGTCCATGTTTACACTGAGGTACTGCTAGTGCTAGGGTCTGCAAGTCCCGCATCTCGAACCCGCATGCCTCTCTATCGGCGCTCTATAGGCAGATCCACGCACAGTTTGTACAGTAGCTGTCACGTTATGTCAAGGGGGAGAAGCAGGAAGAAGATATGTATAAACAAAAGAGAAGTAGGCTACACAAAAAACAAAAATGGTTAATGAAAACGCTGTAATTACAGTAGAGTTTTGTTTTTTTAAATGTATATACAATCTAGTAATTTTGTTTTATGGTTGATCTAAATTTGAAGTCCTATGACATTATATAACATCTGCTGAATTTTGTATTCGAGCGATCAGTTATAGTCTCAAATTTTATCATAGGGAATGTACAGATAATGGCCTGTAAAGTTTTCCTAACAAGTCCCATACACATTAAGTCACACTTCGAACAGCAGTTCCATCAATCAGATATTGAATATATTGCTGAATTGTAGCAAAATACATACATAAATATTTCCTAGCAAACATTAAATCAAATCTGATAATTTATGGATGAAAATTTCTTTTTAAAAGGTAACATAGCCTAATATATTTGGACAACTGTACACTCAAAGGTAATATAGCCTAATATATTTGGACAACTGTACACTCAAAGGTAATATAGCCTAATATATTTGGACAACTGTACACTCAAAGGTAATATAGCCTAATATATTTGGACAACTGTACACTCAAAGGTAATATAGCCTAATATATTTGGACAACTGTACACTCAAAGGTAATATAGCCTAATATATTTGGACAACTGTGCACTCAAAGGTAATATAGCCTAATATATTTGGACAACTGTACACTCAAAGGTAATATAGCCTAATATATTTGGACAACTGTACACTCAAAGACAAAACTCGTGGTCTAATATGAACCCCCAAAACAGCACAAGACTTCTTAATTGTAAATATTAGATAATTATGAAAAGATTAAATTCAATTCGGGATAATTTTGTAATATTAGGGTCGCGATTTATGTCCTCGACTGTACATCAATTATTGGCAACACCAACCTATGTATGCAATATGGCACCCACAGCACAACCAAGTAACAATTTGCCCCCAACACTACCCTATGTATGCAATATGGCTCTCACAACACAACCACGTAACATAATTATTCCACCTAAATATGCAATATGGCGCCCACAAGTAAACATTTGCCCCAACAATAGCCAAAGTATGCAATATGGCGCTCAAAACACAAACTCAGTAACATAACCCTCCCCCATTCAAACCATCGCTCTCCGTCCCTGGTTCTCATACTGCTGATACCGTGAATATCTTTATTAACAACTTGCCGCCCCCCCCCACCCCCCCACCCACCCACCCACCCACCCACACCACACCCACACACACACACACACACACACACACACACACACACACACACACACACACACACACACACACACACACACACGGGGGAGTGGTGAAACTTCTGGGAAAACGTACGATTCATAGTGTTTCCAATTTAACTACTTTTTCTCCAGATCTATGCGTATTCACTTCGATCTAGAGGCAAACGTCTACATCCAGCGACATGAATTCTAGCGATATTCTGGAGATTGAGCCATTTTTTAGTGATATTCTAGAGATTATGGCGTTATTATAGCTTTTACTTACTATCGTGCGGATTTGATTTCATAACCTGTGCCAGCCTTGCGTAACAGTTAAGAGGAGGTATGTCGGTTTGTCTAGATCAGGTAAAGGTATTACAAAGGAATACAATACAAGGCAAGCAACAACAGAAAAAAAAAAAAAAACATTGCCACAGCCATCAACTGTAGGGCTTCAGCTCCAGAAATACTGTGGTCAGAAAACTAATTTATAGTACTATGTACGATAAATTAGGGATAAACCTTAACAACGGAACCTATTATCTACTTTCCGAACAGTGTTGAGAGGGGAGAAGGGTGTTGTAGAGAGAGTAAGCTGTTGGAGTGGCTTTGTTGTGTCTGTTATTAGTCTGTATACGTCGTCGAGGTGTTCCCCGACCGGGTGCAAGCGTGTGAAACACGCTAGGACGTACTACCACACCCACTAAATATTATGTCCGCCTTAGCTGGGATCGAAGCCAGGTCAAGCAGATTCACACGTGATTGTGAACGTGCTCTCCACTCGACCGCCGCGGTTCTATAATATAATATAATAAAATACAATATAATATAAGTTATAATGTATAATTATACTGTATGGTATAGTTCGGTAACATACTAGTCTATTCGCTGTAAGTAACATACTAGTCTATTCTCTGTAAGTAACATACTAGTCTATTCGCTGTAAGTAACATACTAGTCTATTCGCTGTAAGTAACATACTAGTCTATTCGCTGTAAGTAACATACTAGTCTATTCGCTGTAAGTAACATACTAGTCTATTCTCTGTAAGTAACATACTAGTCTATTCGCTGTAAGTAACATACTAGTCTATTCGCTGTAAGTAACATACTAGTCTATTCGCTGTAAGTAACATACTAGTCTATTCGCTGTAAGTAACATACTAGTCTATTCGCTGTAAGTAACATACTAGTCTATTCTCTGTAAGTAACATACTAGTTTATTCTCTGTAAGTAACATACTAGTCTATTCGCTGTAAGTAACATACTAGTCTATTCTCTGTAAGTAACATACTAGTCTATTCGCTGTAAGTAACATACTAGTCTATTCGCTGTAAGTAACATACTAGTCTATTCGCTGTAAGTAACATACTAGTCTATTCTCTGTAAGTAACATACTAGTCTATTCGCTGTAAGTAACATACTAGTCTATTCGCTGTAAGTAACATACTAGTCTATTCGCTGTAAGTAACATACTAGTCTATTCGCTGTAAGTAGGCGATAAATCATGACCTCTAATCTCGGTAACTCAAAAACGACTAGATTAATCGAGCTAATATTTTTACCATTTGGGAAGAGCCCGTCAAGGAATAAATGTGGACATTTACAGCCAATTTACTCTAGCCCTTTTTGAGTTACAGAGAATAGAGGTAATTATTTCTCGCCTACTTACAGCGAATAGACTATAATTATATACCGTGACTACCACAAATGGCGGCAATACAACAAATATAGTAGAACTCTCCCCCACGAAGACACCGGGCGTCACCAATCATAATTCTGTTTTATGAGCCAGCGAAACACGGCCATCTCGACGGACTCTTAAAGGACAAGTCACACAAGCAATTTTTTCCGGCAACTTTCGATCAGCAACTTTTACCTGGCAACGTTTGAGAGAGAGAGAGAGAGAGAGAGAGAGAGAGAGAGAGAGAGAGAGAGAGAGAGAGAGAGAGAGAGAGAGAGAGAGAGAGAGAGAGAGAGAGAGAGAGAGAGAGAGAGAGAGAGAGAGAGAGAGAGAGAGTTGACCACCGATTGTTGAGAATAATAGCGCTCGTGTGATACCGCCTTAGCGCGGAATTTAAGGGGGGATATTATATATTTGTATTAGTACATGTAGGTTTATATTATTCTAAGCTTCCTCCCAAGACCTCCATCAAGCTTTAAATTGGTACATTTTTTGGTAGAAAAAAATCGACACGTAAAGGGCACAAAAAGTCTTAAAACTAATGGGGCTAAACACGAGGGAGGAGGGAGTCCTGGCAAAAACAAACCTCACCTTATCCTGATTTAGGGGACGGAATACGGATCATAAGATAGTCAAAATATTAACAGTTAAAACACACATACACAATCAAAATTTGAAAGGAGCATCAAATGTTGACAACAAGTTAGTCAAATTTAGGAAAATAAGAAATACAGGTTGCTACGAAGCTGTACATTTACTACTTAACGACTTGTTTATATATTATGAAGCATGATAAACAGACACTGATCGGGATGAAATTATAAACTAGAATCTTGTTGGCATAGATAAATATAAATCGTTCTAGATAATAAAAGGGATTCCATCGTAAACTCGCTAAATATAAATTTTAACGACTTAGTCAAGGAGATAAAGTACGCAGTAATATATTTAGCATCTGCCTTTAAGTGGATGTTTTTCGTTTGTTCCCTACACCTTCAAGCTAAAAAAAATATAACCTAGATCCCCTTTCAAGATAAATTTGTAAATTTTTTCGGTAGAAAAATTTCCCGGGCGAAGGCCGCTTCCTCTTAAATTACAGGCTCACTATTGATCACTAGGAAAAAATCAACACCTAATTGGCACGAAAGGTCTTGAAATTGACAGAAATGGGGTGAAAGTTCTTAAAATCGCCAAACTAATAATGCGAACGTCTAAAAAGCTCATAAGCAATGGGGCTAAACATGAGGGAGAGAGGGGTCAAAAAAAATATCCGTCAAGTGGAAATTTCCCCTTAATCCTTTCAGTATGCGATTTTTGTACAGACGATTTCAACAACATACCAAACTTCAATTTAATTTAGCCTTTCTATACCTTTTGATTGTTTACAGAGCATTGAAGGAGATACATTTTCAACATATTATCCAGGTGACGGAGCAACTAACACACCTGCTCTAGACGATAAACCGGAGCGTACCGTAACGCTTCAAAACATAAAAAACGTTCCCGAGGTGGCGCTACTGTACTTAACGCAAACATATAACACTGTTACACGCACGTGAACACAGGTCATAACGGACGGAACGCCTTATATATATATATATACCTTAATACATATAACGACAGACGATAACAAGCGCAAACTTTGGGGGAGACACTTGTTACAGGCAACTTTGCCTTTTGTCTCCTTCATTTACATTGACAAAACAAAAAAACTATCGCGTTAATTATGAGGTCTACAGGGACTTCTCAATTTTAGTCTCCTCATTTAAAGTTGTTTCATTATTACGCTGTTCATCAATTAGGGATTTTTGTTTTTTACTTAAAGTTGCTATGCTTCATTATTAAGTTGTAAAGGAGGCCAAAAATGAATAATAATTGCAAGACACATTACAATAACAAACTGGCTCACTTAAAATTGTTTTGTTTGGTTTCGATTTTCAGGGACGTAACTACATTAGGTGAGAAATTACTGTATTCTAAGTTTAAATTATCTTTTGGTAGAAGAGGGATTCTAATAAAAATGTTTCGTCACCGCATCATCACCTTACCTTCACCAGCACCATACCATTCCCCCAACATCATATCACCACCGCATCATCACCTTACCTTCACCAGCACCATACCATTCCCCCAACATCATATCACCACCACATCATAAACTTACCTTCACCACCACACCATTCCCCCAACACCATATCACCACATCATCATCAACCTTCACCACCACGACCATACCATTTCCCTAACAATATATCATCACCATATCATCACCTTACCTTTACCACCACCACACCGTATCATCACCACCAGCACCACACCTTCAACACCATATCACCATCAACACCATATTACCACCACCACACCATTTCCCCAACACCATATCACCACCTTACCTTAACCACCACCACCACACCATATCACCATACCCAAAGCATATCACCACCAACACTCCCAGCACCTCTCTCTCCCAGTGCCTAATCTACCCTCCGCTACCCATAAATTCCTTCCAGATGTTTACTGCACAAATACCAGACCAATCTCCCACCTCCTCACCTTCTGCCCATACCTTATAACTTTATAAAAGCCTAGCAACGGGGCAAATACTGTTGGTGATCAATATTTAGTGTTTCATTTACATTTGAGAATTTTGAGATTCAAAGTTAGCTGACAGAACAGAAACAAGATAAAAATATGTCAAAGTTACCTGAAAGATCAGGTAGGGTATAAGACAATAAAAGATTTATACATAATATTTAGGACAGATTCTAAGTTTGCTATAAGATCAAGTAAGATATATAAACATGTAAAAATAGTTCATGATATATAAGAATGATTCTATAGTACCAGTTGGTGTGTTTACCATAGCTAATTCTCTCTCTCATATGAAATTATTCATCAGTGTAATCTTCATCTGCTCCACTACTTCCCACAGCGATAAATAACTCTTCGTTACTGCCATGTATCCAGTGCATATTCCCGAACATACTGAATAATAATCCCTTATTTGTTTTCCGGACGCACAATCATATATTTTGTTTGTACAGTGCATAGTGGAGGGGTGGATTAAATATACTAACGCTATGCTGATAACATAGGGAAGCTTAGAAGTATTGTACACCGTCGTTTCAGACGACACAGCCAATCAATCAATATATGTATCCTGTATGTATATATATATATATATATATATAACCAACTTAGTTATTAATTTGAATTTGGAGAGATTTTTGGTATTTGAGTGTTTTTCTTTGATTCATGGCTGTCCTTCCTAAACTGGTCAAAATTGTGTAATGATAGGCAGACAAATATGCAAATGACACCATCGTGCTGAAGTGGTTAACTCGGTGACATAATTTCCACGAGGCTCACCCTATACGTGCTCTTCCCGTTAGTTAAATGTGATGGCTGCCGTGGCCCGTGTCTGAGTACGTGACAGAATTACTGCACCAAGCACACATAACACACAGAACACACACACATACGTGCGGTTGTGTGTTTATCGGTACATATCAATTTGGTGCATGCTTAAGAGTACATTTTTCGATTTGTAAACCTAAATTACACTAACCTAACCTAACCTAACCTAACCTAACCTAACCTAACTTAACCTAACTTAACTTACCTAACCTAACCGAAAACACTCCATTTCAACGTATTTTAAAGAGGTGTGTACCGATTAAGTGTCGCCCCAAACCTCATGTACCTGTAAACCTACAAATATCCAGAGATTTGTACCAATAAACACACAACCGCTCGTCCACACGCACACGCACACGCACACACACACACACCTAAACCTAAACTTAATTAGTACAAAGTAAGGTACAGTTACCTAGGGTACATATTTTAGTGTATGCACTACTACCGGTACCATTTTCCAGCTTTGTACTTTAGTTTGTCCCCTTGGTTAACAAAAATGCCTGCCCTGACTTCCTTCAAACTAAAAGGATGCCCACCCAGACCCCCTTCAAGCTAAATTTGTATATTTCTTCGATAGAAAAATGTCCTAGCCGGAGGCAGATTTCTTCTAAGTTACTGTCTTCCTAACGCTCGCCCAGAAAATATCGACACCTGAATGGGGTGAAGCGTCATTGTATTACCAAACTAATAGGGTATAACGTCTTACAACCTCCAAACTAATGGAGCAAAACAGGGGAGGTCCAAAAAGCCCCTTATATATATACTGTATATACCGGTACTCATGGCTGTACAATGTGTGGGTCACTAGCTACTTTGTGAGAACCTACATTACATATAAAGGCAATACGGGTGAATATTGAGTTATAGTTACATGGTGAGGAACTATAGTTACATGGTGAGGAACTATAGTTAAATGGTGTGGAACTATAGTTACATGGTGAGGAACTATAGTTAAATGGTGTGGAACTATAGTTACACGGTGAGGAACTATAGTTAAATGGTGTGGAACTATAGTTACATGGTGAGGAACTATAGTTAAATGGTGTGGAACTATAGTTACATGGTGAGGAACTATAGTTACATGGTGAGGAACTATAGTTACATGGTGAGGAACTATAGTTACATGGTGAGGAACTATAGTTACATGGTGAGGAACTATAGTTAAATGGTGTGGAACTATAGTTACATGGTGAGGAACTATAGTTAAATGGTGTGGAACTATAGTTACATGGTGAGGAACTATAGTTACATGGTGTGGAACTATAGTTACATGGTGAGGAACTATAGTTACATGGTGAGGAACTATAGTTACATGGTGAGGAACTATAGTTACATGGTGTGGAACTATAGTTACATGGTGTGGAACTATAGTTACATGGTGTGGGAACTATAGTTACATGGTGAGGAACTATAGTTACATGGTGTGGAACTATAGTTACATGGTGTGGAACTATAGTTACATGGTGAGGAACTATAGTTACATGGTGTGGAACTATAGTTACATGGTGTGGAACTATAGTTACATGGTGTGGAACTATAGTTACATGGTGAGGAACTATAGTTACATGGTGGAACTATAGTTACATGGTGTGGAACTATAGTTACATGGTGAGGAACTATAGTTACATGGTGTGGAACTATAGTTACATGGTGTGGAACTATAGTTACATGGTGAGGAACTATAGTTACATGGTGAGGAACTATAGTTACATGGTGAGGAACTATAGTTACATGGTGTGGAACTATAGTTACATGGTGTGGAACTATAGTTACATGGTGTGGAACTATAGTTACATGGTGAGGAACTATAGTTACATGGTGTGGAACTATAGTTACATGGTGTGGAACTATAGTTACATAAAGAGGCACCATAATACAGGTTCAATGCGTTAAAGAAGCATTGCGAGATTATTACGATGTATTGTGAGGTGCAAAGCATAATGTGTGAACAACATTTGTAAATATAATTGCAGCTATGATACTGAATGAAACCTTAAAATTACTCCCCCCACCTCTCTCTCTCTCTCTCTCTCTCTCTCTCTCTCTCTCTCTCTCTCTCTCTCTCATTAAAAAGAAATTTTCATTGTCATAGTAAAGACATAGTTGTACCACTATATAAAAGTATTGTGAGGCCACATCTGGAGTATGCTGTGCAGTTTTGGTCTCCCTACTTAAAAAAAGACATAGAGAAACTAGAATCCGTTCAGCGTAGAGCAACAAAGTTAATCCCTTCCCTTAGAAATAAGCCATACAATGAGAGATTAAGAGAACTCGACCTGTTTTCGCTTAAGAAACGGAGAATAAGGGGACAGCTGATAGAGTGTTTTAAGATACTAAAAGGCTTTAGTAACGTAAATTCTAATCTATTTAAGATAGCCAAAGAAGGTTCCACAAGAGGAAACAAATTAAAACTAACAGGCAGGAAAGCGAACCTAGACATAACTAAAAATTTCTTCACCCACAGTATTATTAATGAGTGGAATAAACTCCCTAATGAAGTTATTGACAGTGACTCGATATACACATTTAAAAAAAGGTTAGACACATATCACAGAAAAGTTGGTCTGCAGTAGAAGCTGATCACTGATAAGAGAACCTGGCGGAAATGAAAAACGTTTTCAGTTGGAAAAAAAAAAAAAAAAAAAAAAAAGTGTGAAGGTGTGCATGCCTTTTCCTTTCCATTTCTAACTATACTATAAATTCCTTCAGGCGATTTCCAAGCCCTGCAAGGTTATTCACTTCTAACTATTTTCATGTACGGCATATTGCCGGAGGGAGCGGAGGGTGGGGAGAGAGCCTTCATCTTTGCTATCCTTTCCTTCCACTTTCTCTTAGGGTTGCTATCTCTATTAGGATTAAGTCCTGGTCACCTCGTAGGGATCGTAAGATCTGTGTGGCCAGTGTATCTATGTAAATCTATGTAAATCTCTCTCTCTCTCTCTCTCTCTCTCTCTCTCTCTCAGTACATACCGATACCGTTCCATTGGCAAGCCACCTCTTCATTTCACACCCAGTACCTGCAAAGGAGAATAACATAATTAATTACGTGTTTAATGAGAGAGAGAGAGAGAGTGTGTAAGAGTGAGTTGTATGACATCATCAACAATTAAGATAGGAGTGTGGGAGAGTATGTGAGAAATACTGATAAAGAAACAACACACACACACACACGTACATTAACATATACAGTACAAATATATGTATACCAACACATAAACGAGAACACACACACACACACACACACACACACACACACACACACACACACACACACACACACACACACACACACACACACACACACACACACACACACACACACACACACACACACACACACACACACACACACACACACACACACACCCACACACCATTTCCTGCACTCTTCCTCACAATATTTATAAGTTTAGTGAAATATCGTACAAGTTCTTTTGCTGTTTTCCCTAACTTTATGTTTCTGTAAGTGAAGTGCGAATGTTGTCAAGGAGTAGCAGCGAATTTAGCTGAACTAAATAATTGGTTGGGGACACTGAAAGCTATTTTATTATTCAGTTTCTAAAGAGCCTAGAGCAATTAACAAGCTTCAAACTATCTCACTTAGGCTAACCCTTTTTACTAACACAGATCCTTCTTAAACTGGACACAATCCTCCAAACATAGCTAGAATGAAATGAATAAGACGTCGCCGGTACAGAAAGGGTTAACACTATCTGATCCGACCTCTTGTGGGCTATTAGGATATTTTGTTCATTCATTAGGCCCTATTGAGGACTTTGCTTTTTTTTTTTTTTTTTTTTTTTTTTTTTTTTTTTTTTTTTTGCCATATTCGAGCTATGTATTTTAGCTTGTCCTCTATAGTAACAAAATAACCTTCCCAGATTTCCTTCAAGCTAAAACACCCACACCCCCTTCAAGCTAAAACCCCCACACCCCCTTCAAGCTAAATTTGTATATTTTTCCATAGAAAAATATCCCGGCCGCAAACTGATTTCTTCTAAGTCGCTATCGCTCGCCCAAAATAAAATCGACACCTGAATGGGGTGGAGCGTCATATTATCACCAAACTAATGGGGTAAAACTTCTTATAATCTCCTAACCAACGAAGCAAAACGGGGAGTCCACATAAAAATCCTCGGACCAAATAGGGATAAATGGTTTTCTAACTTTATGAAGAATTGTATTGGGATTCGATAATGAGAACAAGTTGACGTGCGTGTGGCTTGTGTGTGGTAGTGGAGAAGGGTGGAGATGATGGAGGAGTGTGATGATGAAATAGTGAAGATGGTGGAGATGAGTGCTGGCGAGTGACGAAGTAGTGAGATAAATGGTGGAGAAGATGGAGTTGGTGGAGGAGGGAAGGATGTGTGATAGGGGAGAGGTGGTGAAGATAATGTTGGAGAGTATGGTGGAGGAAGGAGGGAGGGAGGTGTGATAGGGGAGAGAGGTGGTGGAGAAGATGGAGAGTTGGTGGAGGTGGAGGAAGGAAGGAGGGAGGGAAGTGTGAGAGTGGAGCGAGAACAGGACATCCGGTCACCACCACTAACTTTGATCCATCCACACACACACACACGACACACACACACGACACACACACAAACACACGCGCACACACACACTCTCTCTCTCTATCTCTCTCTGTCTATCTCTATAATACTGTAATAAACTTCTCAAAAAGTATTTGGGGCATTCAGCTCAATGAAAATATGACAGGAAATCACAATAAGGATAGGCCTACATGGGTGCTTTCAAGAAATATGACAGGAAATCACAATAAACAATAAGGATAGGCCTACATGGGGGCTTTCAAGAAATGTTAAGTAAGAAAAAGCATTCAGAGAAAGGAAATTACAACATCAAGGAACACGACCACCTGTAAGAATAACTAGGCAATATCTTGGAATAATTAGCAATACAAGGTAATATTTTATCTGTCCATAACTCGATCACTGACGTACCGTGGCACTCAAAATAATGGCCAGTTGCTTTGCAAATTTCAGATACATATGTCAACAGAACAAATCTTACGAGTTAATAAAGATATATCAATTAAATCTAAGGGAAACACACACTGAGTTTCAGTAAAAATAGTAAAGTTGGACTGGCCTTTGTAGTATTTTAAAGAACCACAAAATTTGACTCGCGAGGGTATTGTAGTAATTTTTTTTTTTTTTTTTTTTATACAGGTATGTATGAATAGGCTTAACGATTTTCAGCTCAGGGTGTATAGGGTTTGGGCCAAACCCTACCATCAACAAAGTACGGTATAGTCGGTCAGAAGTACAGATGTGGTTGGGATTTTCTATCCATTTTTCTTTTTTGGAACATTTTTGATACACTGACGTAACATATTAAATTGGATAACCTACAAATATCGAATAACTAATTTTCACAAGTTTTATGCTCGTAACATTATTTTAATCATAAAAAAGATGATCAAACATATTTTACCAAAACTGAACATTGATTTCGTTGCAGACAAACAGTTATAAAAAGTAAAACGAAGACAACCCAAGAATGGAGGAAGAAGCCCATCTCAAAGAACCCCGGGAATCATCGTAGAGGAACCAATGACAACCCCGCGGAGCGGTGCGTGCAGTCTTACGGAACACCACGTAGTAGTACGGAACTGTCACACCAACGATGTTCAGTCAATTTTAAGCCGCAATTCTGAGCTGGCAGATTTGATAAACATCTATACTCTATAGGCCTAATATTATAATACTATAACAATTTACATAGTCTATTTGGAAGCTTCTAATTTTAAGCTGTATATTATTTTAGCAAACTATTAACATAAAATTATATACATTATATTTGTAAGCTTCTGAATATCAAGTTTTATAACATTTCAGCTAACTTTAAATATTTACATAGAGTCTATTTGGAAGCTTCTAATTTTAGATTGTGTAATATTTCTGCCAACTATAAAGATACAGGCTATAAACACAGGCTATTTGTAGGCTTCTGAATTTATATCAGAAAATCATACACATACAATCTCTTTCGAAGCTTTTAATATTAAGTTGTATAATATATAAGCTAACTATAATTATAAACATTCAACATTTTTGGCATACCTATAATAGACTGGGTACGGACGTTGTTTCCCTTTTATTCTTGCAAACACTAGACGATTTTATACAGCTTTGTTAGAACTTTTAGCAATCAATGGGACCAACTTGATCACAATTTACCCTTTCGTTCCCACAGAATCTTCCTAAACTCAATAAAAGCGTCTAATAAATGCCAGAATAATCAAAATTAAACGGGTTAAAATCACCAAAAAGGATGTTGATCCGGCAGTCACGAGAGAGAGAGAGAGAGAGAGAGCTACATAGAGCTACATAGATACACAGACCACACAGACCTCAAGGTCTTTACTAGGCAGTCTGGCCTTACAAACTATATATGCATATATGCATATATATATAATATCTCTATATATTATAGTATATATATATATATATATATCTATTACATATAATTACATTATAACACCGGTACACACAAAGGATGAGAGAGAGAGAGAGAGAGGAGAGAGAGAGAAGAGAGAGAGAGAGAGGAGAGCAGAGAGAAAGAGAAGAGAGAGAGAGAGAGAGAGAGAGAGAGAGAGAGAGAGAGAGAGAGAGAGAGAGAGAGAGAGAGGGTTTGCTGAACAATTATTACCGGTACTTGCTTTTGCTATTTTCGAGAGACATATTTGTAGTGTCCCATAATAAGCTACCAAACACGCCTTCCCAGACCCCCCCCCCCCCTTCAAGCTATATTTGTACATTATTCGATAGAAAAATGTCCAGACCGAAGGACGATTTCTCTCAAATTGCAGGCTGGCTATCGCTTGCCCAGAAAAAAATCGACACCTGAATGGGGTGAAGCGTCTTATTATCGCCACACTAATGGAGTGAAAACGTCTTAGAATCTCCAAAACTATCGGAGAAAAACAAAAGAGATCCACAAAAACCCCCCTAGGACCAAATAGGGGTAAGAGGGTTAAAATAATCAATAAGAAGGTTAAACCCGGCAGTCACAAAGCTGGTTCGGAGAAGAAAAGGTCGCTCGGCATGCTACAATAAAAGGTCAAGGGAAAGTGTTACCTGGTGATGAAAGGTGATGGGTGGTTGGTGTGATGTGTGTGTGAGGGTGTGTAGAGGGTGGTGGATGGGTAGGAGGGGTGCAAGGGAGGTGCAAGGATGGTGTATGTAGGGGGTGTGGGGTACAAGGGTGGTGGGCGGATATGAGGGGTATAAGGGTGGTAGATGGGTGGGAGAGAGGTGTGCAAGGGTGGTGGGAGGGGTGCAAGAAGGGAATGATGGGCGGCTGGTGTATGTGGGTGTGTGTGTGCTTGGATAGTGGATTGGTGCAAGGGTGGTGGATGGTTGGCTGGTGTATGTGAGGGTGTGGGGTACAAGGGTGGTGGATGGGTGGGAGGGGTGCAAGATGGGAAGGATGGGGTGAGGGAGAGCCCGGAGAGGTGACGGACGACATATTTCCCAGACAGTTTCATTCAGACAATTACAGTCCTACACAGTTACAATGTGTTATTGGCATTACACATACAGCCTCGTATTGCAAAACCCATGTCTGAAGGAGAAGTACATGCTAAGAGGAAGGACACAGTAGGGGCAAAGTATGTAAGGCCTTATCAGAGAAGTAAGAGCAAAATATTAAAGGCCTTAGAAGAGGATAAAAAGTAAGGGCAAAGAAAGGCCTTAGAAGAGAATAAGGTTAAAATATAAATAGCTTTAGAAGATGATAAGAACTAAGGTCTTATAAGAGAAGTAAAGGCAAAGTATGAAAGGACTTGGAAGACGATAAGCAGTAAGGGCTTAGAAGAGGTGCTCCTCCTCATATGGTGTGCAGTGAGGGTGACAGGGTGAGGGCTACATTTCTAGGGTGAAAGTGAGAGGGTGAAAAATGTCATTGACGGGGGCGTGGGATCAGACATGACTAGAATGAGAGAGAGAGAGAGAGAGAGAGAGAGAGAGAGAGAGAGAGAGAGAGAGAGAGAGAGAGAGAGAGAGAGAGAGAGGAGAGAGAGAGAGAGAGAGAGAGAGAGAGAGAGAGAGAGAGAGAGAGAGAGAGAGAGAGAGAGAGAGAGAGAGAGAGAGAGAGAGTAGTAGTAGTAATAGAATAATATGAATAATACTAATACTAATCATCATTATCATCCAATTAATATATTAAAAACAGCAGTAATAACAAATCAAACCATTACAAACAACAAAGGTAATCAATCTCTACACCGGCTCCCCCTAATAGAATATCTGGCCATACAAAAGCAAGGTGGGTAAAGGTCAGAGGTTGATTGGCTGCTGGTGAATGTGTGTGTGTGTGTGTGTGTGTGTGTGTGTGTGTGTGTGTGTGAGAGAGAGATGTTAAAGGTTGCACGGAAGCAATGTGGTGGTGTAATGGTGAAAGGTGTGTGTGTGTGTGTGTGTGTGTGTGTGTGTGTGTGTGTGTGTGTGTGTGTGTGTGTGTGTGCAGAATTTAGTGAGATGTAGCTAAATATGCAGGAAAGATGGTAGTAAGGTTAACTTAAATAGGCCTAACAGCCAATAGAGGTGTGACTTAAAACGTACCGTATTATAAATTAAAAAGATGTAATTTGAACAGTGTGTGGTACATTAACTAAGAAAGCATACGATAAAAACAATGTAGTAAATGGCTACGAAAGCGAGTGATAAAAGATAAAACAAAAAATGAAAGCTAAGAATGAAGAAAAAAGTATTGCAAGGCAACGAAGGCCTCCGTCGAATGCTGTCAGTAACCCAGCCACTCCAAACCCTTCTTCCTATAGTCTCTCTCTCTCTCTCTCTCTCTCTCTCGACAACTATTTCGGCTGATCCAGTTCAACCACCACAATATCAACAACAGCAAGAGTGAGAAGAGCGGTAATAAGCCTCTCGACGGTTCCAGACGGAGGAAAACAAATAAAAGACAATTGTAGAATAATCTCCTATATTCATTTCACTCCCAACACCAAACACCTCTCAATGAAATCAATTTAATTCTAATCTAACTAGAAAAGCCAAAGCAGAAAGCGTGAACAACTAAAAGGGAAAGTTAAAAGTATAAAAAGAAAGTGAAAGTCAGAAAAAAGCAGTTTATAATCGGAATCTGTCACACGAGTAATGAGAAACGCGTGAATGAATCTGGACTCTACCAATGCATGCCGGAGAGGTCTCTGGTCTACAGCCTCTCTCTCTCTCTCTCTCTCTCTCTTAGAGAGAGCGTCTTAGATAATTAAATATATTTCCTTTAACCCAGCGCAGATTAAGAGGTGACTTAATTCAAGTGTTCAAAATCATCAAAGGCATCGACAATATGAACTGTAGTAAGTACTTCACTATCGACCAATCTAATTACACGCGGGGAAACGGTTGCAAAATTATTGGTAAATCTTTTAACTCACACGAATCTAAGAATTTCTTCTTCAATCGAGTTGTCAACTTGTGGAATGGGCTTCCCCGAGACGTTATAGACTGCAGCCACCGTGATTCATTTAAACTCAGCCTAGACAAATATCTCGCATCAAACCCGCGACTGACTGCGTTTGTAAATGAATAACTTTATTTTATCCTCCCCTCAGTTACTAACCCATCTGTCCCCTACTAACTTCCTAATCCTGCCACGGACATTAGTTCCCTTTCCAATGTTCCCTTACCCACTCTAAACCACTGTTTGGACACTTGATCCTCAGTGTTTTGGAGGACAAGCAGCCTAGAAGGGTCACTATACCTGCTGTTGCTTGATTTCCTTTGTACTCCTTTGTACTCCCTCTCCCTCTCTCTCTCTCTCTCTCTCTCTCTCTCTCTCTCTCTCAAATGTTGGAAAAAAGTGGAACCGGACGATTGGTACATGATATGATACCAAAAGTAAATTTATATAACACAACTTACATTCATTCATGCGATCAAACTCCCACCTTGCAAATTGCATTGCTGAATATGTGAAGTAAAGTAAATAGTGCATTCCTTTGAATATTCCTCTGTATCCTAACCTGACCTGGCCTACATCACCGAATACTAGCACGTAGTTATTCTTAGAGCATAATTAACTATATTTCTAAATACATCACCATCACAAACACTACTGGTCCTATTCAAAGTAACTACCGATCCTATTCTAAGTATGTAGGCCAAAACTCTTGAGTATTTACCTCTATGACTCACATACGACCAGAGTAATCGAGCTAATCCTTCTACCATTTGGGAAGAGTCAGCCAAGGAATAGGTGTGGATAGTTAAAGCCCATTTGCTCAAGCCCTTTTTGAGCTATAGAGGCTAAGGTTTACGATTACTGGACTACCTATTTGGAACAGGCTATATATAGCACGCATTATTCTCGGATCACTATTAACCCTTTGAGTACCAGCGACGTGTGCTATATTCTATTATAGCTATATTGAGACGATATCATGCAGTTTAGGAGGGACCTGTGGTAGTGAAAATGGTTGGTTGAGGTAGTTTGAAGCCTTATTTTTGCTTGAGGTCCCTCCTAAGCTGAATAAAATTGTCTAATAGTTGCCAGAATATGATGAAAAATACATCCCTGGTACTGGACGGGTTAACCTAATTTCTAAAAACATCACCACACTACTCGCCACGGTCTGATTATCGTAGCCCCTTTTACCCAAATCTCTGGACCACCACCGGCCATAAACCACCAAACCACTACGAACACGTCTTGAACATTGGAGTGTGTAATAAACCCATAAATAAAACTATAAATAAAAGTCGAACTACCTTTTCCGAGCAATAAAGACATGCGGCCAGATTCGTAAAGCCGGCATCACACAGGCGTTCTAGTGGCAAATGTCATATGATTAAGGGTGAGGTAGTGGCTTTTTTCTGGACCCCCTTCTCCCTCGTGTTTAGCTCCATTACTTTTGAGATTTTAAGACGTTCGCCCCATTAGTTTGTCGATTTTAAGACATTTCGACCAATTTAATTTTCAATAGTAAGACTTGTGCCACAACGACGAGAGGAATCCATATAATTATACCCTTGAAAACTAAACAAAATAAAAATAAAAAATAAGACTAATGGGCCTAAAAATGGTCTAAATAAATAACAAAAATATACCGTTGGAATTGCAACGACGAGAGGAATCCATATATACCCTTGAAAACACAAAATACGAACATGGTCTGTCAAGCTACTCGGCTTCGCCTCGAGAATTATGAACCTTCAATATCTTAACTTCCTAATATTGCCAACTTTTCATAATTAACAACACACTTCGCTAATAAATGTTCGCAATAGCCGAGTACTCAAGATAGTGACATGCCACTTTATCACCAGATGGAGAAAACAAACTATTCAATTAATACTCCCACTGATCTTTCCTAAGCTGAATAAAATGGTCAAAAGATAGCCAAAACATACATTAAAAGGGAATCATCATACCGAAAGGGTTCAAAGTCAAAGTCAAAGTTTTTATTAGCCAAAATCAGGTTACAATTATAAAATATATAGTATAATATGTACAAGGCTAAGCCCATTAAATGAAGTCATTTTTGACGGGCTCTAGGAAACCATCAATCAATATAACAAGTTAAATGTCATGGTTAAAAATATAATATTAGCATTATGGTTAACAGTGGATAGCTGACTTGCCATCATATCCCAGAAGGAAATTCCCAGGTCGACTAACCCCGATTTTCTGGTAGGTAAACAAAGGTGTAGAGGGCTTTTAAGGGGCTCATCCAACCTGTGACGGAGAATCAAACCCCTGACCTTTCAACGTGGACTACACACACACACACACACATATACACAGATACACACACAAACACGACAACATAAAACACGCAAAACATAACACACAAGCTATTATAGACGTACGCCAACTCAATTAAAGTGTAAGTTGCTGATGCAGACAAATTACGTTTGTGTGTTGAACAAGATATCACTCATTTTGAGAGCAGTATTTGATATATTTAGGTTATTAATACATTGTAAGATACATTGTAACATGCATTGAGGAACTGTGTTCCATACTTTGTTTTGTAAATGTCGGAGCAACAATAAATATTTTGTTCTATTCTATCCTATTTTTCACACGTGTATACAAATTCATGTGGCCAAATGCGCATACCGCCCCGTGATATACCCACAAGTTATTCTCTACCCCCAAACGTTGAAGGGTCCCGTTAAGCTCATCACCACATCTCTATTGGCGGCAGAAAAACGTGAGCATCGCTGGAGACAATGGTGGTATAGGGAGAACGGGGGGAGGGGGGGGGGGGGGAGATGACACAGGTTTATATACATTCTTAGTTTCTTTTCTGTAAGTGCTTTCATATGTTATTTACTGTGTTGTTTTTGTTTTCTATATCCAGCTGTTTTATGTAGACTGGCAGCCATGATAATGTGCATAAATATTATAAGTGTTTTGATTGTTCGCTGTTACTACGACTCACTTCCTTGGAGCTGCTTTTCACAAACTTACAATCATATAAATCCAGTTGTTACAAACACTTTGTGAATGGAGGATGCCTTTACGCATATCGATCTTTTTTGTTTTGTCTTTGTATTTCCTTACTCCATTCATTGTCACTATATAAAATGTTGTTCTTGTTGTTGTAAAGTTGATAAATATAAACATTATGACGATTACATTTATCATTCATTATCATCGAGTATATTCATAATAATCATAGTAATAATGTATATTATTAGAATCTTATGTATATACTGTATAAATAACTAACTACCAAAAAGTAAACACTACCACCTCCCTGATTCCCTTGGCCCAGGTAAGAAACCCCCCCCCCCCCCCCTTCCTCTCCTCTTACTTCATTACCAAGTGTCAACAAAGGCTCACCTGAGGAACACACACCCATAACCGCTAAAACCACACAGACATACACCTAAACACTTGGGGAACACGGCAAAAAGGCTCAGGGGCGCGACAATTATAGTTATCTAGTAAACACACACTAACACACACTATCACTCACTCTCACTCTCTTACACACACACACACACACACACACACAAAGATTATACCTTTAGTAATTAAGTTATAAATGTCAACCAAGTAACAAGCTCTAGGAAAAAAAACAAAAAAACATTATGCAGCAAATGGCTTGTGAGTGCTCCGTGGCAGATTGAACTTTCACTCTCAGACACTCGAAAGAAAAAAACTCTCTCTCTCTCTCTCCCCCCCCCCACACCCACACCCACGTTCTCTTTCCCTACAGTAATATCCGCCCACATACCTTGCTAAATCCGTTTCCTATCACAATGAGTCATACATTACATTTGCTTAACCCTTTCAGTATACGGAAACGCTTTAGTTCATGTTATTCAGGCTATTGTTAGTCAATTTTATTCATCTTAAAATATGGACGAATGCAGTAGCAAAAATCGCGAAGGCAAGAATCGGGTAAAAACAAAATAAATAAATAACATACGTAAATGGTGTGTGTGTGTGTGTGTGTGTGTGTGTGTGTGTGTGTGTGTGTGTGTGTGTGTGTGTGTGTGTGTGTGTGTGTGGGTGTGTGTGTGTGTGTGTGTGTGTGTGGTGTGTGTGTGTGTGTGTGTGTGTGTGTGTGTGTGTGTGTGTGTGTGTGTGTGTGTGTGTGTGTGTGTGTGTGTGTGTGTGTGTGTGTGTTAAGAGCGAGGTGTTTCTAATGCATAATGCTATCACCATCACAACTCCCCCTCCTCACTCCATCATACACCCACCCCACTATGGACCTACAATACTTATACGGCCATGCAACCCCACCATCACCCTTCACCACAATCTCAATCACTTCCTCACAAACTTCATGCATACCACTCTCACTAAAAACACCAGCACGACTTCACCCTCACACCCACGACTACCACAACACTCTCCTTTCCACTACCATTACAAACCTACCAGTACCCTTTTTTAACACTCCCTACATCTATCCTCAATATAATCACCACCAACACCACAACATCCTACACCATCGAACATAACAACCCTATCCTGCTTCTAGACACCAATAGCACCACAAACTCTAGCCATTTTAACACCACCACAATTCTATCTTTCTCCACCAGCACCATCACCCCTTTCAACACCATAATCCATCGCATATCACAACCCTTTCCTACCTCTAACACCACTACCACCACAATTTGACTATCCCTCTGAACACCACCACAACTCTCCCCTCTCCACCACTAAACACTCCACTAACACTACCCACTCTACCTTTCTATCCCTTACCACCACTAAATACTCCACTTATTCCCCTCCCTCTCACCACTACCACTACTCTCTTCCTTCTCATCACCACCACCACCACCACCACTATATACTCCACCACTCTCCCCCTCTCCACCACCACTAAATAATCCACCACCAAGACTCTTTCCCTCTCACCACCACCACTACCATCATTAAGCCCTCCACTATCACTACCCACTCTACCTCTTACCACCACTAAATAAATACTCCACCACCCACTACCCCCTCCCTCTCACCACCACCACCACCACCACCACCACCACCACCACTATTACTCTCCCATCCTCACCCCTCTCTCCCCCCCTCACCATCACTACCACCATGCGGGGTTATGCAAATACCTTAACGTCGATGGACCAGAACAAGCTCCGGACATAAAGGTGACAGACTTACACACTATAATATACACTGTTAAGGGGGTAGTGCTTGGTGTTTATGGCCCCCTTCTCCCTCGTGTTTAGCCCCATTAGTTTTCAGTTTTTAGGACGTTCGGCCAATTAGTTGGGCGATTTTAATACCTTTAGCTCCATTTCGATGTCAATTTTAAGATATGTCGTGCCATTTAGGTGTCAATTTTTTTCCTCCTGGCGAGCAATAGCGAGCTTGTAATTATAAAACGAACCAAAAATGTTGTACTAAAAAATGTACAAATTTGTCTAGAGGGTGTTTTTCTAAGTTTGATGGAGGTCTTGCGAGGAAACTAAATAAACAATTAATGAATAGACCAAAAAACCAGCCACTAGCCCCTTGAACACTACCCTATACACACACACACCTCTTGTTGGTTATTACGTTCGGTAAGTCGTAAATATTATGTTCCTGGGAAAGCAATATGATCTGGCAAGGCAAGTTAGTTAAAATAGGACTTTAGAGGATATCAACACTACTGGAGTATTTAGCCAGCACACTGTAAGCCAAGGTTAGCCACTTTTCGAGAACTCCAAGGTAAGGTAACTCTGATTTATAATATGTACAGTCGTGAGCATATATAAAGTTACACCAATTCAAATCTTTGAACCTGTAAAGCGAAGTCGAGGTTCTACAATAAAGCCCCCAATTTAATTATTTTTTGTTTTTTTGTTTTTTTTTTCTATGTGATTGAGGGAGGCAAAAGGCATAACTGCCTATAGCGAGTGCCTCCCCCATAGTTGAAAGAGTGACAGGGCCAAAATCAAGGGACGTTCGAGCCAAAATGCCTGGACACACGGAGTTTGAAGCAATTTAAGTCCTAGGAAGAGGGAAAGACTGATTCTGGGAGAGAGTTCCAGAGCTCAGCTGTTGAGTAGAAGAAAGTTTGAGAGTAACGTTTCACTCTTGGGTTGGAGAGTTGCACAGAGTAGGGGTGGGATTGAGTTGCAAGACGGGTACCACGTGCCCTACGTAAAGGAGGTGGTATGCACTGGGATAGCTCTGAGGAACACTGATTATTATAGTAGCGATAGAATAGCGAGAGACATGCAACATTGCGGCGGAGAGAGAGAGATTGCAGAGAGTTGGTGAGTGGACGGGAGTTAATGATACGAAAGGCCTTCCTTTCAACTTTGTCTAGGAGAGCGGTGTGAGAGGAACCTCCCCACACATGTGAACAATACTCAATACAAGGGCGCACTATGCCCCTGTACAGAGCAAGAAGCTGTGCAGGGGAAAAGAACCCCCTAAGGCGGTTGAGCACACCCAGCTTCTGGGAGGCTGCCTTAGCAAGACTGGTAGTTGATGCTACTAATGCGTCCAGGGGGTTATAGTGTACTTGGGAAAAATAGTTTGTCTTAATCCATGCATTCTTTCCTAGGCTATATAGGCCATGGGGATTTTCAAGTTTAAAACAAATCTTTGAACAGCTGCCAAGAGCACAACACATTTAGATAATAGATATGCAATGTATAGAATTGATGGGGCAACGGTTCAAGCCACCCCATCAGTCCCCGGATGTGTTGTTGTTGTTGTTGTTGTGTACTGTGGAGGATGTGAAGGAGGGATGTTGGCGTTTAAGGAGTCGTGGTGAAAGGTGTAAGACTTTTGTTAATGACTCGGTAATATTATATGGACTCAAAGGGGTGCATACGATCCGAATAAACCCTCTGAATAACAATGGTTCTTCTTAAGATGCACAAAATCGCCTAATTATAGCCAGAATTAATGGTAAATAGGTGTCATCTTGCTGAAGGGGTTACATGTACCGGTCTATGTATCACAAGGTAGGCCTGGTGAAAGTTTTTTCAAGCTCTTGGTCACAGTGAGAAGATGGGGTTAGTTAAAATAGGACTTCAGAGGCTATTAACCCTTCTGGATTATTAGGCCAGCACACTGTAAGTAAAGAATAACGTCAGGACTGAAGCCTCTTTTCGATAACACCAGTCCCTTGGCTGGGGTTTGTTCAGTTCTCAACATACAATTAAAGTTACGCCAAATCGAATCTTTGAGCCATTACACCCAAAAGCTGACTCATAAATCAAGAAAAAGTTTAATCAATTTGACCTATTCAGTTTACAGTTTTAAGTCGTGATGCCCCGATAGTTCACGGCTTTTTCTTACCAGCAATTTGGAGAGATATCTGGCTTCGCCAGAGAAATTTTTCTACCGAAAAATGTACAAATTTAGATAGCAGTCTGAAGAATGCAGGCTCACTATCGCTCGACAGGAAAAAAGCCAGCTAAATGGGGCGAACAGTCTTAAAACAGTAGGGTGGGTGAACAGGGCCGACTGGATACAAAGAGAGGGGTTACATGTACCGGAAGGAAGGAACGTGTGTAAGGGGGTATGTATGACAAGGTAGGACTGGTGAAAGGTTTGTCAGTCTCTTGGTCACAGTGAAAGGATGGGGGTTGTACGGTCGCGCTAGTAAGTCATGTCCCAGCTGTCAATACGTTTGGCTTGCTCTGAGGTGCACTAATGTCTGTCAGATGTTGAATAAGGTGGGTAAGTGTAAGAACATGCTTGCATATTTCACTCGATATGAAGAAATGAAGCTTAGACATTGCTGATACCAAAGATTGATCAAAACATACTGGGTGCCGTGACATCACTTATTAGCTCGACTGTACATGTGTTAGAATATAAGCAAGTGGATACGTTACGTTTACTAAAGTCTGTTTTTGTCCAGCTGATGGTAAATTGAATCCCTTAGCATTTGCTATCTCTATTATTGATGGAAAAAATATGATACTGCTATGTTTCTGCGTCATATCATTGCCAGGTTTTCATAATTAGCTACTTATTTCGCTACATAAACTTGGTAACAGGCGACTAATCAGGACAGCGAGATAGCAATTTACCCTCACCTGGAAACAAACAGACTATAGTAAGATCGTTAGAGGGGTGAAGGTTTGCAATACCTGGTACCTGGTCATGAAAACATAAAGATATACTTATAACATTTACTTGTCGGATGGACCCTAATTGAGTGGTCAGTCCGGTAAGTCCCTAAAGAAACTGGCACGGGTTGTCCTTCTCACAGGGGATAGGTCAGCTTGGGGGCGTTTTGTGTATGGCTACCCTTATACAATACTGGGAGTAAGGCGTCCGGCAATAGCTAGATAGACAGACTTGATGAAAGTAACAAGTACAGTCCAATGCCTAAGTATGCCTTAATTCTATTCTTAACCTACGAAAACAGCATTTATAATTACATAGCCTAACAATTGCATAGTAACTCCAGTCAGAATCAGTCCAGGTTCCATCCAAACACACATACTCAGAAAGTTGGAGTGTCGGAGTATGAATAAAGAGAGACATAGGTAGACATATTTACATACAGGTAGGTATAATAAGATAGCCTACACAGATAAGCAGATCAAAAATGAAAGAAGACAAATATATAGATAGATAGATAGAGATAGATAGAGAGCGAGAGAGAGGATGCAGGTTGACAGGGGTGGATCACAACAATCAGTGGACGTGAGAGCGCGCGCGCGCGCGCGCGCACACACACACACACACACACACACACACACACACACACACACACAGAAACCCCCTCCTCCACCACACACACTAACACTATACAAATACAAAAACATAAAACACAGATATACACACAAACAAAAACAGCCACGCACTCACACAAGCAAATCCACACTAAACATAAAAAAAAAACACACACAGACATACTCACAAACACACACACACACACATAAAAAACTAACAAAAATACGAACTAACACACAACGATCCCTCTCACGCCACCAACTTTAAGGGGAGATTTCCACTTGAGGGTGTTTTTTCTGGACCTCTATCTCTCTCATGTTTAGCCCCTTTGCTTTTGAGATTATAAGACGTTCGCCCCATTAATTTGGCGATTTTAAGAAGGTTCGCCCCATTTCTGTAAATTTTAAGACCTTTCGTGCCATTTAGGTGTCGATTTTCTCCTGGCGAGTGATAGAGAGCCTGAAATATAAGAGGAACCGGCCTTCGACCGGTACATTTTTCTACCGAAAAATTTACAAATTCATCTAGGGGGTGTAATTTTAAGCTTAATGAAGGTCTAGGGAACAAAATAAAAACCTCCCCGTAACAACAAAAAACCTGGACGCGGCGTTGTTGCTGTTTTTTTTTTGTGGCAGGAAATCAATTAGCAAAACAAAATCATTCCATTTTTTTGCAGGACATCAATTAGCAAAACAAAATCATTCCCTTTTTCACACAAGCCGCCACAGCTCGGGTGGTGGTACTGGAAACCTTAATTTGGGCAGGATAAGAGGATTATGGTGGTTTTATTGTGTTTATATTTGTATTCTATTTCTGATATGGGTGTTAAATTTGACTTAATATGGGAGTTCGTTTTTTGCTTTCTTTTTTAGTATGGGGGTTATCTCTCTCTCTCTCTCTCTCTCTCTCTCTCTCTCTCTCTCTCTCTCTCTCTCTCTCTCTCTCTCTCTCTCTCTCTCTCTCTCTCTCTCTCTCTCTCTCTCTCTCTCTCTCTCTCTCTCTCTCTCTCTCTCTCTCTCTCTCTCTCTCTCTCTCTCTGTATGTATCTATCTAATTCATACTCACTCAATGTATCTTATCAATCCATTTTCTCTCTCTCTCTCTGTACATACCCTCCCCTGGGAAGTAAGCCACCCCTTCATGTCACAATCAGTACCTGCAAAGACCAAAATAAATCCATTAGTATTATATTTGAGAGAGAGAGAGAGAGAGAGAGAGAGAGAGAGAGAGAGAGAGAGAGAGAGAGAGAGCGCGAGAGAGTGTGTGTGTGTGTGTGTGTGAGTGAGTGAGTGAGTGTGTGTTAAGAAATTGTGATATATGAGATCAAAGAGTGCATTAGACAGAAGGAAATAAGAAATATTACAAGAGGTTCCTCAAAATATGTGTGCAGTTTGGAACATTCAATACGGTACCGGTACTTATTAAACGCCAGTCAGTCACTCTGTCGTCAGTCATGTTAGTTATAAGTCACGTCTGTCATCAGTCAATTAGTCATCAATCATAAGTCATCAAAGCGTTTTAACAGTTTATTTTGGCTGACATTAGGCGATTGTTTTCAGTTTAGGAAGGAATTGTGGGAGTCACAGGTATGATTGAGAAATTACACATACATATATTTTTTTGTTTTTCTATCTTTGCTATAGAACCTTCAAACACTGAATAAAATGGCTTAAGGATAGCCTGAATAAACTGCCACACTGCGTCATAATCCTCAATGGTAACCCCTTCACTAATTCACTCATCAGCCATGTAAGTCATTAGTCACATAAGTCGCCAGGCAATAAATTCATAGATATCGTGAGTCATCAGATATACCAATCACTAAAACCCTTGAGGAGTAGGACTCATTTTTGACTGTTTAACAGGCATGCTATTGGATAATATACTGTATATATATATACTGTATATATATATATATATATATATACTGTATATATATATACAGAGAGAGAGAGAGAGATTTTTATTTTAACTCTCACAACTACAAGATTAGAACCATATCCATGTAACCATCACAACCACAGAGTCTGGTGGGAATCTTATAATATAATTTCCTGCACAGATGAGGCAGATATATTTGGGAGGCGTGAGAAGTGGGACTAGTTAAGGGGAGAAGGACCGTTTTTCTGGACCCCCTTCTCCCTAGTTTTGACATTTTAAGACGTTGGTTCAATTAGTTTGGGGATTTTATGACCTCCCCCCCCCCCCCCCAACATTTCTTTGTCAATATTAGGACCCTTCGTGCCATTTAGGTGTCGATTTTTTCCTGGCGATCGATCGCGATCCTGTAATTTTAGGAGGAATCGGCCTTTGGCCGGGAAATTTTTCTACCAAAAAATGTACAAATCTATCTTGAAGGTCAAGGGGGTGTTTTTCTAAGCTTGATGGAGGTCTAGAGAGGAAACAAAAAAATATATGAATAAATGAATTTATATACCAAGCAAACAGCCACGGTCCCCTTAAGAGGGTAACCACACCAGCAAGTCTATCGGCTACGTGGATCGGATTCTTGAATCCGCTACAAGCATTCTTCATAATTTTCAATCATTCTTCACATTCATTCAAGTTATAATCATATTTTGATTGATGGTGCTGCTTATTCTTATATTTAATTAAACTGTAAGCGATTAATAGCTCAAAGATACACAATAAAGTCATCATGAAAGAAAACACTGTCAAAGAATAGACTCTATAGAGAAGGAATATGGTGCGAAAGGACTTAAATATGGTGCGAAAGGACTTAACACAGCCACACTAATGAAGTGAACGTCTTAAAATCTCAAACCTAATGGGGGTACACACGGGGGAGAAGAGGGTCCATAAAAGAAAAAATCCCCTTAAGGGGAGGTTTTTAGTTTGGTCTCTAGATATCCATCAAGCTTAAGATTACACCCCCTTGAGCCCCTTTCAAGATAAATTTGTACATTTTTCGGTAGAAAAATGTCCCGGCTGAAAGCCGGTTTCTCTTAAATTACAGGCTCGCTGTCGCTCGCCAGGATAAAATCGACACCTAAATTGCACGACAGGTCTTAAAATTGACAGAAATGGGTTGAAAGTTCTTAAAATCATCAAAATAATGGGGCGAACGTCTTCAAATTAGAAAAGCAATGGGGCTAAACATGAGGGAGAAAGGAGTCAAGAAAAAACTCCCTCAAGTGGAAATCTCCCCTTAAGCAATTTCGCAGGTGAATGGGTTGTGGCGAAATAAGGTCAGCCGAAAGTAGACCCCCTCGACCCAATCAGCTGGTAATACGTAAAGGCTATTGTAGTTGTGTACACCAAAGGTCAAGTATTATGAATGAACAACGTCAGTACTAATGCTTAACCCTTTCACGCACATATGACGCAGAGGTTGCCAGATTAGCAATAAGAAATTGAGTTCTCTCACTCTTATAATTACCTCTCCAAAATTAGTTTTCTGCCCACAGCTAACTCAAAGACAACTGCAGAGGTTGAAGTAACTTAACTAAAGGTTTCTAAATACCCCTGATGGTAACAAAGGCTTTAAAGTATCCCCAATAGGCTCAACATCGCGTCATATGTCGGAGAGGGTTAACAATGATGGGCGTGTATGTTATAATCTGGGTGGTGGTGGTGGTGGTGGTGTAATGCCTTAAGTAAAAGTATACAAGAGTGTTAGTGAAAGGGTTAGAGTGTGAGAGTGTGTGGGAAATATTAAAGTGTGTGTGTGTGTGTGTGGGGGGGGGGGGCTTAAGAGGAGATTTGTATTTATATGTTAATTTATGTATTTCCTTATAATTTTCTTTAGTTTCCTCCCAAGACGTCCATCAAGCTTAAAAAAAAACACCCCTCCAAGACCCTCCTCAAGATAAATCTGTAAATTTTTCGATAGAAAAATGTCAAGGCCGAAGGCCGGTTCCTCTCAATTTACAGGCTCGCTATCGCTCGCCAGGACAAAATTTACACCTAAATTGCACGAAGTCTTAATTTTGACAAAGAAATTGGGCAAAATGTCTTAAATTCGCCAAACTAATGGGCCGAACGTCATACAATCTGAGAACTAATGGGGCTAAACATGAGGAAGAAGGGGGGAACAGAAAACCCCCCCATCTCCCCTAAAGTAAAAGGGTTAGAGTGAGAGAGTCACAGGGAAGTGGAAGAGGGTGTGTGTGTATGTGTGTATGTGTGTGTGTGTGTGTGTGGGTGTGTGTGTGTGTGTGTGTGGGTGTATGTGTGTGTGTGTGGGTGTGTGTGTGTGTGTGTGTGTGTGGGGGGGGGGGGGGGTTAGTATGATATTTGTATTTATATGTTAATTTTCTTATTTATTTATTATTTTCTTTAGTTTCCTCCCAAGACGTCCATCAAGCTTAACCAAACCCCCTAAAAGACTCCCCTTTGAGATAAATTTGTACATTTTTCGGTAGCAAAATATGTGGTCGGTTCCTTCTAAATTACTGGCTCGCTCTCGCTCGTCAGGGAAAAAAATAGACACCTAAATGGCACAAAAAGTCTTAAAATTGACATAAATGGGACAAAAGGTCCTAAAATCGCCAAACTAATGGGGCGAATGTCTTATACTCTAAATAAGCAATGGGGCTAATCACGAGGGAGAAGGGGGTCCAAAATAATATAATCCCCACCCCCCCTTAACCCTCTCCGACATATGACGCGATTTTGAGCCTATTGGGGATACTTTAAAGCCTTTGTTACCATCAGGGGTATTTAGAAACCTTTAGTTTAGTTACTTCAACGTCTGCAGTTGTCTTTGAGTTAGCTGTGTTGAGCCTATTGGGGATACTTTAAAGCCTTGTTACCATCAGGGGTATTTAGAAACCTTTAGTTTAGTTACTTCAACGTCTGCAGTTGTCTTTGAGTTAGCTGTGTTGAGCCTATTAGGGATACTTTAAAGCCTTTGTTACCATCAGGGGTATTTAGAAACCTTTAGTTTAGTTACTTCAACCTCTGCAGTTGTCTTTGAGTTAGCTGTGGGCAGAAAACTAATTTTGGAGAGGTAATTATAAGAGTGAGAGAACTCTATTTATTATTGCTAATCTGGCAACCTCTGCGTCATAAATGCGTGAAAGGGTTAAATCGTCTTACCTAGTCTGATATGAACCCAGAGGCTGTTTAATGACACCGGATTATTTCATTGATCTTTTAATTGGCTCACTTCAAACACAATTAATGCACCTACCCCCTCTCTCTGTCTCTGTCTTTCTCTTTCTCTTTCACACACTCACACAACCAAACACACACACACACACACACACACACATACACACACAGCCCGTAGCCTAGTAGGTAGAGCTCTCGTCTCACACACGAGAGGTCGGGGGTTCAATCCCCGGCCGGGCGGAGACAAATTGGGCTTGTCTCCTTTCATGTGTTAGCCTCAGTTCACCTAGCTGTAAATAGGTACCTGGAATAAGTGGACGACGTTGTGACGTCCCATCTGGGGTTGGCAAAAATGGTACAAGGCGAGATGGGTATCATATGGTTCACCTAAGCTGATGGCTACCTAAGCCTTCGGGCGAGACGGTACCGTCTATAGTGAGAATGGTACCATACAGATCCACCCTAAGCCTTCGTTTCCGATGTCGCCAATTGGCTAAAATACAGACTACACACACATCCACAGCCATTCCAACAGTACATAAAACACTTAACATGCATTTCACACAATACATTCCCAGTTAAGGAGGCGCGATAATAATGAGCTTAGCTCGCATTGCGTGGATTCCCCTTGACGAACAAGTAACAGTAACATACACACACCTGCACAACTAGCCATGAACACACATCTACGCTTAGTCTACCCTTCCACAACACACACCACTCATCCAAACTCACATCCTCCCCCCCTCCACCACATACATACCTCCCTCACACACCACCTACTCACACCCACACCCACTCATCCCCACACACACCTATCCACACACATACCTCCCTCACACACCACCTACTCACACTTACACCTACACACATCCACTCATCCACACACACACCTATCCACACACATACCTCCCACACCTACATCTCCACACACACAAACACACACCACCCACCGCCACACCCACCCGTCTAGACAGCCTCCTCCCCCCCTCCCTGTTGTAGATTTAAGGGGAGGTTTTTAGTTTGTTCCCTAGACTTCCGCCAAACTTAAAATCACACCCCCTTTTAAGATAAATTTGTACATTTTTCGGTAGAAAAATGTCCCGGCCGAAGGCCGATTACTCTTAAATTACAGGGTCGCTATTGCTCACCAGGAAAACATC
This sequence comes from Paralithodes platypus, assembly GCA_032716605.1. NCBI lineage: Eukaryota > Metazoa > Arthropoda > Malacostraca > Decapoda > Lithodidae > Paralithodes > Paralithodes platypus. The sequence continues at coordinate 5,087,777 of CM064485.1, read as the reverse complement.
AACACCTAAATGACACGAATGGTCTTAAAATTGACAGAAATGGGGCGAAAGTTCTTAAAATCGCCAAACTATTGGGATGAAAGTCTTAAAATCTCAAAAGCAATGGGGCTAAACATGAGTGAGAAAGGGGTCAAGAAAAAATTCCCTCAGTGTAAATCTCCCCTTAACCCATTACATTTCTCTCTCACCTCGGATTTTTCTCTCGCTCAACAGATTACGACACCGCCGCCTCTTCCTGATCCCTAAATTAAGTTTGTGTTTATTCAAGAGCAAATGGGCTGTAAATATACACACTTATTCCCTGGTTGACCCTTCCCAGATGGCAGACATATTAGCTCGATTACTCTAGTCGTTTGTGAGTTATGGAGGTTAATGTTCACTAGTTTTAGCCTACTTATTTGGAACAGAGTATAGCCTAGGATGGTACCGATTCGTGTGGTTTGGGAATCTGACCCATCGATTACCGGTACATCCTCTCTCTCTCTCTCTCTCTCTCTCTCACACACACACGCACGCACGCACGCACGCACGCACGCACGCACGCACGCACGCACGCACACACACGCACACCCACCACACATTAATACCTCCCACATGCACACATATATCTTTAGATAATCCAGAGTAAACGTAGTTTCTCATTGATTTTCATAACAATTCTAACATTTGAACAATTCTAATATTTGAATATAACAGTCTTACGACGAATATGAAACACATATTCGTAATTGCCATATGTAAATGAGTAGAATTAACAAGGAAATCATATGAAAAACACCTATCAAACTTCTGGATTGTCGAAATTGATTGCGAAAACGTCATTTCGGACTAACATAAAGCATATTTAACTTGGATATTAACCTCGTGAGTTACTACCATTTTTACCTCTAAATTAAGTATATAAGACTGAGCTATGAAGATACTTCTAATTTCATAATACATTTACCAGTCAAATAAAGAGATAGTTCAACCAAAATACCAAATGTAATCACCAGAATGACCAAGTATATTCATAAACGATATATTTCCTTCTCACCTTTGATATTTTCCACCCTCTCTCAAACTGATCCCCACCAACCAACTCTTCCTGATCCATAAATTCAGTTAAGGTGTCGGTACTTTCAACTTCCTTACTCAACTATCAGTTAAATATGGTCGTACTTCCAATCAAAATATTTGGCTGTGTACTTTCAGGAACGATCATGGTGTTTGTATCAGTTTGAAGGAGTTTATACTTAATTTTGCAGCTACATAGACTTACCGGTATCTTAACGGTCTTTTACAAGTTTGAAACATTTTATACTTGATTTTGTATTTAGAATACCCTCTCCTTACCGGAGCTTTTATATTTAGAATACGATAGCTTTTATAAAAACAAAATAATCTAATACATACAAAAAATCAAGTGATTACGTAAACAAAGTAAAGGAACGAAAGGATATATATTTGTTTACCACTTTCCCATATATAATCCCTGCTGTGAGGTGGTCATCAAGTTGTGTGTGTGTGTGTGTGTGTGTGTGTGTGTGTGTGTGTGTGTGTTTTAGTGTATGGGTGGATGTATAGTGGTGTGGGTGTGTGTGTGTGTGTGTGTGGATGTGGTGTGTTTGTGAATGCGGGTATGGGTGGATGTCTAGTGGTGTGTGTGTGTGTGTGTGTGTGTGTGTTATGTAAAGCAAGGTGAAGAGCCACGCCCTTCACTATAAACCACACCCTGGGGACACTGTAGGTCACACACACACACACACAGGACACATATCCCTCAGGACAAACTTCCCTCTCCTCCTGGACACACACACACACACACAGGACACATATCCCTCAGGACAAACTTCCCTCTCCTCCTGGACACACACACACATACACACACACACAGGACACATATCCCTCAGGACAAACTTCCCTCTCCTCCTGGACACACACACACACACACACAGGACACATATCCCTCAGGACAAACTTCCCTCTCCTCCTGGACACACTCACACACAGGACACATATCCCTCAGGACAAACTTCCCTCTCCTCCTGGACGCACGCACACCCACACCCAAACACACACACACAGGACACATATCCCTCAGGACAAACTTCCCTCTCCTCCTGGACACACGCACACCCACACCCACACCCACACCCACACCCACACACACACACACGGGCATGAACTTTAACATAATTCCAATGACCTTTAACATAAGTCCATTGACATACAAAATAATACCCGTGCTGTGTCTAAGACAATATTACTGTATGATATATTCCCAAACTCAGGTTATACAATTAAATCATGTTATTAGGCCTAACCATACAGTACTGGTGGCGTCCTCTTTTCTTTTTTCTGGCTACTATTAGACGACTTTATTCAGTTTCAAAAGGGCCTCCAAAAATTAACTGGCTTCTAACTACCGGTATCTAACTTAACCCTGTGTACTACCTAAAATCCTCCTTAAATTGCACAAAATCGTCTAAATACAGCAAGAATAAAATTAAAAAGACGTCGCCGGTTCAGAAGGGGCTACAATCATGATCAGAATTATATTTCCATATGTACAGTCGTGGACAGGAGTTTATGAACAGATTTTGGAGGAACATATATGACACACGGGCGAAGTAGTTTGAAAACTTGATTGAAGCACGTTAGTCAGATTACTGTTTTTTCTCTAATTACTGTTCATCGTCTCCTGCAGATCATAAGGTAGTGTTCAAGTATTTCTGACCACAGATGGACAATGGTTAGATGATTGTATTCAGCTTAGAATGGATCTCTCAAATTCGAAAGGGTAAATACCGTCGCACTTAACTATTGAATGAAACTAATTCTTCCTCAACTAAATTAACTAACCTAATGATACTGACAATATAGTTTACAATATAACCCTATAACTACAGTATATGGAGGTGTACCGTACCATACTGTACCGTCAATATGAGTCATGGTACAGCACCTACTATTGTGTAGTGTACCGTTTCTGGTACCCTGATGTACCCTAGATAACTAACCCACAACCTCCTTATTCATTTACACGGGTTCCCGGACATCTCAACCAGTAGACCATTTCAACCAGTAGCTCTCAACCAGTGCCAAATCAACCAAGACCAAACGAACCACTGCCAAAATATAGTACTAACCTAACCGTATTGGTTCATTTGGTACTGGTTGAAATGGTCTACTGGTTGAGTTGTCCGGTTACCATTTACACGTCCTTCACCCTTTTGATCAAACAGCGACTTTTTTATTTTTTTCTGTATAAGGTGATGCGTTTCTTCCTGTTATTCTGGCTATAAGTAGACGATTTTATTCAGTTTATGAAGGAATTATGGGAGTCTGAGGGGTCATTGAAATATTTCTTACTCCTTTGATACCTAGAGATCCTTCCTAAACTGCTTAAAATCTGTTGATAATAACCAAAAAAAAAACAGTGAAATAGCGTCGAAGTTTCACATCAGACGACTTTATTAAGCTTAGAGAGTACCTCTAAAATTATAAGGGTTAAGAACTAAATAAATTAACCCTTAATTAAAGAGTAATTTTCTAAGTTGAGTAAGATATCATTACATATTTAAATAATTATATGATATAATTATCTTCTTCAAATACCGGTACCGGTACTAATATACGTTCCACA
>CM064485.1:4880527-5084049 GCA_032716605.1 Paralithodes platypus | reverse complement strand
AGGAATATAGTTCGAAGCCTGTTAATGGCTGGAGGCACTATTTAAAATTAATAAAATCGTCTTATATAGCCAGAATTATGTTAAAAAAACGTCGCCGGTACAGAATGGGTTAACACTGACCTCCGTAACTAATAAAAGGATAGAGCAAATGGGCGGTAAATATCCACAGGACCACAGCTATTCCCTGGCTGACCGTTCCCAAATGGTCGAAATATTGGCTCCATTACTATAGTCGTTTGTGAGTTATAGAGATAAATGTTCAAGAGTAATGGCCTACATATTTGGGACAGTGTATAGTACAAACATCCAAAAATACAAGGAATAGAAAGGGCGCAGACAACACGATACTCTCTCTCTCTCTCTCTCTCCTTCCTAGTTAAGTCAGACAGACCTTGACATCTTGCTTGATCCAATATTCGTTAAGGTTAATTTATGCTGCCATCATTAACTCCGGCGAAAGTGATACTGTTAGAAGACTAGGACACACATTTAATTACTATTTATCCCTATACTTTTGAAGACTAGGACACACATTTAATTACTATTTATCCCGATACTTTTGAAGACTAGGACACACATTTAATTACTATTTATCCCTATACTTTTGAAGACTAGGGCACCAAATTAATTACTATTTATCCCTATACAGTACTGTACAAAATTAGGACACCAAATGTATTACTATTTACCCCTATACTGTACACGACTAGGACACCAAACTAATTACTAAGTACAAAGGTGTACATTAATAAAATAATCCCGTTCGTTATATTAACATAACACAAATAATAATAATATGAGGTCCACGATTTATTTTAGAGACTTCCCGATTCTGTCGTTAGTCCTTTGAAAACTAGTGGTCTTTCCTAGGCTGAATAAAAGCGTGTAACTTCATATATATATACGGTACTACAGTATAATACCTTCCAACACCTAATCAATCATACAAATAATAATATCAATAATTATAATAATAACAATAATAATAAATAATAAAAACAATAATAATAATATTTAAACAAATAAACAAATACAATAGGCAGCAACAAGGTTGCCAACCCCGAAAGGGGTTGAAATAGGCGAGCTATCCCCCCGCCAAAGGCGGCTATCTAGGGCCTTTCCTAGCTGATGCTGAGAGGATTGGGTTCTAGTCATGTGGTGATGGGCTGGTCTATCAGAGTGAGAACTGAGCGATCTCTGCCATACCCATAGCTTACTCCGACTGTTCCTTTTACTTATGTATTTCCTAGATCTCAAGTGACGGCGTCTTTTCCGTGGATTGACCTCCCAATCTACCAAGATTGGAAGCCAAAGCGTCACATTTTTCCTTTGCCCCTAAACTTTCTCTTCATAATTGCTGAGGGGCACAGGGCCCTGGGTGGGGCTTTGGTTTCCCGGGCGTTTCCGCACCCTCCTCAGCTCCCCGCCATGGAGTGGCTTCGGTCACCCAGGCTTTATTGTGGTAGGCGGGGAGGGTTCTGTGAGGGCGCTCGGTTATGGCCTTGCTCGGGGCCTTGGGGCTGTTCGGCCAAGCAGCTTGGGGAACAACAACAACAACAACGTTTCCTTATCCTATCATCATCAATAATTTTGTCGGAAGTAATTTTCTTTGGGAGATTGAGGTATTCAAATCACTAATCCATAGACTTACAACCAATTTCTTACTTCTCGCCAAGGTCAATTTATCATTCACACTCCCTGCTTCCATGACAATTACCCTAACATAATCAGTGATGTACACACAACCAAAGTCAATACATTCGCTTTAATTTAAACAAAGTACATTCGGACAAACTTAGAACAAATATATAACCAAATAACCTTGGTAGAATAAAATAAAATAAAAGCCTAAGTAGAACCTGATACTGTATACACGTGGTGTGTGTGTGTGTGTGTGTGTGTGTGTGTGTGTGTGTGTGTGTGTGATAGTAAAACCTATATATTTGCAGTCTGTGTACTAGTACCGGTATTCGCATGAGGTGTACTATTATGTTGGTGTTAGTTTTGTTTATAGTGAGTATAGGCCTATATTACTCATGTGTGTGTGAGATAGTGTAGGTTTATACTATATAATATATATACCGGTATATATATATATATATATATATACGTTGCTCTATACAGCAGGATTATAGTAAGTTGACCTATAGACTACAGCAGGTTCATGGGAAAAGAGCCTATGTACTATTAAGTAGATTAACCAACCAACCTTCCCTCCCTCTCTACCTTCCACCCTCCCTCCCTCCCCCCACCAACCTTCCCATCATTCCTCCCCACCCTCCCTCCCTCCCACCAGCATCTGATTCTCGCATCACCACACCACACAGGGTACAGGTACTCAGTATTATTCATAGATTTTATATTGCACATTGCTCATTTATTATATTTGTTTGGCAATATTCTGTATGAAAATATAACATCTACGTACCGATAATACCGATATATCAATCACTGTTTTTTAGCTATATATCGTCTCATATAAAATGATTATATATAACACAGTGTTTGCAAAGACATGCGTAGTCTCACATGGTTGTGTATTAATTCATCCATGCACCGGTATACATTTGGATAGGATTAGCTATTGAGAGTATATATTTAAATAATGAATAACGTATATAGTACCGTACTGTGTATACTTTGGGTTATAGTATCAAAACAAGCAGTACCGGTAGGCTATTCATATTAAAACAAGCAGTACCGGTAGGCTATTCATATTAAAACAAGCAGTACCGGTAGGCTATTCATATTAAAACAAGCAGTACCGGTAGGCTATTCATATTAAAACAAGCAGTACCGGTAGGCTATTCATATTAAAACAAGCAGTACCGGTAGGCTATTCATATTAAAACAAGCAGTACCGGTAGGCTATTCATATTAAAACAAGTAGTACCGGTAGGCTATTCATATTAAAATGCAGTGTGGCAAAGAACACTTCTATATTATCCTCTCTCTCTCTCTCTCTCTCTCTCTCTCTCTCTCTCTCTCTCTCTCTCTCTCTCTCTCTCTCTCTCTCTCTCTCTCTCTCTCTCTCTCTCATCTCTCTCTCTCTCTCTCTCCTCTCCCTCTCCTCTCTCTCTCTCTCTCTCTCTCTCTCTCTCTCTCTCTCTCTCTCTCTCTCTCTCTCTCACAGGTAGGGACAGGGGGCGGAGTTGAACAGGATCAAATATACAGGCCTTCCTCACCAAAGGCCTAACTTAAAGTGCCCTCTCTCTCTCTCTCTCACACGCTCTCCATAACACACACACAACCTACAAGTAAACACATCACGGTAACTTAAACACACACACACACACACATACTCTCTCTCTCTCTCAAACACACACACACACGCACACCTACACACACTCTAGCTCCCCTTACCATAGGCCTAAGTACTCTCTCACACTCTCTAGATAACAGTCACAACTTCCAAGCAAATAAAGTACTATAAACCAGCACACACACACACACACACACACACACACACACACACACTATCACTCCCCCCCCCCCCCCATAGGCCTAAGTGCTTTCTCGTACACCTCGATAACACTCACAACTTCCAAGCAAACAACGTAATATAAACATGTACATAGTCGCTCCCAGGCTCTCTCTCTCTCTCTCTATATATATATATAGGCCTACGTACTCTCTCACAGGATCTAGATACCATTCACAATTTTCAACAATTCGGGTATCGGTAGAATAAAGATTGAGGCAAGAGGGGAATTTAATGAAGGCATAATATTATTCTTATACACTACCATACTTAAAGATGATGCATGAATAGAGAAAATAATTGATTGACTAATTAATCGAATAAGGTAGGCTATAAACAATCGTATAAGGCAGGCTATACACAATAAGGTAAACACTCATGGGACTAATTCATTGCATAATTTTTATAAATTCTATGTGTACGAATGAGACAAAAGGTAATGTTGCCTGTAACAAGTGTCCCCAAAAGTTAAAAGCGAGGCTATTCACAACCATATTTACATTACCTTAATTTACCTATTAAACAAGAAAACAAGTAAAAATAAAACAAAAGTACTCGTTATTGACCCTTTCAGTAACGGTGACGTCTGTTATATTTGATTTCATCTACATTTAGACGATTTTATAAAGCTCAGAAAATATATAGGGTAGCTAAAAGGATTGAGATAGTCTGTAGCCTCTTAATGGGTAGATGTCCTTCCTAACCTAAACAAATCGTCTACAAGTTACCAGAAAATTACCTGAATGGTACTGAATGAACGAAAATAAGCTCTGTAAAGCAACCAAGATAATGTATCTTATCATGTATTATTTGTGAGCCTCAGAAGGGACTATGGGAGTAGATATCTACCCCATCCTTTTGACTATAACTTTTAGTCAATCAAATCAAATCAAATCAAGCAACCAATTCGTCAGCCTCACCATCATCATCACATACTGAACACCACAATGTCAAAATGTACATGTAGTATGAAAAGTATGACCTTGTCAACACAGAGGAAGGAGGATAACACGTAATTCTCCTTCTGATGAATTAGTACACACACGCGCACACACACACACACACACAAGCACACAAATTCTCTCTCTGTCATATACATTCTCTCTCGCTCACTCACTCACTCTCACTCTCTCTCTCTCTCTCTCTCTCTCTCGCCACGGACATTAGTTCCAGGACAGTAGTTCCCTTTCCAATGTTCCCTTACCCACTCTAAACCACTGTTTGGACACTTGATCCTCAGTGTTTTGGAGGACAAGCAGCCTAGAAGGGTCACTAGACCTGTTGTTGCTTGATTTCCTTTGTACTCCTTTGTACCTAACTTTTTTTGTATAGAAACAAATCACGATCAATATCTTTACCGTCCCCATGAAAAACACGGCCATCTGATAATTAAACACCGATAAGTTGGCCATATATTTAGTAAATTATTTATTCTCTGTATTGTCATCATCAATGTTATCAATTATCGCCTCCCGACATAACTTTCCCATCAATGTACAGTCGCGATCATTAATACTGATACATTATGAAACCTAGACAAATATATAATATGGCTAGGCAATACAAGGCCATGGTGAACACAGCAATTCATTTTGTAGCTATGAGAAAACACGGGGTATTTAATGATTAATATTGCCTAGTTTTAGGTAAAACCTACTTAAAATATTTAATAATTTGGGATATTGTGAATCTTTGTATTTCGTATACATAGGCCTACTGCATGCTAAAATTGTCAATTGAGAATAGATGAATTGTCGGTGATGGCAATAGAAAACCAATTACTCTGATCAGTTAGTATCTACAACAATATTTGTATATCCTAAATCGCTAAACAAGTTCTTCTCATAACAGTAGTAGTCATGTGCATATGCGGTCGTTATCGCAATTAATTTAACATGTGTATTGCTAAATGTTATTTGTAACAATACGCCCCCCCCCCCCCCACCTCTCTCTCTCTCTCTCTCTCTCAGAGATTCTCCCCAAATTGCAGTGAATTCCTCGCCGACATACCATTGTGGCCGTGACCCAAAGACAGAGAGAGGGTCAGCGCTACGTCTACGGTACACGGTCAATGGGGGGGGGGGGGGGATTAAATACTAATGCATAAGCTTACACTTGGTCAACAACACCACCCAACATCAACAGGTAGATACTATATGCATATTATGTGACATACATGAAGGATCCTGGCAAGATTTTTGGATTGTCCGCCATGACCCTTATATTGTCATCTATCAAACTAATGGGACAAATGCGGCTGCGCTGCTGTGAAGACGCCTATTGCCACTAACCAAACCTTTCATTGGGCGGGAATGGCTTGTACTAAGGGTCAGGGAAGAGTTCAAGGACACACACGGAGGTAATGGATGATAATATGACAAGGGCAGGAGTAACAAATGACAATTGGAATGACTCTACGTTTTTTGTCACCGGCGAAAACAGGTGTATCTTATAAATATTTCCATTCTGACTCGCATTATTCGATTACAGTATATTTTATCTATTTAAAAATGTGTATAATTGTTTACAACCACCTTCAATACCGTAGGCTACATAGATATATGATTTGTGTTCTAACTAACTCTATCCCTATTGCTAGTCTAGAAATATAATGCAGTTAAAGCATTAGGTAGGTAGGTAGATATAGCTATAGAGAGAGAAAGAGAGAGAGAGAGCGAGTATATATAGACTGTACAAATAGACATAGCAAACCGGATTAAGATAGAGGTGATATAAGCGTTACAAAGCACCGAAGGCCTCTGTCGAACACTGTCAATCACCGAGCCCTTCTCCTTCCTAGTCTTTCTCCGCACCGACAACTCTTTCAGCTGATCCAGTCCAACAAGCAGAATTATAACAAGAACAACAACAACAACAGTGACAGAGCGGTAATAAGCCTCCTCGGTTTCCGACGGATGAATTAAGTGATATCACAAACTGATAGACAGGAAGAACTAATGTGCCGTTGTACAAGGGAAGTAACTCAGACATGACATTGAACAATACAAAAATAAAAAGACAATCCGCCAAATTCAGAGTTACCGTACATCCTTTTGTGTTGTTGGAGGTTTACTGAAGGACGTAATAATACCCTTCCTTCAGTGTAATCATTGTGAGCCCCTGTTACTAGTCAACCCTCTTGGGAACACACACACACACATACACTTACCGGTACGCCTATACACATATTTTCCATTGAGTGTATTTTTTTCTTCCTCCATTCTTACATGTTAAATCAATATACACACACATAATTATCATTGACAAATTCTCAAGCACACATACCTTGACAAATTCAAACACACATACTTCGACAAACTCAAACACCCAAATAAACAAATACAAAATACACACACATAATCTTTGACACATTCTCAAGCACACACACCTTGACAAACCCAAACACACACATAAGTAAACACAATCACACCCACAAACGCGCCAGTGTGTCAGTGAGTATAATATACCGGTATACATGAATCAGCTGTCTGAGAGACTACCCCCCACCTGTCAGAGAAGTGATAAAGAATTGTAGTGTAAACCCTTCCTCATCATACCACCTGGTCACCTTAGCCACCTGTTGGGGAGTTGACAGGTGGTTACAGTGTGCCATATGAACCATTTGTATTAGTCAGTCAGACAGTCAGTCACACACACACACACATACGGCCATTCAAGGACATAAATTGTGGCCGTTAGTTTTCCAAGCTATCCCGAACCGAATTGAATCTTGTCATTAATTCTTTACTAAGTAACATTATGCATTTCGGGAGTTCATTAAAACAGTTCGAGGATTCAGAAAGGACATATGTATCAGTTTGGTAAAGTACCCCAGGTGTCACTGAAAATATCAATAATCCCCCCCCCCCTCCCCTTCACACACACACTTCCAACACCACCTGACAGCTGGTAATTTTAACCAGCTGTTGAGTCAACAGGTGGCCAGTAACGTTAGAAAGATACCACCATCTGTGGCTGCAGTTGTCGCTGAGGCTACTACTTTTGTTGCTGTTGATGTTGTTGTTGTTTTAAGTCAAAAGAGCCCCCCCCCCCCCCCGGTAATAGGTAACTGTTGCAGTCCTCCCCATCATATATTATCACTTGACAAGTAAACAATAGCCCACTGACCACGACATACGGTACCATACTCCCTACAGCCTTTTAATAAATAGGGGTGAGTGCCTGGGTTTCTATGTTGTTGTTGTTGTCGTTGTTTTATTGACTAGGGGGTGAATGTCTTAATATGTTGGTATTTTTTAGACTGATGTTGTTTATGTTGTTGTTGCTTTTACTATTGCTATTGTTTTATCATGTCAAAAGAGAAGATCCCCAGGTGATAGGTATACCCGTTGCAGCCCTCCCCATCATATATTATCACTTGACATGTAAACAGTACTGACCTCCACATACGGTGCCATTCTCCCTACAGCCTTAGTAACTAGTGGTGAAGTGTGTGTTGTTGTTGTTGTTGGTGGTGGTGTTGTTATTATTACATTAAATCAAAAGAGAAGGCCCCTGCTGATAGGTACCGTACCCGTTGCAGCTCTCCCCATCATATATTATGATTTATGACATGTAATCAATACCGATTCCTCTGATTTAGCAATCTGGCTTATCGATTATAGAGTATATGGCCCCATGTGTTGCTAGTGATTCTTTAATGAGAGAGAGGGCCCCCAAGTGACAGGTACCCGTTACATCACCTTGTAATATATCTTGTGACATAAACAGTACTGACCCCACCATATGGGGCCTTTATTATCCCTAGTCATCCTTGGTGGCTGAAGTGGTATGTGTATGTGTTGTTGTTGGGGTTGGAGGTGGTGGTGTTATAGTTGGTGTTGGTGGTGGTGGTGGTGGAGGTTGGCGTTTGTGGTGGACCGGTGGTGTTATTGTTGATGTGCCCTGTATTATATCTTGTGACATAAACAATACTGACAACACCATATGGGACCCTTATTATCCCTAGTCATCCTTGGTGGTTTGAGGTGTGTATGTGTTGTTGTTTGTGGTGTTGGTATTGTTGGAAGTGTTGTTTTTGTTGCTGTTGGTTATATACCGGTCGGCCTGTGGTGCAGCGAAGGCTCGAACTGCTCTGGAGCCAGTCGAGGTGTGAGGCTGGTTTTTCTCATGTAAACGCCTAGACTGGAACAATTACCTAAACCATACCAATGTCACTAATACGGTCTTCTGTTCCACCACCTGAACTTTGTATCCGTTCAAACCCTGCGACAGATCCCACTAACCTTCACCTCAAAAACCCTCAGTTAGCTCTGACTTTCCTGCCGAGAAGAAGAAGCCAACACAAAAAGGCCAAACTAGACAATAGAAAGGATGGCCGAGATCAACCCACTACTCTTCCCTTTCCCACCCATCTGACACAAAATGACAGGAACCGCTGGAGGCCCAGACACACACGCGTTCTTGCCAGCATCTTTTCACGGCAACTCTGGCGTTAAAGTTTCTCATTTTAAGTCATATCATATTTCAACTAACAAACAATCTACCTTTAGTCAAGTTACACACACTATTGCCAAAAGAACTCTGAAATCTTGCCAGTGTAATTTGCCGTTCGACAGTTGCCGGTAAAAGCATTCGTGTGACTGTACCTTAACATACTTCACCCAGCCCAATTGATCTCGGTAATGGAGGGATAATTTGGTTGAGTCTACCGTGTGTGAGCTTTACATTACCACCGTTTTCTTTTTACGTGAATGATGATGTAACGAGTGAAAATACGGATGCGGTAGAGAAAGACGTTCGCAAATCAAAACTACAAAAAGTACAAGAAAAACAGCAAACATAAATATAACACTTCCTACACTACCGCAAATCAAAACTACAAAAAGTACAAGAAAAAACAGCAAACATAAATATAACACTTCCTACTACCGGTAACAATATATTACAGCAACCCTTAAAACATGCAAATACTGGAGAGAGAGAGAGAGAGAGAGGAGAGAGGAGAGAGGAGAGAGGAGAGAGGAGAGAGGAGAGAGGAGAGAAGAGAGGAGAGAGACAGAGACAGAGAGAGGAGAGAGGAGAGAGAGGAGAGAGAGAGAGAGAGAGAGAGAGAGAGAGAGAGAGAGAGAGAGAGCGAGAGAGAGAGAGAGAGAGAGAGAGAGAGAGAGTGAGAGTGAGAGTGAGAGAGAGAGAGAGAGAGAGAGAGAGAATGTGTGTGTGTCAGTCAGTGGGTACAATACTGACTATACGCTCCCATACATCCTCACAGGATGCGTGGCCAATTATCCGTGCACAAATATTGTATATATGAATTTCGGTGTAGATTGCTATGTTTAATTGTCTGTATCTAGTAGATCGCTACCAGTATATACAGTACATAATGTTTATCTATACCGCGCCTGACACCTATCCTTCTATCAGCACCATCAGTAGGTCACCGAACTCTGCATCAAAGACATCTGAATTTCTGACTGACAACACAACACATGAAAGTGACTGACAACACAACACATGAAAGTGACTGACAACACATGAAAGTGACTGACAACACAACACATGAAAGTGACTGACAACACAACACATGAAAGTGACTGACAACACAACACATGAAAGTGACTGACAACACAACACATGAAAGACCGAACACAACGACATGGTATATACACAGCCTGGTGTCTATAGATATACACAGCCTGGTGTCTATAGATATTAGGGTGAAGGACCGTTCGATTTTGTTTTCTATGTGTACGAAGGAGACTAAAGGCAAAACTACCTGTAACAAGTTGAAAGAGTGATAGAGAGCCAATAAACAAGGAACCGTACTGTGCGTTAGAGGTATTTTAGGTGTGTTGGAAAGAAGTGTAGCGTGCTTGTTAATGTAGTGAAATAAATAGGTGTTTGAGAGTAAGCTGAATTATTCACTGTGTAAGTGATGCACAAATATAATCAGTGGGGAAACCCGGGCAAATGAAACAGGAGTTCCAGCAACTCCTCGTCATATACCTATGTGGCCTACCCTGGGTACTGCCTTGCTCTAATGGTGCGTACAATCTCCCCATATAGGTAACACAATTACACATTACCACAATCATAATTAACCATTTCTGTATGGTAGCTAAAAGGATTAATTGTGATCATATCTAGTCCTTTACTGGATAGACGTCCTTCCTAACCTTATTAAATTCGTCTAACAGTTCCCAGAATATAGTAAAAAGTATGCCACTGGTATTGTATGGGTTAAAGTCATACAAATTAGGCCTATACTAGTACACCATACGTGCCATATTATCCCTATAAGGTTTGGCTATGATACATCGCCTGCCAGCTACCCTACTATCAAGGTCATCAAGGGTAGTGGTGGTGTGTTACGCAATGTGGCCTGGTTCTGTATGAGGGTCCGGGTGTGTCAACCAGGCGTCACTAGTGCCTTATGGGGAGCACAGACTAGTAGTGGAGGTGGTGGGGAGAGGGTGGTAAGAGTGCTAACTCACGGTGGGGTGGTGGTGGTGATAGTTGTAATGGTGTTGGTAGTGGTGGGTTAATGTGTGGGTGAGGCTAGGTGTTCGTGGGTGATGAGGTGATGGTAAGGTGTGGTGCTGAGGGTACTGGATCATGATGGGGTGCTGGGGATGGTGAGGGGGCTGAATCATGATGGGGTGCTGGGGGTGGTGATAGTTGTAATGGTGTTGGTGTGGGTGAGGCTTGGTGTTCGTGGGTGATAAGGTGATGGTAAGGTGTGGTGGGTGCTGAGGGTACTGGATCATGATGGGATGCTGGGGGGTGGTAAGGGGGCTGGATCATGATGATAGTTGTAATATAGTGTTGGTGGTGGAGGTTAAGATGTGGGTGTTGAGGGTGCTGGGTCATGGTGGGGGGTGGTGGTGATAGTTGTAATGGAGTTAAGGTGTGGGTGAGGTCGTGGTAAAGTGTGGTGAAGTGTGATAAGGTGGTGTAATGTGTGGTGAGGTACTGAGGGTGCTGGATCATGGTGGTGGTGGTGGTGATAGTTGTAATGGAGTTAAGGTGTGGGTGAGGTCGTGGTAAAGTGTGGTGAAGTGTGATAAGGTGTGGTGAGGGTGCTGGATCATGGTGGTGGTGATAGTTGTAATGGTGTTGGTAGTGGGTGTTAAGGTGTGGGTGAGGATGAGGTGGTGGTAGATTGTGATTCGGTGTTCGTGGGTGGTATTGAGGGTGCTGGTTCAAGTTGGGATGGTGGTGAGGTGGTGTTGGTAGGTGGTAAAGGACTATGTGTTGCTGTTGTTAGTGGTGGGGTAAGGGTGACGGGGTGAGGGTGGTAGTTTGAAGGGTGATGGGGTGAGGATGGCAGTTTGTAAAGGTGAAGGGGTAAGGGTGATGGGGTCAGGGTGGTAGCTTGAATGGGGGGTAGGGTGAAAGTGATATGTTTGTACGGGTGAAGGGTGTAAGCTGTGGTAGAGCAGGTGACGGTGGTGGTATTATTAAGGATGAGAGGGTGTGTGCGTGTAAGAGAAAGTGACACTGTAGATATAATGGCGGGGTCAGAAGTTGTGGACTAGAACGTACTCACTGCCAGAGAACGTACTCACTGCCAGAGAACGTACTCACTGCCAGAGAACGTACTCACTGCCAGAGAACGTACTCACTGCCAGAGAAGATAAATTTATAGTTGAGGGGACGGGGAGGGAAAGTGTGGGTGTGGAGAGGATATGAACAGGGCTATCACAAGTTAAGTGAAGTAATTCGTAGTTGACCACTTGTGAGTTTCATGCTATAGGGAAGTTGGCGCTCTAGACATTAATATTCAGCAGAATCGCCAGGTACAATACGGTTCTATTGCATTTATAAATACATACAATCAAATCAAACACACTTTCTATTCGTCTAAATCCTATATTATTATTCCATCTCGGTTTAATATCGATGTCTACGGCTCCAACTTCCTCGTAGCCCGACACTTGCATAAGTGTCTAGGGTATGTGCGTGCAGGAGAAAGTGTCGTGTGAGGAAGTGACAGTCTGAATATGGTGGTGGTGGGGTCAAAAGCTGTGCCCTCGCCCGTACACTCTGTCAGGGGGAGACGAATTGATAGTAGAGGGAGAGGGAAAGTGGGATGGCAAAGAATGGAAGAGAGACAATGTGGACAGGTGAATGTTGAGGCCAGGGATTGGTGGTGGTGGTGGTGGTGGTGGAGGTGGTGGTTGTCCCGGCCAAAGGCCGGTTTCTCCTAAAGATACAGGCTCGCTATCGCTCACCAGCAAAAAAATCGTCACCTAAATGTCACGAATGGTCTTAATATTGACATAGAAATGGGATGATATGTTTTAAAATCTTCAAACTGGTGGTGGGGTCAAAATCTGTGCCCTCGCCCGTACACTCTGTCAGGGGAAGACGAATTGATAGTAGAGGGAGAAGGAAAGTGGGATGGCAGAGAATGGGAGGGAGACAATGTGGACAGGTGAATGTTGAGGCCAGGGATTAATGGTGGTGGTGTACAGTTACCCACATAAGTTCTGTTCCTAGTCGTGATCTTTAACCCGTACAGTACCAGCGACGTGTGTTAGTTTGTATTCTAGCTATGTTTAGATGATATTATGCAGCTTAGGAAGGATCTGTGGTAGTTAAAAGGGTTGGTTGAGATAGTTTGAAGCCTTATTATTGCTAGAGGTCCTTCCTAATATGAATAAAGTCGTCTAATAGTTGCCAGAATATGATGAAAAGGACGTCCCTTGTACTGAATGGGTTAAGAATGAAATTGCCTTTTTTACTGGTATACATATACAAACAAATAACAGTCAAATAAACAGTTGGAACTTGAAGTATTAGACACTCGATACACCACCATCATCACCACTACTACTGTCACCCCCTCCACTTTTTTTTGTAAAAAAAAAAAAAAAAAAAAAGTCCCCCCCCTCCACTACTGTTCTGTATTCAGTATTGGAGGTGGTGGCAGTAGTGGTGGTGATGGTGGTGTAAGGAGAACCTAATGAGGGTCAAATGGAAGTAGATTCAAAGGACGGGTTGACAGACGTGACCGAGAGTGGTGATGACAGGCTGTATGTGTCATGTGAGGGAGAATCGAAGAGTGATGTACAGTCACTCACAACAAATCATGGGCCTCACCTATATCTATCTGTGGAAGAATATCCCTGGAAACGAATGCATGCATATAATATTCTATACATCAACTAAAAAACAATATACACTATTTATTGAAAAGAAAGTTCCATCCAAAAATCAATCTAGACAGTTATAATTGCAAAACGAAAACGCAGGAGTCCTTTTACTATATTCTGGCTATATTAGACCATTGTATTCAGTATAAAAAGGGCATCCAGCAATTTACAGGCTTCGAACTATCTCACTTAAGGGGGGGTATTTACTTTGTTCCCTAGACCTCCATCAAGCTTAAAATTATACCCCCTTGAGTCCCTTTCAACATAAATTTGTACATTTTTCGGTAGAAAAATGTCCCGGCCGAAGGCCGGTTCTTCTTAAATTACAGGCTCGCTATCGCTCGCCAGGATAAAATCGACACCTGAATGGCGCGAAAGGTCTTAATATGGGGTGAAAGTTCTTAAAATCGCTAAACTAATGGGGCGAACGTTTTATAATATCAAAAGCAATGGGGATAAACATGAGGGAGAAAGGGGTCAAGAAAAAAATCCCTCAAGTGGCGATCTCCCCTTAACCCTTTTCACTACCACAGATCCTACTTTAACTGCACAAAATCCTCTAAATATAGCCAGGCAAATATGAAAAAGACGTCGCCGGTATAGCAAGGGTTAATGCACGATTTCAATGTTACATATTGCAAAGTTGGGATTGGAGGAGGTTGTTGTTGTTGTTGTTGTTCCCCAAGCTGCCTGGCCGAACAGCCCCAAGGCCCCGAGCAATTCCAAGGCCACAACCGAGCGCCCCCCACAGAACCCTCCCTGCCGACCACAATAAAGCCTGGGTGACCGAAGCCACTCCATGGAGGAGGTTAGAAGGAATGCTTGAGCAAGGTGTTCAACCAGGGCAACTTTGTCTTGAAATTGGAAAGAATATGAGAAAGAATATACGAAAAATTACATAAAGTTCTATTGTCTTGGCAATGTATCACTTCCAAGGACACAATAAGAACTGTGGAACAATAATTTATCTCTGTATAGGTAGTAATTATGACTAAAACAAAAGACAAAATTATGTATCTGGTTTGACACCCTGTGCAGCTTAAAAGAGCGGGTGGAAGGAGAGATAAGTTGAATATAAAAACCATATGAGGAGGAGCACTTTATTGACAACGTTTCGCAGATAGCTTCTTCAGGTAACTCCTCATATGGGGTTTATATTAATTCTGTCAACTTTTCTAAGTTATTTCAACGAGAGAGTTGTTGTTTTTGTTGATGATGCTTATATTTTAGTACTAGCTCAATGAAGCTGTGATTCAAGACTGCCAGTGATAATCAAACCGTGTCATCAAGCTCTCGATCACGTCTGTCAACCAGTCCTTTCAAACTACTTCCATTTGACCCTCATTAACCCTTTCTGTACAAGCGACGTCTGATACATTTTGTTCTAGCTATATGTAGACAATGTTATGTAGACAATGTTATGTAGACAATGTTATGTAGTTTAGGAAGGATCTGTAGTAGTTAATAGGGTTGATTGAGATAGTTCGAAGCCTTTCACTTGCTAGAGATCCTTCATAAACTGAATCAAATTGATTAGTAGTACCGGTAGCCAATATATAATATAGGCCTAAACGATGTAGACGGTACAGAAGGGGTTAAGTTCTCCTTGTATCACCATCATCACCACTACTACGGTCACCATTACCACTGGCATCACCACTCTTGGTCACGTGTCAACCCGTACTAGTGTTGGAGGAGGTGGTACAGAGTTTAAGTCACGTATATGTCAGCAGTCATAATATGTCATTGTATACATTTATAGCTCTCAGAAAATGACAGATGAGGTGAAATTGAACGAGTCTTAGTATGAGTATGGCACGTAAAGGTGTTCGGCAAGAATCGCCGTCTTTCAGATGCAGGAGAGAGAACTGAAGAGGATAGATAGGAGGGTGGATCGGTGGAAGGAGAGAGGGTAGATGGATGGAGTGAGAGAGGGTAGATGGATGGAGTGAGAGAGGGTAGATGGATGGAGGGAGGGAAGAGGGTGGATGGATAGAGGGAGGCAAGAGGGTGGATGGATAGAGGGAGGCAAGAGGGTGGATGGATAGTGGAGGATAGTTGAGGGGAGGGATAAAGGATAGAGTTGGACATGAAATCACAAGGTCAACAGATCACCTACCGTACCTCACTCACTTTTCACTCCCTTACACACCCTCTTACTCCTCACTCACCCTCTCATTCACTAACTCGCCCACTTTATTATTCACCCTCTCACTCACTCACTCATCCTCCTCACTTTACACTGCAACAATTACTATTATATATTTCACTATTATTATGATACAGAATGAGAGGGCAGGGAGTTGTGGCGAAAGCAAAACAAGAGA
The DNA here is from genome assembly GCA_032716605.1 of Paralithodes platypus. Lineage (NCBI taxonomy): Eukaryota > Metazoa > Arthropoda > Malacostraca > Decapoda > Lithodidae > Paralithodes > Paralithodes platypus. The sequence continues at coordinate 5,068,123 of CM064485.1, read as the reverse complement.
GAGAGAGAGAGAGAGAGAGAGAGAGAGAGCGAGAGAGAGAGGAGAGAGAGAGAGAGAGAGAGAGAGAGAGAGAGAGAGAGAGAGAGAGAGAGAGAGAGAGAGAATGGAGGGGGGGGGGGGGGGGGGGGGCAGCTGACGTAAGCTTTGACATCAATGATATCACTCTCCTCAACCCTACACACACAAGTAAGTGATGGTGTGTTTATCGGTACAAACACGTGCTATGTATGCTTACGAGTACTTTTTTCGTTTTAAACCTAAATAAAACTAACGTAACCTAAAACACTCTGTTTATAAGTATTTCAAAGATGTGTATACACTTAACCTGTCGGTCCAATCTACATGTTAAGCAAAAACTTACACAACTATCATGAAGTTTGTACCCATGAACCCACCGAATGTATGTCAAGACACACACACAAACACACACACACAAATACGAATAACCTTCATACGTATACACACACATATTCATTAGTGCAACAAGTCACACCTACACGCGAACTTATAAAACAAATACAGCACACACAACTACTGGTACTACTAAGTGAAATTAGGCTCTCTCTCTCTATATATATCTCTCTCTCACATGCAAACAGACAATATTCACCCCCATTCACCTACTACATAATTATTACCCCCACCCCCTCCCCAAACACACAACTGCAACCCTTATTTAAACACGCTACATGCACCACAAATAGCTAACACAGACACGCACACGAACCCACACACACACATGAACCCACACACACTACACACACACACACAGGCAGCAACAATAACAACAACACTGCTCCGAGGTTTATTTGCTCAGTTGATTAAGAGGGCCCCCCACTCGTCACAGGATATGCTGCACTGTCTGTGACGACGCATGAAAGCATAATTATGCCCAAGTATGTTTAGACCTTTACCTACGCATGGATATTATCAAGCAATATTTAGCCTGATGATGGTACGTGACTGTGCCGAAACGTTGCAATAAAGATGTTAGTCATAACCCTGGTACTGCTTTTCCTTAGTATCAAGTATTTTTTAGAATCTTTACCGACGCATGAAAGCATATCCCCAAGTATCTTTAGACCTTTACCGACGCATGAAAGCATATCCCCACGTATCTTTAGACCCTTACCGACGCATGGAAGCATATACCCAAGTATATTTAGAGCCTTACCGACCTATGGAAGCATATGCCCTAGTATCTTTAGAACTTTACCGACGCATGAAAGTATATTCCCAATTATCTTTAGAGCTTTACCGACGCATTGGAAGCATATTACCAAGTATCTTTAGACCTCTACCGACGTATGGAAGCATATGCCCAAGTATCTTTAGACCTTTACACTCTGGCTTTGATATTTAACTCCCGAGAATAACGCTTGCCTATTATAATGAACCCAAACCTAATCGCTAAGGTAAGTTAGGAAGTAAAGCCTTTAATTATAAATATACTTGGGTACCGTACTCTACAAACCCGGACAACTAATATATACGTCAGCAGGGTTCAGTATGTTAAGTTAAGGTAAGTTAGAAGTAAAATTAATATCAAGTTCTAGATAAACTTGGGCACTATACATTACAAACAGACGAAGGTGTGTGTGTAAGGAAGAGAGAGGGGGGGGGGTGGGGGGGGGGGGGGGGGGGGGGGGGGGGGGGGGGGGTGCAAGTCGACCCACACCCCTGGCCAGCATTAACTCCGTAAACTACCGCCATTGAAATCCATCATCTGACTATACATTACAAGCAGACGAAGGTGTGTGTGTAAGGAAGAGAGTGGGGGGGGGGGGGGCAAGCCGACCCACACCCCTGGCCAGCATTAACTCCGTAAACTACTGCCATTGAAATCCATCCTCTGACTTACAGCGCTGACCTTCCTAGAATTGCTCCTCTAGTCCACTAAGCTACTGCAGTGACTTTATCCGCAGAACGACTGGACAGATTGCCACTACATTATCTAAAGGGGCGCACATCATTTGGAAGGCAATCAATTGTTTACACAGACAAAACAATAGTATTCATATATGTATTAAAGCCTAGTATATATGTATTAAAGCCTAGTCCCTAATCAATATGTGTATACCGGTAGTTCGTTTTAACTTCCTTATGTGCCTTTGGTTTATGATACAATTTTATATAAAAGGGGCTTACTGGACTGCATCAGCTTAAGCTGGAATGTTTACTATTACGATAGTACGGTATGTATTGATCTACTATTTAGAGACTTCACACATATCTCAATTTATATAGTAATCTATCCGAATGTCGGAATACTATTGAATATATCGTACTAACTGGCACCATAAATTAAATACAATAGTCTTAGCTATTATAAGAAACACATGCAGTAACGGAGCACTTGACAGCCTTAACCCCTTCAGCACGACGTAATCGTCATCATATTCCGATTTCGATTACACGATATTCTTTAGCTTACAATCTACCTCTAGGACTCAGAGGGGCAAATCAAATCTCAAAAAATCCTTTGAAGGACACAGGTAGTTCTTCAACGGCATAAAATCGTCGAATTATAGCCAGAATAAAGGCTAAAAAGGGCGTCATAGTGCTGAAGGGGTTAAACACGCCCCCATCTTTCACGATAAGCAATACAATGTCTCTCATAACACTCTATTACTAACTATTACTGGGGGTGATTGAGGAAACAGCTGGGGTGGCAGGGGTTGAGAGAGAGAGAGAGAGAGAGAGAGAGAGAGAGAGAGAGAGAGAGAGAGAGAGAGAGAGAGAGGAGAGAGAGAGAGAGAGAGAGAGAGAGAGAGAGAGAGAGAGAGAGAGAGAGAGAGAGAGAGAGAGAGAGAGAGAGAGAGAGAGAGAGAGAGAGAGAGAGAGAGAGAGAGAGAGAGAGAGAGAAAGAGAGAGAGAGAGAGAGAGTTGAAAGCATAGCATAATAAACCAAAACATAACCACACACACACACATAAGTATTCTTCGAAACACAAACAAGGCAACAGTTAGAATGAAATATCAGGTCAAGATACATGTACAGTTGCCCCACATAAGTTATGTTCCTCTCCGTGCTCTTATACATAGAAATAGAATGCACATGCTTAAATTAATGCTCATAATTAAACTATTTGTGCAGTTTCTTATGCAGTGGCTAACTCATCTGATTTGCCAACAGATAATTAATAGAAACCACACTCAAAATTAATTCATGCTATTGTACTTTCATGCATAAGATCACGACAAGGAACAAAACTTATGTGGGCAACTGTACATGAATAACAATAACAACAAGAACAGGAACACTAACAAGAATTACACTAAGAACAGGAACAACAATTACACGAAGAACAAGAACGATAGGAACCCACACACACAACACCTCGTCAAGCAGGTGTGGAAGGTCATTACCAAGAACTGCACCTACCTCGTAAACATTGTGCCTTCTCCAGTAATTCACACACCTCGACCACAGACGAGCAATTTAAACACAGGACAAAAAATAACAGTAAAATCCTCATCAATGTTAACAGCAATAACAACAACAAGAGCGAGCAGTAGCAAGTATGAACACATACATAAACAAGCATTACAAAACACCGAACGGGGTGTTAAACGAGAGATGAATTACCTTCATTTTAGTCACCATTACACAAATATACTTAGTTAAAATCTCCGGGTACCGGTAGGTTTCACACTTATTGCGTCCTTGAATTTGGCTTGAAACTGATAAAATGGCTAAAACAATGCAACTAAATGTAAATTCTCCTGTATACTTTCCCAAAATCATTCCAGTCTTACAGCCAAACTATCCCGGTTTGACACCCTGGCACCGAAGGCCTCCGTCGAACACTGTCAATCACTCAGCCACTCCAAACCCTTCTTCCTAGTCTCTATCCCCGCTGACAACTCTTTGGGCTGATCCAGTCCAACAAGCAGAACAATAACAAGAAGAAAAAGAAGATTGAGACGAGTGGTAACAAGCTTCTCGTCGGTTCCACACAGAGGCAACATCAACAACAATACCATTCACAAAAACACCTCATCAAGCAGGTGTGAACGATTAATTAAACCCGCCACCTCTTGAGGAAGTTCCCACACCAGGTAGGTAGCTGAGGAACACTTTACACCCAGCAGGACAGCAGGTGCACCACGCTCATTACCGCCGGATGTGGGGCTAACAATGATGGCTAAATTAGTCTAGCACAATGGGAATTAATTTGGAGGTATATTTCACCGCACCCCCTTCCCTCCTAAATGTACTTAATCAGAGGTTAAAAAAGTAGGATTAAGGTTCATTTAAGACTGATTGTATTAACGCCATATTTCACACACACACACACACACACACACACACACACACACACACACACACACACACACACACACACACACACACACACACACACACACACACAAACCACACACACACACACACACCACACCACACACACACACACACACACACACACACACACACACACACACACACACACACACACACACACACACACAAACATTATAGTATATTACAAACAGACTTGAGTAAAATAGTCTAATGTTAAGTATAAAGTCGCTCTCGATGGCTGAGAGGGTTAAGGTGTGGAGGGCCGGCACGTAGTATAAACAAGGGGCAGCTGGACTAACAGGTGAGATGTGTGATACTCATAGATTACATAGATAGATACATACATATTGATACCGGTACCGGTAGGTAAGTATATAAATAAATATAATATATATACTGTAGATAGATTACATAGAGAGAAAGGTAAAGCATATGAGAGAGAGAGAGAGAGAGAGAGAGAGAGAGAGAGAGAGAGAGAGAGAGAGAGAGAGAGAGAGAGAGAGAGAGAGAGAGAGAGAGAGAGAGAGAGAGAGAGAGAGAGAGAGAATGAATTACTACGCCATGCATAGGACTACACGTACAAGCCATGCACCCTATGTTGTTCACACATACACACACACACCAAGAGACGAACCAACAAACATGAATCACAAGCAAGCTCATCAAGGGAGAGTGCAGCAAAACACACACACACACACATCGACAATATGAACTGTAGTAAGTACTTCACTATCAACCAATCTAATTACACGCGGGGAAACGGTTGCAAAATTATTGGTAAATCTTTTAACTCACACGAATCTAAGAATTTCTTCTTCAATCGAGTTGTCAACTTGTGGAATGGGCTTCCCCGAGACGTTATAAACTGCAGCACCGTTGATTAATTTAAACTCCGCCTAGACAAATATCTCGCATCAAACCCGCGACTGACTGCGTTTGTAAATGAATAACTTTATTTTATCCTCCCCTCAGTTACTACCCATATGTCCCCTACTAACTTCCTAGTCCTGCCACGGACATTAGTTCCAGGGCAGTAGTTCCCTTTCCAATGTTCCCTTACCCACTCTAAACCACTGTTTGGACACTTGATCCTCAGTGTTTTGGAGGACAAGCAGCCTAGAAGGGTCATTAGACCTGTTGTTGCTTGATTTCCTTTGTACTCCTTTGTACTTTGTACTTTGTACACACACACACACACCAAGAGACGAACACATACACCAAGAGACGAACCAACACACTTAAAGCAGAAGCAAACTCATCAATGGAGTGGAGCAACACACACAACACATATACCAAGAGACGAACACACACACACACACACACACCAAAAGACGAACAAACACACACACACATACAAACATACCAAGAGACAAACAAACACACACCAAGAGACGAACCAACACACATGAAGCACACGCATGCTCATCAAGGGGAAGGGGAAACAAGCACACGTACACATACACACACAAACACACATGAAGCACAAGCAAACTCATCAAGGGAGAGTGGAGCAACACAAGCACAAGCAGGCAGAGCGAAGGCCCCCAAAATATCATGTATCAAGGAAAAGGGACTATCACACGAACACTTATTCCAGCAATTTTCTGTAATTCAATTATAGTCTGCACCCATTATACAGATGACAAAGTAATGGATGGAAGGTCTCATCGTCTCCTAGCCATTTCGCCCACATCTACCGGTATCGGTACCTCTATCTAGCTTAATCTCAATATGAACTAACCTTATCCTAGCCAAACTTTAAGCTAACTTTAGCGAAGACGACCTTAAACTTAATTTACATCATCAGTAGCCTCACTTTAGCCTTCATTACCGAGCATGAGTTTTTTTTTAATGACTTCAAAATTATTTAGAGGCTTATATATAGCTAAGGAAGGATCTGTGGTTGTTAAAAGGGTGACTCGAGATACTTTGAAGCCTTTTAATGCTTCATGCCCTTTCCTAAGCTACATAAAACCGTCGAATCATAGCCAGAATACAATGAAAAAGACGACTCGGTATTGAAGTGGTCAATCAACTTAGGAAACAATTAGAGTACCGTACTTGCGAACAGACCCGAAGGTGAAACAAGCTCATCCCCTGCCATTACTGACCCGAGAAGCCCCAATGGACGGGGTACTGTTACCAACTAATGAAATGAGGGCGGGTGCCCAACCCCGAAAGGGGTTGAAATAGGGGAGCTATCCCCTCGCCAAAGGCGGCTTTCTAGGGCCTTTCCTAGATGATGCTGAGAGGATTGGGTTCTAGTCATGTGGTGGTGGGCTGGTCTATCAGAGTGAGAACTTAGCGATCTCTGCCATACCCATAGCTTACTCTGACTGATCCTTTTACTTATATATTTTCTAGATCTCAAGTGACGGCGTCTCTTCCGTGGATTGACCTCCCAATCTACCAGGATTGGAAGCCAAAGCGTCACATTTTTCCTTTGCCCCTCAACTTTCTCTTCATCATTGCTGAGGGGCACAGGGCCCTGGGTGGGTCTTTGGTTTCCCGGGCGTTTCCGCACCCTCCTCAGCTCCCCGCCATGGAGTGGCTTCGGTCACCCAGGCTTTATTGTGGTCGGCAGGGAGGGTTCTGTTGGGGCACTCGGTTATGGCCTTGGCCTTGCTCGGGGCCTTGGGGCTGTTCGGCCAGGCAGCTTGGGGAACAACAACAACAACTAATGAAATGAGAAACAGTATGGCACAAACATAATGGAAATTCTCTACATTACTGGATTATCTTTCCATTTCCTGGTACCGATTACATTGAATGGCCTTTCTTTTCCTGGTACCGTATTCAATTATTAGGCCTACGTTATTAACACGCCTGAATAAAGCTTGATAACCATAACAAAGCCTTGTTCGGTTATCAAATGAACTACCAATACTTTGTTATAAATCTGATAAGAAAAGTTAATCTGAAGTAGTAAATATCCGGAACATTTAAAATATATATAATAGTAATATGCTTTAATCTCTGTCTCCGAGATAGAGTTCCTTATTCTTGATGTGCGTCGTGCTATCTATGGTATGTGTATAATGAACATTAAATATAAATCCCTCCCAAACTCTCTCTCTCTCTGTCGTCATCATCCCCATGTATCTTATGTGTATACTAAACATCAAATAAAAATCCTACGCTCCCCACTCACTTTCACTCACTCTTTCTCTCTCCACCGTTATCACCCCACCACTACCCCCCTCCCCCTTAACGTACACTCTCTCTCTCTTTCTCTTGCTGGTTGCTTAATGATTCTCTCTCTCTCTCTCTCTCCTACTCCACTGCTTCAGGCACACTTCTCATTTGTCAGTCTCTCTCTCTCTCAAGAATAATAATAATAATTCAATCATTCTATGTTTCCTTCCACCATACATACACAGTGGATACAAATTAACGTGACCAACTGTATTTTAACCCCTTCTGTACCGACGACGTCCTTTTAACTATATTCTGGCCACTGTTAGACAATTGTATTCAGTTTAAAAAGGGCCTCCTGCAATTAAAAGGCTTCGAACTACATCCCTTAACCATTTGTACTACCACAGATCCTTCTTAAACTGCTCAAAAGTTTAATGTAACAAAAATTAAATTAAAAAGGTATCGCCGGTACAGAAGGGGTTTAAAGGGCAACACACCAAAAGAGTACAATCGGGGGTATTAAGTGTTGTCATAGATTCCAGTGGTGTTCGCTCAAAAAGTGTTATTGGTATCGTTATAGTTACTGGGAAAAGTGTTTATCCCTCACAGTATTAGTCAGTGTCCGAAACTTTGTGAAATATCTGACAACACTTATTAACCTCGACCGTACATCCCCCAAAATGTACACTACTGACTAATGTTAATGAACTCTTGCGATATCTTTTATGCAAATACATCCATTTAGAATGATGTTCAGATCAAATCAGTTATACTTTATTAAGGAAGGATGGTAAAAACAATTGGCCGATTTTTTCATTAATTTATTATATTTTTAGTTTCCTCCCTAGACCTCCATTAAACTTAAAAAAAAAAAATCCCTCGACCCCCCCCCCCCCTTCAAGACAAATTTGTATATTGTTCGATAGATTTTTTTCTCTCTCATATGCATCATAGTTAGTTATTAACATATAGCTGATCAATCTAAATGGATATATTTGCATAAAGAAAATAGCCAGAGTTCACGAACATTTGTCAGTAGCTGTACACCCCTGAGGCCCAGAAGGTGAATCATCAGCAGTACAGTCGGCCAAATAAGTGATGGCGCAGCACCAAGTATATTTCGATCAATAATTGGGATCATTACTATCTAAGCTTTAATTCATCGTTTCGAGTGAGATATACAAACATGTTCATATCTTTACACACCCTAATCAACATCTGACAGACATTAATACACCACACAGCGAGCAAAACGTAATAACAGCGGAGACTCGATTTATTTGGCCAACCGTACAAGTGATCAATAACTCCAAATGGGTAAATTTTCAGTGTGGAACCTAAAGTGTACACCTTGATAAAGACAATAGAAGTTACCTTACACATTAAAGACCAGTTCCCCGTATAAAAGCGGTGTCACACGAGCGATTTTCCGTCAATTTGTACGGGCAATTTTTGTTTGGCAGCTTGGAAATATAAGTTCCATACGGGTTAGAATAGCTAACACAATCAAACTTCGATCTAGTTACCGATTCCAATAGCTAACACAATCAAACTTCGATCTAGTTACCGATTCCAATAGCTAACACAATCAAACTTCGATCTAGTTACCGATTCCAATAGCTAACACAATCAAACTTCGATCCAGTTACCGATTCCAATAGCTAACACAATCAAACTTCGATCTAGTTACCGATTCCAATAGCTAACACAACCAAACTTTGATCTAGTTACCGATTCCAATACCTAACACAATCAAACTTCGATCTAGTTACCGATTCCAATAGCTAACACAATCAAACTTCGATCTAGTTACCGATTCCAATAGCTAACACAATCAAACTTCGATCTAGTTACCGATTCCAATAGGTAAGAGCCTCAAAAATAGAACGAGAAATATTTACTCATCGAAAATTGACAGATAATATACACGTGTAACACCACCACCTTGGAGAGCATCCCGAGTGACATCTAAATTACTCGAGACAAAATAATATACAAAGGTAGTAACACCCCAAGACAACCAAACAAAACTGGATTAACCCCTTCAGGACGGTGACGCAGTTTTACCCTTCATTCTGGCTAAAAATAGACGATTTCATTCAGTTTAAGAAGGACCTTTGTTAGATTGAGGTCGTAATTACCCTTTTGAGTCCCAGAGGTAGATTAAAAGCTAAAGATATTACGAAACTGACGTCATCGTCCTGAAGGGGTTAATGACCGCGACTGTACAGCCATGATGAAAGTACATCGGGGACGGAGGAAGGGGGGGGGGGGGGGGGCAAATAGCAGTATTTATTATAAGAACTGTATATACTGTATAGTTACAATCAAATCAGGGTGCCAAACGAAAGCCGAGTCCATTCTTTTTAGTCTTTATTATTGTATGTGTAGTTTTGTGGAGTTGTAATTGTAGTTTATAGTTCAGATTATGTCTTTGGAAGTGATAAAATGGTCCAACAATACTAATTCATGTTATTTTTCTTGTATTCCATCTCACATTCATTCAAGTTTTCAAATAAAATTACTCCGATTTGACACCCTGATTCAAATGGTTCAATAATTCGGCCAATACAAATACATGAATATAGTATACCCAGCAAAAACTATCTGTACATCGTTGCTGAGAGTACGTCTGAGCTTCCCTGAAGGTGAAGCATCAGCAGTACAGGTGATCAATAGAGTACGGTACAGAGTCATCATCAAAAGCACCACTATCCCTCTGTTTCTCTCACACGCACACATACCGTACACACAGACCGACACTACTCTCGCTCTCTCACACACACATACACACAGACCGACACTACTCTCGCTCTCTCACACACAAGCCGAACACTACTCTCGCTCTCACACACACACACACACACACACACACAGACCGACACTACTCTCGCTCTCTCACACACACATACACAAGCCGAACACTACTCTCGCTCTCACACACACACATACACAAGCCGAACACTACTTACTCTCACACACACACACACATACACATACACACAGACCAACACTACTCTCGCTCTCTCACACACACATACACAAGCCGAACACTACTTACTCTCACACACACACACTCTCTCTCTCACGCCACCTACGCTCGTCCTCAGGGCTTAAGCTTGAACTTTCCGCCCCTTTCATTCCAGCCCCCCCCCCCCCCCCCCCCTCTCTCTCTCTCTCTCTCTCTCTCTAACACACACTGTACGAGTTGTCACGCTTTTCTATGAAAGAGGTCTATCTAGGATTCTTATGTTGAGAAACTGTATATAGGATCATGTCTGTATTGATCATATAATTAGAGACATAGGCCCATATTGCACATGGCCAAGACACTGATATTTTGTGCCCAATGGTAACTAAATAATCGTATCACAAATAATTATTGTAGCGATATGTATTATTGTCTGTAAGCATCCACTCTGTGGTGCAGTAAATAAAGATTAAGTCAAGTCTATTCTTCGTCGTCGTCTTACGTTTCTTCAAATATTGCCTATATTCAAATATTATAATAATATATAGAAATATATCTGATATAGACCGCAAATAGTTTTTGAGGTACCGGTACTATGTATTATATATACAGTATCTCCTTGGGGGCAGGGGGCTAGGAATCCTGCTCCCCTTGTATAATTCTCCTACTCGACGAGACAGAGAAACGGGCGAGAGCGCGTGAAAGTTGTCCTGGACCTTGAGAATAGGAACTTTAAATGTTGATTCTGTTCGGGCTCTGTCTCGTGTCAGCCATCACCACCAATGGGGTATGTGCCAGAGTCCATACATACATACATCTCCTGCTCCCGCTCCCCCCCCCCCCCCCTGTTTCTCTCTCTCTCTGGCCCTTGCAAATTACTGCTAACTTCAGTATGTTCCATTCTTCTCACATGATCTACGGTATACCCCCCCCCCCTCTCTCTCTCTCTCTCTGCCTCTCTGCCTGCCTGTCTCTCTCTCTCTCTCTGTCGCTCACACACACATATGGTATAAATGTGTAGTAAACTGGAGTAGAGGATGATATGGTAATGGATCAAGGCAGCTAAACAAGACACGGAGAATAATGAGACTATTAAGGCAATTTATGAACGGAGGAACGGAGACTTGAGCATGAACTGGAGCAGAGTACTGAGTAGGAGTAGCCCAGGGATGAAAGGGTGAGAGAGAGAGAGAGAGAGAGAGAGAGAGAGAGAGAGAGAGAGAGAGAGAGAGAGAGAGAGAGAGAGAGAGAGAGAGAGAGAGAGAGAGAGAGAGAGAGAGAGAGAGAGAGAGAGAGAGAGGTGGGAGGAGGGGTTAGGGTAGACAATGCAGGTAGCTGACATTGAAGGGGAGGGTCACAAAAGACAAAGAGCGTACAAACCTCCTCTTAAAAGCGGCATAGGTTACATTAAGGACCCTATACCAACAGAGATCGGCCAACCTCCGCCATCTTGGTGCCACTGCTGACATTTTTCCTTTCTCTTTGCACTCAAATACCTCCATAACCATAACAAACTCACTAAAACATTACGCTTTCCATAATGCAGTTGGGTTAAGGACATTATTAGATTGATATCCAAAATTCGAAAATGGATATTAATCGTGATCGTGTATTCAACCTTTAACTGTGTTGGTGGTGTAATGGTTTAGCACTTTAGATGCTTATGATTTGGGTGTGGTGTCCCGAGTTCGAATCCCGGGAGGACATATTGCTTTCATTACTTTATTCAAGTGCATTGGGGTTTGTAATTGATGATTAATGTTAAGAACGGGGTGTTACTTAATACTGGTACCGTACAGGATATATAGTTTGGTCTTTCGATATAGGCCTACATTCACCATGATTACAAATGCAATAAAACATCGTGGTCTATTAATTGAAGCACCAAAATGGCGTCCACAGACAAAGATGGCCGATCTCTCTTACTACAGGATCTCCAGGTTGCATAAATGGGACTATAAGGAGAGAGAGAGAGAGAGAGAGAGAGAGAGAGAGAGAGAGAGAGAGAGAGAGAGAGAGAGAGAGAGAGAGAGAGAGAGAGAGAGAGAGAGAGAGAGAGAGAGAGAGAGAGGAGAGAGAGAGAGAGAGAGAGAGAGAGAGAGAGAGAGAGAGAGAGAGAGAGAGAGAGAGAGAGAGAGAGAGAGAGAGAGAGAGAGAGAGAGAGAGAGAGAGAGAGAGAGAGGGGGGGGGGGGGGGGGTGAAGCGTAGATTGAGATAAAGGGGGGTAAAATATAATTATATGCTATGCTTATTATGCACCCAGGAGATGAACACAATAGGCCCAGATACTAACCTTTGTGTTCTTAACCCCTTATGTACCGGCAACGTCTTTCTCATTTTATTCTAGCTATATTTAGACGATTTTGCGCAGTTTAAGAAGGATCTGTGGTAGTAAAAATGGTTGTTGTTGCTGTTCCCCAGGCTGTCTGGCCGAACAGCCCCAAGGAAGCCCAAGGCCATAAACGAGCGGCCCCACAAAACCCTCCCTGCTTACCACTAATAAAGCCCGGGTGACCGAAGCCACTCCAAGGCAGGGATCTGAGGAGGGTGCGGAAACGCCCGGGAAACCCAAGCCCCACCCAAGGCCCTGTGCCCCTCAGCAATTATGAAGGGAAAGTTGAGGGGCAAAGGAAAAAATGTGACGCTTTGGCTCCCAATCTGCCAACCTCTAGGTTGGCAGTAGGGAGGTCAATCCACGGAAAAGACGCCGTCACTTGAGATCTAGAAAATATATAAGTAAAAGGAACAGTCAGAGTAAGCTATGGGTATGGCAGAGATCTCTCACTCTGATAGATCAGCCCATCACCACATGACTAGAGCCCAATCCTCTCCGCATCAGCTAGGAAAGGCCCTAGAAAGCCGCCTTTGGCGGGGGGGGGATAGCTCCCCTATTTCAACTCCTTTCGGGGTTGGGCACCCGCCCAGTAAAAATGGTTAAGTGAGATAGTTCGATAGTTCGAAGCCTATTAATTGTTGGAGCCCCTTTTTAAACTGAATAAAATCGTCTAAATATAGCTAAAAGGAAATGTAAAATACGTCGCCTGTATAGAAGGGGTTAAGGGGAAGGGTTTATTAATTGGTCGATATATTTATTTATTTATTATTTTTCTAGTTTCCTCCCTAGACCTCCATCAAGCTTAAAAAAAACATCCTCAAGATCCCCTTTCTAGATAAATGTGTAAATTTATCTTGAAAGGGGGTCCAGGGGGTATTTTTTAAGCTTGGAGGTCTAGCGAGGTTACTATATAATTAATAAATAGATAAATATACCAAAATATAACCACCGCCCCCAAGTTTATATGACTAACATCATATGTCACAACAAATCATGGTTATAGCTGAGTAGGCTAATCAAGATAGGAGCATGCCAACATTGATCAGAGCAGGAACCTCCCCTAACTGTGTCATTGAGTAGATATACATCCCTCAATACAACACTGTTAGGCTACCTCATACATAAATTTAACATAACATAGTCTTAAACTTCAGCACATAGCGGTACATAATAACAACACATTTCAAAGTATCTCAAAACTGTTAGGCTACCTCACACATAATTACTGTACATACATACATTTAACATAATCTTAAACTTTAGCACATAGCGGTACGTAAACACATCAAATCTCCGAGTATCTAAGTCGTACAACAAAGCAGTGAACACAATGAAGATCTCCCCTTACCTGAGTCAATGTGGAGCGGCTCGTCCCTGAATAAAACACTGGTGTACATAATCTTATACACATACATCTCATACATAAATATATGGAACATAAATCACACACTCCAGATACCCAATTCATACAACAAAGCAGTGAACACAATGACGATCTCCCCCTAACCACACACTCCAGGTACCCAAATCATACAACAAAGACCTCACCGTAATCACCCATTCCAGCTACACAAATCATACAACAAAGACCTCACCGTAATCACCCATTCCAGCTACACAAATCATACAACAAAGACCTCACCGTAATCACCCATTCCAGCTACACAAATCATATAACAAAGACCTCACCGTAATCACCCATTCCAGCTACACAAATCATACAACAAAGACCTCACCGTAATCACCCATTCCAGCTACACAAATCATATAACAAAGCAGTGAACACAATAATAACCTCCTCCTTAACCCTATCAAGCTCCTAAGATGTCGCTTAGTTTTTGTATAATTCTCCTAATCTCATAATTAGCTCTCCAAAATTATTGTTCTGCCAATAAGCTCACTCGAAGACAACTGCAGGGGTTGAAAAAATATACCGGTACTAAGTTTCTAAACTCCTCTGATGGTCCCAAAGGTTTTTAAGTGTCCCAGCAAGACGTAAGTAGTTAATCAAGCACTCCAGCTACCCAAATCATAAAACAAAGTGCTGAACACAATGAAGACCTCCCGTTTCTCTCACACTCTAGCTACCCAAATCATACAACAAAGCAGTGAACACAATGAAAACCTCCCCTTAATCAAACACTCCAGTTACCTAAATCATACAACAAAGCAGTGTACACAATGAAATCCTCCCCTTACCTGAATCAATGTCGAGCGGTTCATCCCTGGCGTCGACCTCGTCCTCGTGGTCGGAGGAGATGGAGCGGAGGAGTGAGGGGTTCTCCTCCTCGTCACTCTCCACGCTCTCACATCTCTGCATGGCATGGCGACCACGACCCTTCTTCCTGTAGGAGACGCAGAAGGAGGAAACATTTAGTACGGTACGGTATTAGACACAGGCAGACTGGCTAAGAAGTGAGTTGAAATTTTATATCCAGTCTCAACGTAGTCCCTTGTTTTTAGTCAATAATATTAAAAATATAAAGTTAAATTTACGCTCAATAGTACCCATTATGCTCCTGGAAGTGAGTAATTTCATACACATATTTCTGTATTCCCTCTCAACTCTCTTGGAATAACATAGTGCCAGTTTGCCGCCGTCTATTATCCTCGCTTATAGACGGTTATGTTTCAGCTGGCGGTATATTGAATCCCTATATATATATATATATATATATATATATATATATATATATATATATATATATATATATATATATAGGAGTAGCCTATCAGAGATTATGCATATAATGAACTCATTCCTTATTTGGTGATGCATTTCTTCATATCATTCTGACTATTATTAGACGATTGTATGCAGTTTTGGAAGGACCTCTAGCAATGTAATGGGTTACGGGTAAGATACATCTTAAATAACGCTCTGAACTCCCACAGGCCCATCTTGGTAGGCATAAAATCGTCTAATGATATTGATAGCCAGAATGAACTTATAAACAAACGTAACAATAAATGTGAACCGGCCACAGAGCGAGGTAGAGCAACAGGGTACCGGGTACATCTGAAAAAAGGAAGACGCTGGACTCACCCTACAAATGACGATCTGCTTGCAACCTCCCCCTCCCCCTCCTCGTTCCAAACACCCACACTGACATGCAATTAATTACTGCCATAATGATGTTGATGGAGAACAAGAGTCAAGGACACGAGTGTGTGTGTGTGTGTTTTATATTTAGTCTCACATGATCTGACGTAATAGGTAATAGATGTATGTTGATTTCGGCGCATTATTATGAGTAATATAATGTATGTGCGGCATATAGGCTATACGGTGGTATCATACAATTATGACCATTATAATTTTAAGAACATTTCCCCGTGTTCTCTCTCCCTACCCCCTACCCCCTACCCTCTCTCTCTCTCTCTCTCATGTAGTAGCTACGTGGGTTGTTTTGCAGCTTTTAAGTAAAAAATGTATACTCAGCGTATTTTTTCGAGTCTGTCTGTTTTCCCCGCTTACCTAACAGGGGTCTTTTAATCCTTCCTGTAGCGCTCCAAGCCGCTTATGGCCAGTAGTTTTATGTGCGAGACAAAGGGAGGAGGGTTTTGTGGGGGTTGTTGTGGCTATTGCTTAGCGTTAGTAGATTTGGACGAGAGAGAGGTATATTATATATATATATATATATATATATATATATATATATATATATATATATATATATATATAGAGAGAGAGAGAGAGAGAGAGAGAGAGAGAGTGAATGTTACAGATTGCTTGAATTGTTCCAAGTATTGGTAATTAAGTACGGTACGGTACTGGCATGCTATTTTCTGGTACGGTAAACACACACAAACACACTATCTCTCTCTCTCACTTTCTTTCTCTCTGTGTTTACTTGCCCACACCCGGACAACCATACTTCACACATCCAGTCTCGGCAATTTACAAGAACTCGATACTGGGAAAAAATCAAATAGCTCCCCTTACCTCCCTCATCCGTCTTCGCTCGCTCACTCACTCTCCAACCTCTTACTCTCCAATCAATGTCAGACCATCCATCATGTCTTGTACTTTTCTCACCTTAGCCCCTTGAGGATCTAAGACGCATTTCTAAATTTTATTTTGGTGATCATTAGACAATGTTGTGCAATTTAGCAAGGATAGCTTGGAATCATAGGGGTAAATACTATCTCAATTAACTCTTCAGCACCCACAAGTTCACCCTAAGCTGAATAAATTCGTCTAATGATAGCCACAATAAGCTGCCAAAACGCGTCATGATCCCCAAAGGGTTAATATCATACATATTAAAATACAGTACCAGTATCTTAGGTACCGGTAACATGACGTAACTTCGGACGGGGAGATAACTTCGGACACTCTAGAAAACCTATACAATGAACAACAGTTATGGGATAAATACATTATGTTATGGAAAAACAAGTATGTCTTCGGTGTTCTTCCATAATGCAGTTATTTTTCCATAACTGTACCTTATATACTTTTATCCAGACGTGTCCGAAGCTAAGGCATTTCACGGGTACGGTATGAATTTATCTATTGACAGACGGATTACCGGTATTCAATTATGCTCTATACTCCCTCACACAATCGCCTCCAGATTGTATCATAGTGTAACAATATACAGTAGAAGCAAAACCTGTACGGTATAGGGGCCTCTGATTACGGTACCGGTACCTAGTGCTACTCCTTCTCTCCCTCTTCTGCGCATCCGCAAGTGGCACTCAAGGTTTCACAGCGTCGAGTGGCGATCAAGGTCTGAGGTCCCCAAGTGGCACTCCGAGAGAGAGAGAGAGAGAGAGAGAGAGAGAGAGAGAGAGAGAGAGAGAGAGAGAGAGAGAGAGAGAGAGAGAGAGAGAGAGAGAGAGAGAGAGAGAGAGAGAGAGAGAGAGAGAGAGAGAGAGAGAGGGGGGGGGGGGAACTACCCGCATCATAGGCTACCAGATATTGCCTCTTTTGATATAGCCGAGAACCTACAGTTTATATACCGTATTGTTTTTCAACCTGGCGAGTTTGCACTTGGTTTCTTTGAGCTAGGTCTACTGTGTTTCAATGACAATATTGAATTGAAAAAACAAACACAAGCAATATACCACACAATACCATCAGGCATCAACCAATCAACCATCCACCTATTTTACTTGTTAAGCGAACATTGGTACGAAATGTGAATAATAGTACATGTAGGCCTAGGTACAGTATAAATTAATATTATATATACATTGCTTCACGAACGATATACCAGTACCGTACGGTAGTTTCTATGTTATTATACACACAATACACACCTCTTATGTTAACCCTTTCAGTACCGGCGCCCTTCTTTTAACTTTATTCTGGCTACTATTAGACGATTTTATTCAGCTTAAGAAGGGCCTCCAGCAATAACCCTTTTTACTACCACAGATCCTTCTTAAACTGCACAAAATCATATAAATATAGCTAAAGTAAACTTAAAAAGACGTCGCCGGTACAGAAGGGGTCAATAACTCACGGAGTCCTAAAAAACACCACTATACCTTGAGTTGACAGCAGAGGCCGCCGCAGCATAGGCAGCACGGGTTGTCTGAGGGCTGTGTTGAAGCCGCCCTCTGAAAGCCTCAGCCCTTCTGACCCGTGCATCATCCCGGGGTGGGATCGGAGGGGGTAAGAGAGACACCAGGACATCATCCCGGGGTGGGATCGGAGGGGGTAAGGGAGACACCAGGACGTAGGGGCTTTCAATAATTGGGTCCTGGTTCTCGAGGGTAGAGCGATGGCACTCAGGGATAGGATGCATAGAGTGCCGGTACGCGGGAATAGGTTGTGGGTCTTCGGGAACAGATCGCTGGTACTCGGGAATAGGTTGCATAGAGTGCCGGAACGCGGGAACAGGTTGGGGATCTCCGGGAACAGAAAGCTGGTACTGTGAATTAGGGTGAAGAGAGCTCTGGTCCTCGGGTACTGAGTGGGGTTCATCGGGAATAGAGTGGATCGAGTGGTGATCCTCGTCATCATACTGGTGCCTCCGGGTGAAGAGAGCCAGAAGATCGTCGGTACTTGCGCAATCCCTCAATTGGTGACCACCATAGTCGTCGTCAGGAATGGTGTCCGTCTCGCTCTCCTCTTCCCCATCCTCCCCACTCCCATGCTCCTCGGCCTCATGTTCCCGATTCCCATGCTCCTCGGCCCCCTGTTCCCGATTTCCATGCTCTCCACCACTTACCCCTCCACCCTCATGAGCACCTCCCTCCCAAACATACCCATCCCTGTCTCCACTAACGCGTCTTCTCATAGTTTCGGTTTCAAGATCCTTGCTAATCCTCAAAGGCACATTCTGATAACGATCCTCCAAATCACCCTCGACACTTTCCTTTTTCTTGAGAACCCCACCGCGCATCCTTAAAAGGGTGAACTGTTCTGAACATTTCTCCAGGAGATCCTCTTGCTCTTCCGCCATGTTTCTATAATTATTTGGAGCTCTTTATCTGACTGGTGATATTTATGTTTGTGTTACTCAAATAATATGAATCTAGTGTTGTCAATTTCACTGCCCTCGACTAATAATCGCAACTAGGCCTGTATCTGTAATTCTGCACCTAATGACAGGAAGTTCAGAAACACTTTAATAATTTCGTATTTTCTTAAGCATAGTAAATCCGTCCAGTTTCTACGTTGACAAATACTATAAATACAAACAGAATAACAACGACAAACAAAGACGCGATAAAGGAGATAGTAGCTTCCGGTTTGGTACACACGCTGTACTAATCCTGACTTGTTGGTACGGTACGGTGGCGCTAATAAGTCATGTTTCAGCAGTCATTACGTTTGCCTGGCTCTGTGCTGTATTAATGTCTGTCAGATGTTAAACAGGGTGGATAAGTGTAGAATCATGTTTGTATATCTCACTCGAAACGAATAAATCCAGTTTTAGATATTACTGATACCGGTACCAATTATTGATCAAAACATACTTGGTGCCGAGACATCACTTATTAGGCCGACTGTACTTATTATTTATAGAATGCAACGGGAAAATAACAAGTTACAGAAAATTCTATACAAACACACGATCAAAAACATTCCGACTTATTCGTTCATTACTTTTTACAAGAGTTATCCTTCACCATCTCGATCTATAATTCAAGCGCATCAACACTTCCTGTCGTCAAAGAAAACGATAAATCCAAAAACAAATATACCCCCCAATATGTACGGTAGCCTACAATAGCAAATGTACAGTCGCGGTTATTAATGCTGATACACACATTGTCGAAGCTGTTTCGGATTTAATCGAAACTCCTAATTAATTATTTACTTGATATTTGTATATCAGAGGTTCCTTTAAAGCTTTCGAGACTTCAACATGTATCAGCATTATTGACCGCGACTGTACATCGTCACTATAGACAATATTTTGGGGACACTGTTTTGTTTCATATCAATTCGCTTTTACATGCACCGAATGGGTTCACCCATAAACGACAGATACGGTACTAAGAAAGTATAAACTCTTACGTAGAGTAAGATAGCTACCGGTATTGATAATTCACTCCACAGACCATTTCAGCATAGCTTCACATCGCTCACATGAAAAATAACATGATAAGGCCAGCTCCCATGCTTATCACTTCATCTATCCCCAAAATATATACGGTAGCTATTGGTATTACGACTAGCCAGATGTACGATGTTGCTTAGCACCTTCAGCACCACCTAGCACCTTTAGCACACATTCCCTAGTTTCCACTGGTGCTAGATATGTGTTATGACCGTAGGGTAATGGTAACGCGATCGTGTGCCCTCACCAGTGCCGGAACCGCTACTGAACTCCAAGGTGGCACTCCGGATGCCACCACCACTGCCACCACACCACCGGCGGCGGCACCACCACAGCGG
The DNA here is from genome assembly GCA_032716605.1 of Paralithodes platypus. Classification (NCBI taxonomy): domain Eukaryota; kingdom Metazoa; phylum Arthropoda; class Malacostraca; order Decapoda; family Lithodidae; genus Paralithodes; species Paralithodes platypus. Next base: position 5,047,512 of record CM064485.1, on the reverse strand, counting down.
CGGCACCCTCAGATAGAGGCGGACTGAACCGGATGTACAGTCCCTTAGTAGCAAACAAACTCTGGGGCACCTTCACTTTCCATTATGCAAATATAACTATCGGGGTAATATATAAATTGCAGTGATTACTCTGTGTAATAATAAATTATAGTGATTTCAGTTTATAATGGTGAAATAACAGGATGTTCTATCCTCTCATAAACACCATGGGATTTTGTTATTTTAATTATTATTTGTATTATTATATTGTTTATATAGCCTACGATTGGTTAATTTAGTTTGATATGTACGGTACCGTGCAATTTAAACAGCTTTGTTATTTCCTGACTATATTATTCATACTTTGTCACCAACCAACTTTACTTCTAAACTCAATTAATGAAATAAACAAATACAGGTGGCACTCCAAGGACTCGAACCTAGGACACTCACACCGAAATTCCGCGTATTTATTCATTACGCTATCAAGTACGGTACCGGTACGGTACTTACTGTATACAAAATATCGACACATAGCAATGATTATATCTGCACACTATACTGCACAGGGCACCGATACTAAAAAACCTACTTCCAAGAGGACCTTACATTTTCTGAAACAGCCGGATGCACCATGACGGGTCGTGAAAGACACTCACTCACATGGGAAGATACCCAAGGAGAGCTCACAGGCTACAGGACCTTCGCGGCAATATACTTTGCGTGTGCTGTGCTCTATAAATAGTTTGATTACGGTAAGGCACATTAACAAGAATGGATTAAAAAAAAAAATCACGCAGTGTTTTACAACCATCCATTTTTCTTTCCACTTACCCTTTTTTTTTTTTTTTTTTTTTTTATTGTTACTGGTATGGTACCAGTATAGTATGTATGTATGTATGCATATACTCAGGCACATACCTCATAGCTGGGGGTGGCAGACTAGAGACAGAACCCGAATAGAAACAATATTTAAAATTCCAATTCTTAGGGTCCGGGGCCACTTTCGCGTTCCCTCGCTCTTTACTCTGTCTCGTCTAGTAGGTGAATTTTACAGGGGGAGGAGGATTCCTAGCCCCCTGCCCCCAGTACTGTGAATATCTGTTAAGTATTAGTTAAGTAAGTAACTAAAAGTATTATGGCGTAAAGTCTTAAATTCGTCAAACTAAGGGAAGTGAACGTCATACAAAAAATAATAATGGGGCTAAACATGAGGGAGAAGGGCTATATATATATATATATATATATATATATATATATATATATATATATATATATATATGGTGGTGTGTTTCTCTAACTCGTTGCGTGTGAGGTGAGGGTGGTTAGGGGTGAGATAGTGGTCTTTGATGGCTCCAGCCTGAAGGTGAAGAGTTAACCGACGTGAAAGACGAGTCTGCGTCATACCAATATATATATATATATATATATATATATAAATACAATTTTGCTCCCATAAAAAAAAAACAAAAAAAAACAGCTCTGAACACACCAGACCATAATAATTATTGTCCAGGATTACCGGTACGATTTCTTAAACAGGTAAGAGGAGAGCGCTGGCAAGGTGAGGTACCGGTAACAGGGAGAGACATCCGGGTCACTGGAGAGACGGCCTTGTATACGGTACCGTACTTATATTACCGTACACTCTAGTCTGGCCCGTCCAGTACCGGTGAACTTCGTTGCCTATATATATGTATTATATAAATATATATATATATATATACCGGTATAGGCCTATATAAATATATATATTTTTTTATGTGAGTGAGGGAGACAAAAGACAGAACTGCCTTCCCTATAGTTGAAAGTGACAGGGCCAAAATCAAGGGACGTTCGAGCCAAAATGCCTGGATACACGGAGTTTGAAGCAATTTAAGCCATAGGAGGGACAAAATGATTCTGGGAGAGAGTTCCAGAGCTCGGCTGTTGAATAGTTGCCAGTGGAATTAACTTTTATCATCGTAGGTATTTATTTATCTATAAATTATTATATATACCGGTATTTATGTTTTGTTTGGCTTGCTTTTTTTCCTGTTACCGTACCGTCCCAGAACCTGTACTTTCTTGTCTACACCGACTATAATTAATTTCCATCATGCTATGCCGACACAGCACAGTAGCCTACCGGTATATTGGACACAACAAAGAAACTACCACCACAGTATATAAACAATACATAATGGAATACGCAAGCCCAGCCTGGGCTTCTAACCTAGCTGAAACACATCATAAGACCTTACAGACTATTCAAAACAAAGCCCTGAAGATCATTACAGGCTGCACAGCTACTGCACCCACAGATCATCTACATCAAGAAACCAAAATCCTCAAAGTCAAAGACCATCTGGACATGAGAGGCACTCAATTCCTGGCAGCAGCCTCCACGAACCAAGACCACCCACTAAACTACATGGCAACACACCCACAGACACCAAGAAATATCAAAACAACACCCAGCACACGGTATCACACACAATTATTGTCCTCTCTCCCTCCCTGCCCACCCCGAACCAACTTCCAGAAGCACATCCATACTCATATATCTCGCCAATCCATCCACTCACTCACAGACAACACGCAGCTGCATGCACGACCTCCCGAAATCCATCCTTCCGAATCCTCCCTCCCTCGCGAGGACAGAGTCCACCTGGCCAGGCTGAGATGCGGACACCATCCAGCTCTCCTGAGCTATCAGAAGAGACTGGATGACTCCGTTATCGACGCCTGCCCTGGATGTAACACAGCACCCCATACCATTAAACACATCATAGAAGACTGCATTTCACACAACCACTTACGCCAACAACACAACCTACACTCAATGAGAGCTCTGTGGGAAAGCCCGATCGTGGCCATGGCCTTCCTCAGGGACTCGGGGCTGTTCGGCCAGGCAGCTTAGGGAACAACAACAACAACCGGTATATTTAGATCCCGAGATTAGGCCTAAGCCCGAAATCAGTTAGCCTATAGTCTATGGTCTAATTCTAATATAGCACTTGAGTTTCAAAGTCGTGGTACCGTACGGACGATTTCACTATATTACACTAGCCCAAATATTTCACCCCTGTATCTTATCTTATCTGTGCGTATCTTATCGTACATTATCAGTAGGCTATCCAGACCAGATGGCTGGAGTAAAGAAGAAAAGAAGAGTAATTGGACAGAGGAAGAACAAGCGGAGAAGTGAGAAGTACAGTAGAACACTGAAAGTTCTCGGGCTCAACCAAGTTGCTAAAGCTTGGTCGTGTTTAACTAAAGTGATCATACTCACACACACACAATTATTATACTGTACATATGCATACCCGAGACAGGCCTCGAATGTCTCGAATCAAATCGATGGAGATTTTTGTTTTGTAAAAACAATATATATATAGGCCCTATATATATATACCCGGTACCGGTATATATATATATTATTGTTTAAAGCAGTTTAAGTCATAGGATGAATGAAAGGCCGATTGAGGGACAAGGTCCAAGCAACATGGGTATATACCTGCAATAATATTGCTACTAAATTGCATACGGTATATACTTAAAGATGAAGAGAGACAAGCCATCAACCAACCAACACACAAATAGCTTACCGGTACACTGCAACCCCACCCACAACAGAACACAACCAGTAGCCTACAGGCCCACTCCTGGCTACCAGAAAGGGTTTAGCCATAGCCTATAGTACGATACCGTAATGTTCACGACTCGATCAACCCAGAACGAGGGTCGGCGCGCTCATCGGCGAAACTAAAAGCGTGGGAAAAAAACCTAAGTAGTAATGGAGAACACACACGCACACAGGGAAGAAAGACAAACACGATCAACCAGCCAACAATCCGCACACAGGGAAGAAAGACAAACACACGATCAACCAGCCAACAATCCAACACACACAGGGAAGAAAGACAACCAGCCAACAATCCAACATACACAAGAGAACACAACCAGTACGGTAGTCTGTCTACCCACGCCCACGGTATAGTGAGTCTACCGGTCCACCCCTGGCTACCAGAAAGGGCATATATACCTATTAATGATCACGACTGTACACGGGATGGAGAAGACATCACACACACACACAGTAGAAAGATTATCAACCAACCAGCCAACAATCACACAAGAGAACACAATCAGTAAGCCAACCGGTCAACTCCTGGCTACCAGAAAATGGTGACCAAAGTATGGGGTGACAATAACCATAACCATTTACCTGTCCTGCGAGGGGGACTGAGGGGCATACATCTCATTATGCTAAGTACACCACAGGTGGGGAGTCGCACTGCCACAAGAGGGGCGTTAGGGCCTTAGGGGCACCGTATAAGTGGGTTTGATTCCAAGTATTATGTCTCAGTGCTGGCAATGGTCGGTAAACAAATCGTCTGTGTGCGTAGGTGTTACTGAAATAATATATCTCCACCGATACATAAACAAGTACCGGTATATAACCAAATTCAACAGTCCACTCGAAAATTCAGTTCCGAAACGAGGCAGGGCCAAGACTTTACCCTCCCCCCCATCACCACACCCTGTAATTAAGCAGACCAGTGTTGCCAAATTGGCTATTTTACTGCTAGATCTAGAGGTATTAACTTCAATCTAGCGCCATTAGTTTGCATCTAGTGACATAATTCCTAGCGATATTCTTGAGATTTCAGACATTTTAGTCATATTCTTGAGATCGTGGCATTATTCTAGCGATGTCGTTTTGTATATGCAATTGCACTTACTCCAGGTAGGTAGGTTCTATCTAGCTGTATTTTGTCCTTGCATTTAAAATGGTAACCCTGGGGCCTGGTAAGCACCTGATGGTTGCTTACTTCCGCCACCTTCCCAAACTCTCACTCCCTGCCCTCCAGAAGAGCATTATCCTTAAAATATTGCCCTATTTGACACTGAAGTTCTAGAAAAGAGTATTCAGTCCAGACTTTATGCTTGTCTTACAGTGTGCTGGCTTAATAATCCAGAAGGGTTGCTACCCTCTGAAGTCCTATTTTATTAATCCGAAGGGGGTCTTCTTGGACTCCCCAGTTTCGTTTCATTAGTTTGAAGATATTATGGCAGATGTTTCACTCCAGTAGTTAAATGATAAGACGCTTCACCCCATTCAGGTGGGGGCAAACTAAAATAAATTTCTTAAAACTGGCAAACGCAAGCCAAATCCTTAATAACAATTAAGCAAAATATACTAAACTACATTGCACGAAACTGGTAAACGCAAGCCAAGTGAATACATTACAATTTAACAAAATATAATAGCCCACAACACGTCGGAGCAGATAGTGCTAAGCCACCTACCCAAACTCTCACTCCCTGCCCACCAGAGGAGCATTACCCCTAAATAATTACCGGACCTTGCCATTAAAGCGGCATAACTTTCCCGGGAAATTACACTCCGGTCGGGCATTAAGGGGGTACGGTAGTGCTTGCTTTTTGGTCTACCGGTATAGGCTATATTTATTTACCGGTATTATCTTTTGAGTTTCCTTGCTAGACCTCCATCAAGCTTTAAAAAATGGGCTATCCCCTAGACCCAATTTCAAGATAAATTTGTAAATTTGTCGATAAGAGACATTTCCTGGCCAAAGGCCTGTTTCATCTAAAGTTGCAGGCTCGCTCTAGCTCGCCAGGAAACAAAAGCGACACCTAAATGGCACATTTCTTAATATTTACAAATAAATTAGGCGAAAGGCCTCCAAATCGCCAAACTAACGTTTCAAAATCTCAAAACTAGTATGCTAAACATGAGGAAGAAGGGGGGCCAGAAAAACTACCCATCTCCACTTAAGGCGCCGGTGAAGAGCCTCCACTTCCTCCTTGGTTAACCTCTATGTCCTCGGTCTTCAGGATGACACACACACACACACACACACACACACACACACACACACACACACACTCTCTCAAACACACATTTTCTCCCCCTCTTTCAAAATACCGGCATATTGGTTGATTAACTTACCGGTACTGGTAGCTTATAGAAACAGATATAGATAGATAGTTATATAATAAATTCATCATGTCCTACTCCTAAGTAACTAACCCCTTCTGTACCGGCGATGTTGTTGAGTTATTTTTCTAGCTACATTTAGACGATTGTTGTGCAGTTTAAGATGGATTTGATTCTGTGGTAGTACAATGGTTTAAGTGACATAGTTTGAAGCCTGTTGCTGGAGGCCTGATTTACACTGGAGAAAATCATCTAATAGTAGCCAGACTAAAGTTAAAAGGACGGCATTGGTACAGAAGTGGTTAACTGTCACTTTACCTTGTCATACCATACGGAAATTAACCCTGGGTGATATAGATCCGCAAACCTCTCCCCCCCCCCCACATCCTCCTCTGGTTGCAAGACGAACTAAAGAAATAGGTACCGGTACTTCATATCGATACAGGACGTCACACAAAGGCTTGTCAAATGTTACAATAGTCTACATGTTTGCCAACTATCAGCCCAATAGGTTGTAGGCCAATCTGCAAGTAGGGAGACTTATTGGAATCGTATTGCCATCATTGATAAAGAAATGCCCCCTCTAGAGCAAAGTGCAACCCTTATGTGCTATATTATAGCACAGTGTTAGTTAGCACTGAAACAATTGCTATAGCCTACCGTGTTGTCTTCAAAATTGAAAAATTGTATCAAACCACATAGACGCCCACCGAAGCATCAAATGATCAAACGAAATATGTAACTGAAAAGGGGTACCGGTACCGGTAACCATTAGAGTATATATCACATGATACAAAATATGCAATCAAATGTTATAATGGTCGTTTGCTGATAACGAGCAGCCATAGATCGACATCACAAATATACAGTTTGCTACGCATCACTACATACGGTACACGCCAGCATAATACTAACATCACATGCCTTCTGCAAGGATAGGTTACACGGATTCCCAGAAACACAATCGTACCATTTATATATATAATGCACAATATTATGATTACCACACCCCATCTCCCTCCCTCATTGCGTCCCCACTCCACCACGATAAACACTAAACACGACACTTGGTGACTTGCCAGACCACCCAAACAACCGCGTGTATAAGCTCTAACGTCAAATTAGGTCAGCTTCATTATATAACACCGTCTACATAATTGTTTCCACTTGGATTTTCCACACCAAATTCATCCAGACTAATGAACGGACAAGCATTAATTTCAAGGTCCTAGCAACGAATGCGGTCACGTTATCAATGTATCCAGTTCACTTACGAAGAATTGGTCCTTTTGTCAACGTCACATCACCTAAACGGACACTTTCACAGCACTGCATCATATTTAAGAGGCGCCACATACTCTCAAAACACCAAATGTGTGAAATAAACCGGCAAACCCGGCCGTCACCACCCACGGAGAAAGACTGAGTAGAGAGAAGCAAGAGAGGAAGGAGGCGGGGGAGTGGGGGGACTTGCCAGATTCAGAATGAGTAGGGGGGGAAGGAGGGGGATCTGATAAGACCTTCAAGTACTAAACAAAACAACTTCACAATATGGCTAATTATAACCAATCAAACTGACTAAGGTAACCGTGGATATACAATATGCCATGACAAAAATGCTTAGGTAAAAACAATGTTGGCAGTCTGGGTAGACACTAGAAAGTGTACGATGAGATAAGTTGGAGGGAAATGCCACTATCAGAACATGACGTCATCCATTGAGTCTGACTCAGATTGTCGCCTCGGACAACTCTTCCTACTGTCAATCTCCCCTCCCCCCCCAGTTCCCTCGCCATCTTTCAAGATCAGCTGTATATTGAACCTCAATTTTGATCTACTTAAAACATGACTTAATAATCGTCTTACTATGGTTACCATTAGACAATTTTCTTTAACTTAAATCTCACCTATAAGATTGAAAGGGGTAAAATATCTTAATAAACAAACTACATAACATAGGTCCCGAAATGCATAAACTCGTTTATGTTAGTAAGAATAAAAGGTATATAAATAAGGAGTTATCATAATACTTACAGATACTTACAGATGTCTTCTGGTAGAGGCCTGTGGCACCAGTTCTTCGTCATTAATGTTCAAGTCAACTTCTTGTATACTGGTGGTAATGAAGGGGTTAAGTACCCATAATGGTCTATATTTAGTTTTGTTTTGTATTCACCATTCTGTACAAACCCCAACACTATGAGGAACATTGTTACTGGAGGGGCGAGTTTTTTGTTGTAGCCTACTGTAAAATTTTAATTTACGAGGTATGTAATTGCGCTACTTGTTGACATTATATTCCCAACGGTAGTACTTACACAAGATACAAGACGCTGTAAATCCTGGAAAAAATAAGTTCTTCCATCATTAGTAGGCTATATTATAGTATGTTCATTGTAATCAGGCCAGTTATCTTGAATCAAACTTGTACCGGTAGCCTAACTTTAAAAAAAAAAAAAAAAAAAAAAAAAAAAAAAAAGGGAGGGCTGTAAATGTCCACAACGATTCCTTGGCCGATTACTCTTTCCCAATTGTGAAAATATTTGCTCAGTAATATATTGGTCAAAATGTTTGGCCTAATTACGAATGAATCACTATAGGCCTAGTCAATGGTCACCTATGCATCAGTGCGCATGAAATTCGTCTCTCTCTATCTTCACTAATTCACACATACATTATATATATATATACATATATATATATATATATATATATGAGAGAGAGAGAGAGAGAGAGATTGGCTACATATTAGATCGACAAACTTACTTTTTCAGGAAGAAGTCTATGTTGACGTAATTGGAGTATTTGGGCGAGTCCGGGGGGTGGTCTGGGGCTGGAGATCCCCCGGATGGCGTGGCCCCTGAAGATGCCCCGCCCCCAGACTTGCTCAGACCACCCTCACTAGACGCACCAGAGGCCGCCGACTTGAGAGTATCTGTACCATTATATTCCGAGCTCTTGTCCGACAGTACAACATACTCTCCATTGTCATCATCTTCGTCTGGAGCCACTGTGTCATACAGCGGCTCGTCATCTGTCAAGTTCTCCAGAGACGCTCCAGAAGCTGAACCTCCGCCCACCTCGTCCTCGTCTTCACCACACCTGGAAGATGACAGCGAGGACGTTTTCCGGAGACCTAGACGACGAGTTGGAGCAGAGCCACTACCACCCGAGGACGATGCGTTCGAGGAGGACTTGGACACACTCTTTTTGCCAAGGCTTCCAGTGGAGTCCGACGCACTCGAAGGCGACTTGGAAAGGTCCTTGGAACTGGAGGGAGATTTCTGAAGTTCTCTTCCCACCGGGGAAGATTTGTGGACCTCCCTCGCTGAAGGTCGACTGTCGCTAGAAGCAGACAAGGTCTTTTGTAAGGGAGTCTTGCTTGGAGGGACTCCTGATGAGTCTCTTGCGGGAGACGGATGACGGGGGCGCTGTGGAGAACGAGGAATGGCATGTGGAGGGCGAGAAGATCCCGGTGAAGATGGTGCAGCAACAGGGGACTTTGTTTCAGCTTCTCCCTCTGCACCTGTGGAACGCCTGAAGGTTTTGGGTGGCGGGGCAGGTGGTACTTTCCGACCCCGGGCGTCCTCCCCTTGGCCAGCACCATTGACAGAAATCACGGTAACAAACTGCGACTCTTTGCCCTGTGCGGCTCCCCCTGTCTGTCCTGAGCTACTACCAGGCACAGAGGTAGACCGATTGTAAGTTGGAGGGCGGCCTACGCCGCTGGGCTTTCCCCCAGATGCTGTAAAACGACGTGCAAGGTCTTTGACAGAGCTGCCCCCAGCGGGAGGCGGTGCAGCCAAAGGGGTGATGGGAGCGAGGGGCGAGTCCTCTTCGGGGAGGGACTCTGACTTCACTCCCTCAACTTTAAGGAGAGGGTGGGAATCTGTTTTTGTTTCCTGTTGGACATCTTCCCCTTCGCTAGGAGACGGTAAATCTCTGGGCGGGTGATGCTGACGCTGCACCATCATTGTGTTGATGGCCTCAGTGACAGGAGAGTCAACGCCGGTGGAACACACAGGGGCAGGGGCAGCACCTTCACTTCCTTCACCTTGACCACGCTCTTCCTCTTCTCTTTCCATTTCTTCTCCTCCGTCCCTTCTTTGACGCTGGACATCGTTTAAAAGACACTCTAAATATTCTACGTAAAACTGTTCCTTCTCTAGTTCTTCCTTCAGAACAGCAACTCGCGAGCGATGCTTAGCCAAGTTTGCTCTAACATCTTCTTCCCATGCCGCTGGCAAATCATTTCCAGGGAACCTGGCACGCCAAGCCTTGTGAAATTCACTAAACACACTCATGGCGACGCCCACTTCCTCATCCCTCACCAATGACACTTAAGGAGGTACATCACCGAATTAAAGTGATATACACACTAACCACTCACATCCCACTATCGGGCACAAACTTCATACCTCCTCACCGCACACAGTCTCAGGAGCCACTGAAGTCTGAAGTAAACAAAGCGACTCAAGCGAGACACCCCCACATAGTATAGGAACAAGCTTTGCGCAAGAAACGTCACGGAACAACTTAAGTCTTATAAAAGTATGCACATTAACCAGTGTAAGCATTAGATTATATTCTTATATGCTTTATTTTCCTCAGCACGTAATAAAATGTCAATTTCTACTTCAAAATGTCCAATGCAACTACAGTACAGTATAGCAACACAATAGAGCTTGATTGCATAGAACATGTATATATTTATATACTAACTGTTTTATATCAATATAATGTGTAGCCAGTTTAAGTATATTACAAACTTGGACTATTTACAATAATAATATTAGTGTATGTATTTCAAGTCTTGAGTCCAGTACAAGCCATTTTGGTAAGCCCAAACGTCATAATATGTTGTTTAGTTTCACAATATATGATTGATTAAACTATACTTTAATAAATATTACTAATTCCATTATTTTAACGACAGAAAACTGTAACTACGCACATAATGGTGAAGGTAGAGCAGAGAAAGGAGGATACCTGCATATATAAATGGCGGTTACCCAACTTCTATCTCAATATGATTATCTTATTTACAGGTCTCCAAGTATTACACGATTAATGCCATAGTACATGCGATATAATATGAATAACCTACACGCATTTCAGCCTTAAAATTAACCTAAGTTTCTAAATACTATCAAAATAGATAACAATATAATTATTATAGAGATATAATGCAAGTGTCACCTTCAGCCGACAGAGGGCAGCAGCAGCCAGCAGCAAGGGGACGACTGATTGGAGGCACACCGATTAAGTTCATCAGGAAATATGTTTGCCAGGGCTGCTCTCTCCGCTCGTACCGTCTCCATTGCGAGGCGTAAGTAGTATCAGCTATGACTGCCTAGTTTTACATAAATTAGATCTCAAATAAGTAGATACAACTGGAGTAAATTCTAAGGTTTCTTCGTAGGCTATTTGGTATTTCGTCATTGCCTGCTCTTGGAAGCTGCCGGCTAGTGTGATTATCTTATCATTTATTAGCATGATTTAGCATAGTCTACCCGGTCCTGAGACTATTCTTGCCACACTGCAATATCTAAAAATGATCTAAGAGTAATATAAATAAGCATAAGTTGTAAATATAGCAAGGTATAAAGCCGATGAGTTCGGGGCCACCTTACTGAATATAAATAGCCTAGCTACAGAGTACGTGACTGAATGCAAACCAAGTAATTGCAGACAATGCAGGGGGTTGCAGAGCTGCAGTTTTGTATATGTTATTGCCTTACTAACCGACGGTCTAAACCCACCTCACGTTCCCTGTTTATGGGTGCACGACGGTCTAACCCCAGCTCACGTTCCCTGCTTATGGGTACCGACGGTCTAAACCCAGCTCATGTTCCCAGTTTAGTTTTCGGTTAGGTTAGGTTAGGCTAGGCTAGGCTAGGCTAGGCTAGGCTAGGCTAATGTTGAAAATACTAAAATACGACGGTCCTCGGTATTAAACAACACTGTACTGTATATCAAATAAAAATAAAAAACAAAATAGAATTAACTAATAAAAAGGCTGTCCGGGCCCCGGGGTCTCTTCAATTTTTACCCATTTTAGTATTTTCAACATTAGCCTAACATAACTGAAAACTAACCTGTCTCGCCGACGGTCTAAACCCAGCTCACGTTCCCTGTTTATGGGTGCGCGACGGTCTAAACCCAGCTCACGTTCCCTGTTTATGGGTTCGCGACGGTCTAAACCCAGCTCACATTCCCTGTGTTATGGGTGAACAATCCAACAGTTTCTCATATTTCACTTATAGTGATTTTGCGACGGTAATTACATGTACACCAACAAAGTATCGTTCATGAAAGTGAAAACACTGATAATCATCGATGGGGCCCGTAACTGGTTGGTCATAAACTAATACCAAACTTGGCTCGGATTTAAACAAATTTCAGAGTCCCAAAACCCCTAAAATTATTTTCAAAAGTTGGCTCGGGGTTTTCTTTTTGTTCAACTTAAGAAAACTCCAAAATGAAAAAACCTGAGCCAAGTTTTAGCAAATATTGGCTCGGATTTAAAGATTTTTCAGTTCAAAAACCCTTAAAATTAATTTCAAATGTTCGCTTAGGGTTTTGTAGTTTGTCAACTTAAGAAAACTGTAAGAATGGGGTTAACATTACCCTAACCTAACAACTTTACCTAACATATCCTAATATTATGGGGGGCGGCCCCACACCCCTGTTAGTTGAACCAAGTGTTAACTAATTATCGAGTCAACTTTGAAAAGACATTAGCCTAACCTAACAACCTTACCTAACCTATCCTAGTAGTATGGGTGGGGGCTGCCACCCCCGCTAGTTGGATCACAGTGCTCACCTAACACCTACTGTATGGTATGTCCCTAGTACCAAGTACATGGGAATCGGATAGAAGTCTAGCCTAACGCTCAGTTAACACCAACTTTTAAAATTCATTCTAGGGGTTATGGGACTCTGAAAAATGATTAAATCCGAGCCAAGTTTTGGAAAAACTTGGCTCAGGTTTTTCCATTTTGGGGTTTTCTTAACTCTTTCCGACATATTAACTTACGAAAGTTAGGGGTTGCCCGAGCGCCTGGTATTTCCCCCACGACACTCTTTCTCACACTGAGGGACCGTTAGAAGTCTGAGGAATTTGGGGTTGCAACCAACCGACAGATTATGATCTAACTTACCTAACCTACTGAGCTCAATATGACGTAAATCGCGTCATAAACTTATTATTGAGCTATTTCACTAAGTTTATATGATGCGATCACGTCATATGATACTTTTGGGCAAACAGCCATATGACGCGATCGCGTCATACCGTATATGACTGAGAGGGTTAAGTTGAGAACAAGAAAACTCGAGCCAACTTTTGGGTAAAAATTTGTCATTAACCTAAAGTAACCTAGACCTAGACTAACCCTCGCTTAACTCCAATTATATGTCCCTAGTACAGTACTAACCTTATTGAGGTTGTGGTGGCGGTTTGTCTGATTGGGGAAAGTACAACTTTGCTGCTTCGATAAGGAAGTGATGGAAGGAGCGGCGCTTGTATTTTTTGAGAAAGAGGTAGCGTCCCACATATTATTGCACCAAATATTGAGGGCGAATACCGGGCCTCTTGATGAACTCCTTAACATCACGCCATAATCTCTCCACAGTTTGGGTATGCACTTGGGAATTGTCTGGTTCCAAAAAGTTGAGACGGTGATTCACTGCCCAATGTTTATAGCCCTTCTGGTCCAACGTAAAGTAGACCCTCCAGCAATCGGAATAAATGATAGAGCTAGGATGGATGTACTGTACTTTGAAATGATAGGAAGTAGTGTATCTCTACTTCGTGGTTTGGCTTCACTCTTGTCACTTTTAACCCGGGAACTGAGGGGAGACTCTTAAGAGTGAGTGAAAAACAAAATCAACTTTTGACATCGAAAAAAAAAAAAAAAAAAAAAAAAAATTTTGGCCCCTGGGCCATGCAAAATCTCAGTCCTCTACCTCCCCTCCTTTCCTCCTCTCCTTCAGTTATCACCTATTTTCCCTGTTATTCCCTTATTCTGAGGTATATTTTCGTGCTAACATTAGCGAGTTGCAAGCAGGGTGTTGTCATCACTGATGGCAAGCGAGTGCAAGAGAGAGAGAGAGAGAGAGAGTATCGATCGACTGTGTCTCAGTGGCCTGTGGGGAAATTGGCGGGAAAGCAGCTTGCCTCACCCATACATTATACAACTCGCGGGCTATATCTCCGATTTTGACCATCCAAACGCTGTTTTCACTCGTTTTATTGTTGTTTCAGGTTAATACCTTTATAATCAACCCATAATAGGCACATATGGATAAGTATTAATGCTATTAATGGCACAATGAATATTTTAGTGACGGAAACACCTCAAATACATCAGCACAGGGGGACGTTTCCAATTACCCCCATGCGCACTTGTTAGGTTAAGAGAAAAAAAAAATTGAAACACGCTCTATGCCTCCAAGCAGCCAGTACTGTGTAAGTTTGCGCCCCACATGAAAAATTAAGACTTGATGACAAAGGTTTCATCAATCTCAACAATGACTCCCGGTCCACCAATAGGTTGTTGGTTCTTGAACCAGTTCTCGGTCACCTCTGATCAGAAGCTCCTCCAGTCGACACTTGTCCGAATGTTTATCCCTAAGTTCAATGTGTGGTGAAAGTTCTTGGAGGTCCATAAATTTATAAAGCCAATCACCTGCCAGGCTTCTAACTTGGTGTGGCTGAGGAAGGTGCCCTTATAGTGTGCGACAGTAAACCCACACTTTCTCCTTTTCTTGGTTTTGTGTAAGTAAAATGTATGATTACACACCCATTCTCTCCTCTTTTGTCTATATGCGCACACAGTCCCGCACTTCTCACGAGGAAACCTGGTGCAATGGAGGATTAATATTAAGAATGGGGTGTTCCTTAATTGCAAGATGATTGAGAAGTTTTATTTTTTTGTTGAATGAATTCCCATACTATTAACAATTTTGTTTTTCAGCGGCAAGTCGTAAGATGGCGATAGTTACCAACTACAAGGCTCCCACTATGGCTGAGCTTCCCATCCCTCAGGGCAAGTGGCAGGACCTACACTCTGCACGCCAGCGTAAACACAATCTCCTCCTTGTGGCTGGCATTCTCGTTGCTGGCAGTACATTTGCGTTTGTAAGTAGTTTTTTGCCGTTATCGATAATTTGTACTCTACTGTAACTACAGTATAACTATAAAATTTAAGAGTTTCTTTGACATAAACTTATGATTCACAACCCTAATCATTATCTTACAGGTATATGTTTGAAAGGGTAACAGTATATTGGTTGATGCTTTGATTGTGTTGGAACTGGATTAATATTGTGTATATACTCAGCCACATAGCTGGGGGTGGCCGACTCGAGACGGAGCCCGAACAGGGACAACACAATAAAAAAAATATATACCGGTATATATACATTCACACACATCTAGGTCGCCCAGGAGAAGACCCAGAGACCAAGGATCACTAAGGAGCTTGCCCCTGGCCCCAGACCTCTAGTATTAGAAATAGCTTAAATATTAAAAGAAAAAGCATTTAACCCCCCAGGGGGTAAGGGGCCTTCATCTAATGGTGGAGGAAAAAAAGAATATGCCTCACACATCCTACTGCGTGTCGTACAAGGCGACTAATAGGGGGGATGGCGATAGACTTGTGGACCAACAGCCATTACTATGCAATAAAATCTTTATCTTAGCACTGTCTTGGTATGGCACTGCCGAGGCTGGTGGGGTGCGGATAGGTGCCACAGGGGACTGAGTTTTACCTGGGCGCTGTTTGGCACCACACCTGTGTCGGCAATAGTGTTTGCATGTTGGGGCAGGACTTTATTGTTCTATAGTCCAATTGCCTGATCTACAGTAGTCTAGTTATGGTGCTGTCTTTTTGTAACACTGTTAAGGCTGGTGTGGTTGCAGATACTGCAGGGAGAGACTGTTGAGTCTTGCTGAGTCACGGTCAGCATTATACCAACATCAGCCACAGTGATGACTTGGTGGGGCAGTGCTGCGGCGGGACTTTATTGTACTACAATAAACTCCCAACTACTGAAAGGCAAACCCGTCTGAGCCGTTACATTGCATGTAATGAAAAAATGACGTTAAACCATTGTATGTATGGTACTGTACTGAATTTCCTTATGTGGTTCATTGTATTGCAACATTAATATTGTCACGCTATACAAGTGTAGGAACAATATATAAATTAATGCTTGATGGACAGACACTGCCCGTCTTATCAAGACTTTATATTTTCAATACATGCCTATAATATATTTATATATATACAGTACAGTATATATGTGTGTGTATGTAGGTACCGGGTATTTCCTAAGCTAAATAAACTTGTAAATTTAGATAAAGTAGCTTATAAAAGATCTCTGCTGAGAAAAGCTTGATCTTTCTTGTAAATGTTAATTGAAGTCTAACGGTGATACAGATATATTTTGGCAGTACAAAAATGCCCATCAGCCACATTCTTTGGCTAATGTTTAGGTAAGAGAATATATATGGGCTGGAAAGTGTACTGTATTATGACAGTTGACCAATATGGTACACTTTCCATCATCACATTAAGGTGGTTGGCATATAGCCCTGGGTATCAGTAAGGCTATACGGCTCTATTTTGGAGCAATATTACCATGTGGATCCCAGAGGTGGCAAGTTGGTGCTAGAACTTGGGGATTTCGTATAACTGCAGTATTGCAGTTTGGACTTCCCCTTTGCTTTCACTACCAAGTGCCACCTATGAGTGGTCAAGGCTCACACATGTATGTATGTCTGGCAGGGTGTCAAACAAAAGTCTTAATTATTGTGTATGTAAGGATAGAATTATAGTTTATAGATAGATGTATAGAAGTCTTGGGAAGTGATAAAATGGCAAAAACAATGCTATTTCATGTTAACTTTCTTGTGTTCCTTCTCTTAACCATTCAAGTCGTCTAACAAAATTGCTCCGGTTTGACACCTTGATGTCTGTCATGCTTGCATGTACAGGTGCTCAGTCATGCATATGTAATCTTCAGGACCAGAGAGCTCCCAGTTTTAGGAGGCATAAGCATTAGTGATATGATGCACACACCGAGACTTTGGTACTTGTACGACCACCATGTGGAGAGGCTGGATGGAGATAGTTGAGACGAATAGCATATTTCTGATTACATACATACAAACATATAATTTTAAGACAGTGCTCCACACATACGTGCAGTTTGTCTCTTGTCCTAATGGCGGCGTTCCAGGCAACCCTGTTAAGGGCTGCTTCACTTGTCAAGTTTTTGGATTTGAGATCGGCACGTATAGTCCGATCCTCGGTCCACCCCTTGGTGCAGCTCCCTCCACAATCACAGACCTGCATTTTTTCACCCAATTTTGTTCATCCATTCTCTCCACATGTCCATACCATCCCAGTCTACTTGTACACATCACTTCGCTAATACTCTTTATTGCATGTAGAGGGAAACTCGTGAAAGTTGTGAGATATAGCATTAACCTAGGAAAAGCGCTGTGGTCCTTTAGATAGCTACCATGATAAACAGGTCAATGCATACTATGCATGAAAATATATGTTCTTTAAAATATACTGATTACAAAAGGGTAAACTCAAACTATCCTTTAAGCTTTATGTAAGCTTGTGAGACCATTCAATCCTAATAGTCATTCACAGCACTTAACTCAGATTCATGCCTTGGCAACTGTTCTCTTTAATATAAACTAAGGTACAATCAATAGTGACCATAAATTAGTGGCGATAAGGAAAACTTAACACCTTAGGCCCAGGGGAAATTTTGTTCATATTCTTTCCCATTTGCAGTCAATGTTATTGTATCAAAGTTCATACTGGTTAGTACATCTAAGTTCATCTTGATATCCATTTTCTTTATTATCAAACGTTTCAACACTGGTGATGGCTGAAACAATGACGAAATGTTTGACATATAGTGTAGGTTCAGGTTTACAGTGCTAATAGTATGGTTAAAGTACGGACACAAGAGGTTGCCAGAGATAGGTCAGCCTTGAGTGCCTCCTGTAGGTGATAAAATAGACTGAACAGGCGTTGAAATTATTCTTACAATATATCGGTGTGAAGAACGATATTAGATACTGTAGTATGTATGTATAATCGCGCTAATAAGTGATGTCTCGGCTCCAATTATGTTTCGATCAATAATTGGTATCAGCAATATCTAAGCTATATTTCTTCATATCAAGTGAGATATAAACACATATTCCTACACTTGCCCACCCTATCCAACATCTGACCGGCATTAATACAGCACAGAGCAATCCAAACGTAATGACAGGTGGTACATGACTTATTAGCGCAACCGTATAGCCTATAGCAAAGTCTGTTATACTCCGTTCAGATGAGCTGTGCACCTGGCACCTAGTGGAGGTTTGTAACGACGCCCGTGATAGGCTCTCTAAGCATCATCCTCGCTGAGGGGCCTTGTGCGTGATTGGCCGTAAAATATTATCCTCACTCACGGGCCTAAGGTGTCTTATCTGTGATAAAAATGCTTCATTATGCATAAAATAAATAGTCTACAACATTATTATGCAGTTAACATAATAGCTAGTGATTGCAGCATCATGTAGCTGCCAAATAACTTGCAATAATTCGTGTTTACATGGACAGCAGCTGGTCCGACTGTACTGTGGAATGTTCCATTCCTTTCATTTTATTTCAGTAAAAAACAAATGGAAGAAAACGAGTAAATACGATGGTCTATGTTATCTGTTTAATACATATGATTAATATTAGGAAATTCAAGTGTTGTGCTAGCCTCATGAAATTAATATAGAAGGTAGCAGAAGTATGGAACTGTCCTTGCAATGGACAGACGAAACGGGACGAACAAGGCCCCTCAGCGAGGATGATGCTTAGAGAGCCTATCATGGGCGTCGTTACAAACCTCCACTAGGTGCCAGGTGCACAGCTCATCTGAACGGAGTATAGTTGCATGTAATCATTACTAATTAAAAGTGCAAAAGTACCGGTATATACAGTACATACATACATACATATACTAATTTTACCCTATAATTTCAGGCGAAGGAGTCTGAGCTGATCCGCTTTGGCTGGGGTCCAAAGATCGGCAACTAGACCAGCTTGGTGGACAGTAGGGAACCGTTGGCCACTGCTGTTCAGACCTCACTGGCCCATGCCGCTGCCGCTGCTGAGTACTGGTACTGGAGCACGGGTTCCTTCATTATTTGACTCATCCTTGTAAATATTGTAATGTAATGACAAAACTGTTTTGCATAATTTATTTCATTCCATGGTTTTAATATAAATAAAAGTTCCAGAATTTTTTTTATTTTTACATAAGTTCCTATGAAATTTATATTTAGATAACCTTTTCCTTGCTGTTCTGAGGTAGAGCCGCCACCCCTTTCTTGGATTTTTTTTAGTTTTACTGTATCACTTACAAAAAAAAAAAAATGTGAGCTACTATCAAAGAACTATCAGTCAAACATAATCACCCGCAATATATTCACTGTTTTGGAGCACTGCCAAATTGAAGCTAGGTGTTGCTTCATTTAAATAGGCACCAATTGTTGGGAAAAGGATAAGAAGAGAGTAGATTATTGGTAGGGTTATCTTGTATTGTATATGTCTCGAAATATTTCTTGCAATTACATGAAATCAAATGCATATCTTTACCCAGGTATTAAATATATATAACTTGAAAACTAACTCAAAAGTTACTGTTCAAATAATGATTTAGCAAAATAAAACTAAAATAAAAGGACTCAAAACCACCACATAGAATGTACATCACTATAAGAGTAAGTGAAATTGTTTCCCAAGCAAATTAGTTGCACATATATTAACATGCTCTCGTCATATTCAAGGAATTTGTTAATTTGGGAAGTTTTGTTGTTGTTCCCCAGGCTGCCTAGCCGAACAGTCACAAGGCCATAACTGAGCGCCCCCACCTAACCTTCCCTGCCTACCACAGTAAAGCCTGGGTGACCGAAGCCACTCCATGGCGGGGAGCTGAGGAGGGTGCGGAAACGCCCGGGAAACCAAAGCCCCACCCAGGGCCCTGTGCCCCTCAGCAATTATGAAGAGAAAGTTGAGGGGCAAAGGAAAAATGTGACTCTTTGGCTTCCAATCTGTCAACTTCTAGGTTGGCAGATTGGTAGGTCAATGCACGGAAGAGACGCCGTCACTTGAGATCTAGAAAATATATAAGTACTGTAAATGGAACAGTCAGATTACGCTATGGGTATGGCAGAGATCGCTCAGTTCTCACTCTGATAGACCAGCCCATCACCACATGACTAGAACCCAATCCTCTCGGCATCAGCTAGGAAAGGCCCTAGAAAGCCGCCTTTGGTGGGGGGATAGCTCCCCTATTTCAACCCGTTTCGGTGTTGGGCACCCGCCAAATTTGGGAAGTTAACCCTCTCGCCTCGGCAGTCATCTTATCTCCGTACCTGCAGAATCGGTGCGTGTTGGGTGTTATGGCCATATTTTCTCAATAGCTAAGCAATGGTAATGGGTAGAAAGACTAGCTAAATTGGAAAATTAAGTATACAGTATACTGTTATCTTGATCCTGGTGTTGACCAGATCGCTATGTCGTCGGGTTGTGTTACGCGGTCGTGATTGTTACGCACGCGGGAGTATAGGAGGCTTACTGAGGTGTGCGGTGGAAGTTCGGTGTGGAGTATAAGAGGCTTTCCGAAGTGCGGAGGTTAAGGACGTACTGTACAAGGTGTTTAGGGGAGAAACTGGTAAGGAGGGAGACAGATGCTCCTTTGATTGATGTAAGAGCCATACATACTAAGTGAACTAATTTCTCCCCCAATGGAATTATAATGTAAAACTTGCAAAATAAGCAAACCAAAACTTAGACGAACACAGTAAAAAAGACAAAACAACTAATCAAAATCGCTATGTGGAAACAACGCTTAAGCAAATTAATAATTTATAAATAAAAGAACACAATCCACCACATAGTAAGAAAAATGAGGGGGAAATATGTGAGTGTCTATTGATATGACTCAGAGCTTGGGCGGTTAATGTCTCAACCTTGCCACTCCTGCCCTTTGGGCTGTCACTTAATCCTAACTCTTCTTCATTGCAAAGGTCCACATTATGGCAGCTTTACAGATGTGTCTAAATCTGCTTCAAGTACCGGTATAACATTTGTTGAATGTCTCTTCTGATCGACTTCTTCAGTACTGTCTCCCTAACCAGACTCTCGTGTTTACTGCCGAGCTTTTTGCTTTTAATCTGCTATCTCTGTACCGGCTGTCTCTCTGTGGAAATTTGCTACAGTATAATTATGTAATAAATCTTAGAATGATCTTGAGGCTCTTCCGAATTACTTCAGTACTGATACTTTGTATCTCTGCTTTGCAGCTTTCCTTCAATAACTTGTACCAACATGGCTTGTAGGATGAACTTTTTTGGGTGCTTCTCTGCACATTTGGGTGAAGGGTAACGATGCCAGTGTTGCTGCAAAGGTTACAGATATTATATTGCTGTAAGCCATGTTTTCATTGTGTGCTGTGGTTATCTATCTATGTATTGCCAGATGCCGTGATCCCCGAAGGTGTGACCACGAACGAAACGCCCCCATGCACCTCTGTCCCCAGTCAGTCGACGTCCCTCCTCCGCTTTCATGCATATACAGTACTTCTTAACTCCATCCAGCCCTGGTTATACCTAAACATAATTTTATTTGCTTTGCTGTTAACATATTGACTGAGATTGTCTTGTTCGCTTAATTTGTTCATATCCTGTATTCTTAAATGCCTAAAATATTGTGTTGATACAGTATCTGTCTAGGTTGAAAAACTTAACAAGTTTTCTTAGTTTTGTACAGATATGCCTTGGTCTCCTGATGACCGCTGTCCATATTGCAGGATCCCCTCCAGAGTTTCCTAGTCTACTAGTTCTCATCCTTCCAACCACCTCCATCCTTCTTATGCCTACTCTTCACATGGTCAAATAATCGCAGCCTAGCAATATGCATCACCTCACTGATATGCACTATACTAAGTTTCTTTCAACTCTGCTTTTGTTGATCCCTCTCTTAATGTGGCACTATACAACCAAATCACCATGCTCATTTCAGTGCACTTCAATCTTCAGGTGTCAACTCTTTGTCATGTCTTATTTCCACAGCAATTTTGAAAAATTCTTTTGTCTTTATATTGTGACGTCCCTATTTTGGTTTGTTTATTTTGCAAGTTTTATATTATAATAACTACCTGTTGCCAGGTTGCAAGACCTCTTCTGTGGCCAGTGTGGTGTAGTGGTTAGCACGAGTGCCTGTTGATCGCAAGGTCAATGTCTGGCAGTAATGTCTGTCAGATTTGGGAATAAGGTAGTAATGTCTGCCAGATGTTGGAATAAGGTAGTCATGTCTACCAGATGTTGGAATAAGGTAGTAATGTCTGCCAGATGATTAAATAAGGTAGTAATGTCTGCCAGATGATTGAATATGGTAGTAATGTCTGCCAGGTGTTGGGATTTTGTAGAAATGTGTGCCAGATGTTGGAATGTAAAATTGTCAGTCAGATGCTTCAAACAGGTAGTAATGTCTGCCAGATGGAATAAGATAGTAATGTATGCCAAATGTTGGAATATTGTATTAATGTCTGCCAGATGTTGGAATATGGTAGTAATGTCTGTCAGATGTTGAAATAGGGTAGGCCTATTAATGTCTGCCAGATATTGGAATATGGTAGTAATGTCCGTCAGATGTTGGAATATAGTAGTAATGTCTGGCAGATGTTGGAATACGGTATTAATGTCTGTCAGATGTTGGAATATGGTAGTAATGTCTGCCAGATG
Organism: Paralithodes platypus; assembly: GCA_032716605.1. Classification (NCBI taxonomy): domain Eukaryota; kingdom Metazoa; phylum Arthropoda; class Malacostraca; order Decapoda; family Lithodidae; genus Paralithodes; species Paralithodes platypus. The sequence goes on along the minus strand of CM064485.1, from coordinate 5,024,761 downwards.
TTGGAATAAGGTCGTAATGTCTGTCAGATGTTGGAATATGGTAGTAATGTCTGTCAGATGTTGGAATAAAGTATTAATGTCTGCCTGATGTTGGAATATGGTAGTAATATCTGTCAGATGTTGAATAAGGTAGTAATGTCTGTCAGATGTTGGAATATGGTAGTAATGTCTGTCAGATCGTCTTTTCCGGTTTTGGCCCACAGACTCTTTACGCACCATAATCTACCCATGCCCCTTCTGCAGGCGACTGACCCCTCCATCCTGTATTGGCTTTTATCATCACCTATAATTATATAGTTTGTACATTTCTTGCTCAAGGTTCTAGGTCCTCGCTCCCTGCTGTTCAGAGGTGTGTCGCCCTTCAGCATATGCTAAGTCATGCCCCTGCCCGTGTCATATATACTGATGGGTCTAAAAGGGATGGGAAAGTTGGTTGTGCCGCGGTTTCAGAGGCTTCTGTTTTTAGCTTGGCTCTATCCCCATATTCATCTGTTTTTACTGCTGAATTGCGTGCATTGTTAGGGGCAGTAGAAATGCTCCCTTCCTTTCCAGTCAACACCCCTTGGGTGGTTATTTATAGTGACTGCCTGAGTGCCCTTATAGCGTTACAAGATCTTTCTACGAGAGATCCACTTATTTCCACTATTCTCCGCCAAATACATGACCTTTCCTTGGCCAATTGGAAAATCCAGTTTTGCTGGGTTCCTGCCCATGTGGGCATTGCGGGTAATGAGAGAGCGGATCGGCTCGCTAAAACAGTCTGTATCGGTCCAGGAGCAGGTCCTCTCTTGCGCCTGTCTGACATGAAAGCCGTAGTTCGAGAAATCCTCTATCGTGATTGGTCTTCACAACCCCTTACCATCCATCTTCGTGCTATCAAAGATGTGGTTTCCGTGTGGCCTTCCTCTTTTCAGGACAGGCAGGGATCAAGTCGTACTCACTCGTCTACGTATTAGTCATACCCACTATACACATGGACACTTAATGACCACTCCACATGCTCCTCCTCCATGGTGCGCTACTTGTGACACAAGCATTACTGTGCCGCATTTTCTCGTCGAATGCCCACTATATGTTCGGCAGCGGCAGCGTTACTTTTCTCAGCCTTCTCTTCAATCTATCCTGTCTGACAATCCTTCCTTTGATATTGTCAACTTATTTGCTTTCCTTAAAGAAATTAAAATCTTTCATCTGATCTAATATCTTATACTTTCTTCTAATCATATTTTATTGTCTTTTTTAGTGTTGTTTTTTTCCTTTCTTTTTGTGATGAATAAGTTTTATTGATGTTACCCCTATTTTTTATATTCCTTTACCCATTACCACTTTTAAACTTTCCCCAGCCTTATGAGGGCTTCTGCCCAGTAGGCTGTTGACAAATAGTTTTATTATTATTATAAAAGGGATATTATCAGACAGTTTAAGCAGCATAGGAATATAAGGCCCCAATGACCCTTACTTTTATCCATTCTGTTAGCGATTTTGATAAGATCTTTTGCCTTTATATTGTGCCGTCCCGGTTTTGGTTTGTTTATTTTGCAAGTTTTAAATTTAATAACCACATATCTGATTTTTCATGTACAGTTGCAGTCATTAATTGTTATACTTTTTGAAGCCTCGAAAAATATAAAAGAGACCTCCGAAATGGAAATATCAGGTAAAGAAATACAGTAATAAGGAGTTTCAATCAATTCAACTCCGAAACAAGCGCCTATCTATCTATCTATTGCCTGACGCCATGATCCCCGAAGGGGTGGTGCATGGCCCTCATGCACCTCTGGCCCCAGTCAGTCGACGCCCCTCCCCCCAACCAGCACCGCCTTCGTTCATGTACTTCCTCACTCCATCCTTCCACCTCTCATTCGGTCTACCTCTCCCTCTCTGTCCCTCCACCTCGCTCTCGTACACCCTCTTAGTCATTCTCTCGCTTTCCATACATTCCATAATTATGGCCGAATCATCTCAAGTTGTTCCTTTTCACACTTTCCAGCACATCTACCTCCACACCACACCTACTTCTTACTTCCTCATTAGTCTGTCTATCCCTCCATGTAACTCCGCACGCACTTCTTAAGTAATTCATTTCCACTGCTCTCACTCTTGGTCTGAGTCTCTCAACCAACGTCCATGGCCATGCTTCGCTTCCGTAAGTCAGTGTCGGGATTACCACACTGTCATGCAAGGACTTCTTCACTTCCATACTGACCACCCTATTTCTTGTTACTGCTTTCAGCGTTCCTACAACCCTCTTCCCCTGTTGTACCCTCTCACGCACTTCTTCATCCATAGTCCCATCTTTACTCAACACACTGCCCAGATACTTAAAAGAGTTGACGATCTCCATAGCCTGACTGTTCAGCTTCACCTCACACTCTGTGACTTCACCCCTTTCGAAGACCATAACCTTGCTCTTCCCTGCATTTACCTTCAAATTCCATTTTTCGCACACTGTTCCAAACTCATTTACCAGACCCTGCAACTCCCATTCATTATCACTCATCAGAACTGTATCATCCACAAACAGCAGTATAGGTAGCTTCCACTTAATTCCCTCCCTTTTCAGCGATACACCAACATCCACTGCTCTTGATAGTATTTCTTTCATGACTCCATCCATATATACAGTCAACAACCATGGGGACATCACACACCCCTGTTTCAAACCAACATTCAGGTCAAAGAACTCGCTCTGCTCACTCTCCACACGAAACAAGCGTCAAGACTATATATATACAGTATCAGCATTTACCCTTTCTGTACCAGCAACATCTTGTTAACTTTATTCTATCTATATTTAGACAATTTTATGCAGTTTAAGAAGGATCTGTGGTAGTAGAAAGGATTAAGTGAGATGGTTGGAAGTCTGTTAGATCGCTAGAAGCCCATTGTAAACTGAATAAAATTGTCTAATAGTAGCCAGAATCAAGTTTAAGAGGATGGCACCGGTACAGAAATGGTTAATGATCGCAACTGTACATAAACTGTCTTGATGGTGTAATGGTTAGAGTGTTTAATCTGTATGTGGTAAATTGGTAACCCAGGTTCGAATCCCGGGAGGATCACTTGCTCTCATCAACTTCATTGGGAGGTGTTTGGTGTTAAGAGTGAAATAATAATGTAAAACTTGCAAAATAAACAAACCAAAACAAGGACAAGACAATATAAAGGCAAAAGAACTAATACAAATCGCTATGTGGAAATCTATTTACTCTATTTATATCTATCTATCTATTTATTTACTCAGGCCCAATCCCCACTTTTCCTATTTTTTATTTTATTATGATTATTATTATTTTTTTTTTTTGGGGGGGTGGGGGGGGGGGGGGGTCGACTCTGTGTGAGGGGTAATTTATCGAGAGGACTTCCCTAGTGGTTAAGGCCCCATTAATTGCTCTTTCCATTCACATATGCATAGCCTACGTGAGTTGCAGTTGGGATGTGTGTACATGCTTAGATTGATATGCAGGATTCGAAGTTGCATAATAAATCGTAGGCAGTGTCCACCATTCTTTAACTGTCTACGTGGTGCGATGCATAAGGTGTTGATTTTCGGTGTGAGCATCCTGGATTCGAATCCACGGACTGTGTGTTTGTAAATTTCATTAATCGATTTTAGGAGTATAGTTGGTTGTTGGAAGGAACATAATAAAATAAATTAGATTATTGTGCAACATGTTCCTGGTCATTGATATCAGGACTTGTGTGGGTCGTGATAAGATAAAGGTGGGGACCATCGCCTTGTGGCTGGAGTTATCAGTAGATACCAGGGTTTTGTGGCAGACATTCCTCCCTTCCACTTGTCTTCATTGGTGAGTTGTGAATTACAATGTAAAACTTGCAAACTAAACAAACCAAAACAGGGACGACACAATATATAGGCTAAATGACTTATCAAAATCGCTATGTGGAAAAACGCTTTAGTAAAATATATTTAGAAATAAAAGAACACAAAACCACCACATAGGGTGTACATCACTACATAAGTTAATCTGTTTCCCAAGCAAATTAGTCGCACACATAACAACGCACTCTTGTCATGTTCAAGGAATTAGTCAATTTGGGAAGTTCAGGACGTTCTGGTAAATGTAACATGGTTAAGTCTGTATTTTGTTTCGTTTTGGTAATGATTGTTAAAACTACTATACTTGCATTACTTAGTGATTACATATTTATATTTTATTTTTCACCAGCTATTAATTTGTAGCAGTATTACTAACTACTGTAGGCTCTAACCAAACTAAGCAAACACAAATAGGAAGTTTTACTAAATGGACATTGGAAGGTAAAGCAAAGAAGTGACTTGTCAAGGTGATTATAGCAGTATATACTGGTCTATGAACCTGCTGGTGAACAGAGTATATTATAATCTATTCATTATCAGTAGGGCAACAAATCTTACCCTCTCTCCTCTGTAACTCAAAAAGGACTAGAGTAATCAACCTGTTATTTTTACCATTCAGAAAGAGTCGGCCAGGGAATAGGTATGAAAGTTTACAGCCCATTTGCTTTAGCCCTTTTTAAGTTACAAGAGGTTAGGTTTAAGATTTCTGGCCTACTAATAACATTGAGCATAATAGTAAAGGTGAAGGAAGTTATGCTGAGTCTACAGCGTTCCTTACTCATTTTGCTTCTCTAACAGCACTCCTACAAAAAACAATCTCTGCTTCAATGCCCTTTTAATAAAACCTATATATAGTAGACTGAAGGTCGAGTTATTCTTCCATTGATTCTCATGTGTGCAACATGCATCCATTTGCTTTCTGTCCAAATATATCCACTGCCTCACTTGTTCCTCCATGTCTGTTTCCTATATTTTGTGGTTTCCAGTATGTAAGTGAAAGGAACGACAGCAGTTAGTAGACTTGGAAATACTTGGCCGAGGTCTTGAGAATATAATTCAGGGTTTGTGGTTTTGACAAGGGCACTACATGGGGTCATACACTGTGGAGAACTACCATAAAGTGACCAAGGTTTACCTGTGCAAAACATGGAAGTGTTTTACAACCAGTACCGATTCTTTACGTCATCATCTTTGACACTTTGCTTATATACATACATACATACCAGTACATTAAAAACTATGATCTGCATGTGTGTAGGTTAGTCTTTTTGTTCACCTTATAGTGGCGTTCCAGGCAGCTCGGTTTTTGGCATCCCTCTTAGTCAGTCCTCTTGCTTCCCCCTGTGACACCTGCTAAGGGATGGACATGATAGAAACACTTCCAAACTACTTTGTTATGACATGCTTCCTTTGCCCATGTCACAATGCTAAGATACTTCTTCCACTACATGGCAGTTTTTCTTCAATATATTTCCCCCCTTCTTCTCTGATGCCATTGGTGGTCTACCACTAACAGTTGTTCCTCTTATTTGACTTTTATAAACCTTTCTTAGCATTCTGTCCTCATCCATTCTCTGTAGACCTACATGGGCACATCACTTAAAGAGCTGCGGCGGTCGAGTGGAGAGCACGCTCATGTGTGAATTTGCTTGACCTGGGTTCGATCCCAGCCGTGGCAAACATTTAGTGGGTGTGGTAGTACGTCCTAGCATGTGTATCATGTTCGCACCCAGTCAGGGGACACCTCGACGACGTATACAGACTATTGACACACATACCAAAGCCATTCCAACAGCTTCCTCTATCTACAACACCCCTTCTCTGCTATCTACACTCTTCCAGCCGTATGGTCCTTGTGTACTGTCTGATGGCGTTAATGGGTTTCAAAATGTAATACTTCATAATACTGTACTGGTATTTTTTTTGTATCCACCCCAGAGTCTTTGCCCAGAGCTTGTTCTTCCAATCCAATAGACTCATACACCGTACACACCATCCTTACACTTCGCACCAACTGCCATTATACAATAACTCGTCTCTAATACTATTAGTTTCAAGAGATCCTCATTATTTGCTGCCCATGTCTCACTTCCATATGTGAATGTTGGGAGCAACACACTATTCCTCAGTGACTTTTTGACTTCTTGATTGACCATTCTTCCCGTCAGGACACAATTAAGTTCGCCAATCACCCTTCTCCCTTGCATTTTGTCTCTTTTATGTCACTCCATTTTAACGTACAGGTATTTGCATGGTACAGCTCCCAAATACTTAAAACATTTGTTTCTTTGCTTAGTTTTATCGTTTTTCGCATGTGCTTTATTGACTAAATTTTGTTTTATAATCTATAGTTTCGTGTGTTCTTCTCTCAAACCTTACATTTCCCTTCATTTACCTTTAATGCACCATGTCAAAATCAGTGACCGTTATCTGCAGTTCTTCCATATTGTCCACCTAGGCCTATATATAAAACAACCAAGGTGACATGACACATCCCTGTCTCACTCCTACGTTGATCTGAAAATAATCACCTGGCTTATCGCCTACCTTCACATTTACCAATGCACTCCTATACTCTGGAACTCTCTCCCTCAATCTATCTTCCCTCATACTACAACTTTACCTGCTTTAAGTGCCGTGTGCCCTGACATTTAAACTTTAACATACTGTAGCTTGAATTTGTTTCTCTGTCACTCTTTTCAATTTTTGGGGTACACTCGTTACAGGCAGCTTCGCCGTTTGTGTCATTACATAATTATAGAATTTTTATATTATTTTACAGTTGCTTTAATAGTATTTGTAAAATTGAATGGATGTATTGGGGCTACTAGGATTATGATTTATTCATCAATATTTCACAAGCTTGGTGAATTTGGTTTTCGAACATGTAACTCTGACCTGTCTTTCCTCTCCATTGGTCCAACCCAATTGTGAGCACACAATAGAGTCCTTATGAGTGGGAACATTTATAGATACTACATAATCATGATGTAACTTAACCTAAGGGAGTTCTTGACGGGTAGATAAATGGATAAATTGGGTTTTGGAAGCATTGAAAGTAACAAGATTTTCTCTGCCCCAGTTGGATGATAGATCAGAAGATAAGTGTTGTATGGCCTCATCATGTGAGTTTTTGAGTGATTGCTTGCTGAGGCATTCTGAAAAACAAATTGAGTAGTGTAAGGTAGTCATCAGCATATGAATGGATAGGACTGGAAGTACAGTTGAGAAGATCATTAATGAATATTAGAAAGATTACTGGAGATAGGACAGAACCCTGAGGAACACAGGAGTTGATAGGTTGAGGAAGTGAATGATGGCTGTCCACAACCGCAGCTATGGAACCGCCAGAAAGGAAATTAGAGATAAAGGCACAGATGGAGGGATAGAAACCGAAGGAGGGTAGTTTAGACATTAGAGAGTTGTGCCAGATTCTATCGAAGGCCTTCGATATGTCTAAAGCAATAGAAAAGGCCTCACCAAAGTCCCAAAAGGAGGATGACCAAGAGTTGGTAAGATATGAAAGAAAATCACCAGTAGAGCTACCCCTAAGGAAGCTAAACTGGCGATCTGAGAGTAGATTATGAGAAGAGAAAATGTAATGCTTAAGAAATTTTGAAATAAGAATAATTTCAAAAACTTTGGGGATGCAAGAAGTGAGAGCAATTGGACGATAGTTGGAGGGTTGAGTGCGGTCACCCTTTTTAGGGACAGGTTGAATGAGAGCAAACTTCCAACAAGAAGGGAAGACGTTAGAGGAGAGATAGACGGAAGAGTTTTAAGATTAACAAGGAAATGGGGTGAAAGGTCTAAAGTTATCAAACTAGTTGGGCGAATGTCTTGAAATCTCAAAACTAATGGGGCTAAGCACGAAGGAGAAGGGGGTCTACGAAAAGCGACCCCACATTTGGTACTGGAATATAAGGACAGCAAAACAGATGGCTCTCTCCCCACCCACCACATCCTCCTCTTGAGGGAGAGAGAAAGAGAGACTTGACATAATAACCCTTAATTATTCCCACAGTGTGGATTAGGAGTTTAGGACAAGCAATTATACATTTTGGTTAAACAAATATTGATACAACAGTTCAGTTACAATGGATCACAGTATATACATTTATTTGCCATGTGCAACATGGAGCAATTTTACTCATCGTGGTTCTATGTTCAATACTGACAAAATAATTTCTTGAGAGAGAGATAGAGACTGAGACTGGGGTGAGGCAGCGGTGTAGTGTTGTGAGAGAGTCAGTGTAGTGGTGACAGTGGTAGAGGGAGGTTGTAGTGAGGTGCTCCACAGTGCAGGAAGTTTACAGTGATGAGGCACCTACCCCAACACGACGCTCAGGGCCCACAGGTACACATATACAGTACATAATATTATATATAATTCTACTACAGTTAATACAAAATGCTACAGTCAGTTACCTAAGTGTTAATTTATCGTGTAGGCCTATTACAGTCATACTACTAAACCATATATTCACAAATATAGACCTAGTAAAGTTATATTAAATGATATCGTATAATGACATAGTACCAAAAAACATTTGTAAGTAGACTAGGTTTGCAATTGCCCACTTGCGAGTTTCAGGCTATAAGGAAGTTGGAGCTGTAGACATCGCTTTTAAACAAATGCAATACTAAAGAAGGTTTTTGGTTGGTAGAACGTATGATTAATTTGGTTTGATGTAGGCCTAGTTATTGATGTACTAAAACCGTATTATTATACCGGAAGTTGTTAATTGTGCTATATATCGAGGTTTATACCTCCAACTTCTTTGTAGCCTGAAACTCGCAAGTAGTCAATTGGAAAGCTTGTCATTGCCTAATCGAACACACAATACCTGGATAAAGTCAAGTGGTTATTGAGTAGCAATGATGATTGAGGTATTCTACCTAAAGTTAGTCGGAAATAATGTTTTATAAATCAATTTTCACAACCCAGTTAGTTAATCAGATATTTCTCATTGGTGCTTATGACGATTCTACTCATTTGGAAGTAGCATTTACTAATATCAAATGGTTGCTCGTAAATGTCATCTTGAAAGGAATATAATACTATAATTTACAATGCTATCACAGAAAAGCGCATGTGAGTTCTATAGATTGCCGAATCTATTTGATAAAAAATTCATTTCAGACCGATAAAAGGTATATATACAGTATATATATATATATATATATATATATATATATATATATATATTTATATAATAATATATATTTATATATATATATATATATATATATATATATATATATATATATATTCGTTTATTATTATATGGATTATTCGATAACTTGTCCGCCTCATAATCTATTTCGTATTCTATGTGGTGAATGCAATAATTATCGTTGTTTGAAAAGACATGAACAAATAGACAATGTTTAATACTTTAAACATGACATTAATTCGTTGGTTGAAAAGGGACACATATTTTATTTTTAACGAGACAGCACCCCTTGCCTCCTGGTAATGGTAATGGAGAGAGAGAGAGAGCTATATAAGTCCCTTAAAATTAATTCAATCTAAGCAAATGAGTGAGCGAGAGACAGTACAACAACCACTTGGGTATCTCCGTCATCCATTTTGTATGCCTAGCTGAGTTAACCCTTTCAAGATACGAGGACGATGTTCTTCCTTTTGTTCTGGATATTACTAGACGATTATATTTAGTTTGGGAAGAGTTAAATGAGATAGGTTGTACCCATTTGATTCCTAGAGAGCTTTCCAAACCTGAATACAATCGTCTAATATCAACCAAAGTAAAGTGAAAAGGCGTCCTCAAAGACTGGAAGGGTTAAAGAACATACATTAATATCGGTTTAAAGGGAATACAATTATATCGCTTTAAAGGGCATACATTTATCTCGGTTTAAAGGGCATACAATTATAAAGGTTTGAAAGACATATTCATATCGGCTTAAAGGACAAACAATGTATATCCGTTTAAAGGACAAATGTATTCAATTTAAAAGGACGTACGATTAAAACTCCTTCAATCACCGTGTGTCCAGACGTCTTCAGTTTAATCTACGTTGAATTTGGCTCTCTGTCACTTTCAATTGGGGGGGGGGAGCAATTGTTACAGACAGCTGGGCCTTTAGTTTCCTTGTAGACACACACACACACACACACACACAAATATATATACTGTATATATATATATATATATATATATATATATATATATATATATATATATATATATATATATATATATTATATATATATATATATATATATATATATATATATATATATTTTATAATTATATATATATATATATATGTGTGTGTGTGTGTGTGTGCGCGTTTGTGTACAGTATACAGTATATATCTATCCATATACCCGTCTATCTAGCCTCTGTGGTGAGGTTGGGACTATTCAGTATTCTCTCCTCTCACCGGAAATGGTTGAGGCACGTGATTCATCCCATGACCCAAGTTTCATCCCCCCCACACCACACCTGGCAGGAAGCTACCTTAACCCTGGAACTTCCCTACAAACATCAACAATAGTACTTAATTCTATTGTCAGTCTAGTCCATTTGTGTCTCTTAAGGGGAGGTATGTCGTTTTTCTAGACCCCTTCTCCCTTATGTTTAGCTCCATTAGTCGTACATAACAAATAAATTACACCTACCCCCTTAATTTAGTGCACACGACCCTTATTTACTAACACTAGCTAATTAAGGTGTGATCAAAAGTGGGAGCATGAACGAATGATCACATAATGTAATAATGATCACATAATGTAATAATGATCACATAATGTAATAATGATCACATAATGTAATAATGATCACATAATGTAATAATGATCACATAATGTAATAATGATCACATAATGTAATAATGATCACATAATGTAATAATGATCACATAATGTAATAATGATCACATAATGTAATAATCTTAACTTAGTGTAATTCAGCTATATCTCTACGTTACTCTATTATAGGGATTTTGTTGACCAGGAGATATTTTAATGCATCCGGCAAAAAGTTCCAATTTGGTGTATTCATTTAGCCCTTTTAGCACGATGACATAATTTTGATCATCTTCTGGTTACTAGTACACGATTTTCTTTAGCTAATAATCTACCTCTAGTCCTCAAAATACGATCTCAATAAACCCTCTGAATAACAGAAGACCTTCATAAACTGCGTAAAATCTTCCAATTTTAGCCAGAGTCAGAGGTAGAAAGGCGTCATTATACTGAAGGAGTTAATAAATGCCTATGACACGTTCACAACATATATACATACACTTTAAGGTGACATACTGCTCGCCTATGATCAACCGTATCTTGCTACATTATATAACGTCGCACGAATGCGAACAGGGGGAATATCGCAATTGGGGACGAAGAATAATCAATGAAAATTCACTTTAGAAAACTTAATTCTTTATTGATAATTTTATTCAACTTAAGAATGACCTTGGATAGTTGAACTTGAAACAGTCATAAACTGTCATAACTAGTGGTAAACCAACACATAGTAGAACATAGGGTTCACAGCCCAGGTAGAGGATGTTAATGTGGTCTAGGTAATTATAGGGAAGGGCTGGAAAAGAGGGTCAGTATGCCATGAACATATATCACCGGTAGCTAAATCGAGACAAACATTAATATACAATCACTATCAATAAAACTTAAAGGCTTAAACCTATACACGAATACAAAATTAAATACAAAATGAAATCCATAAAGTACTATATACCAAATGAAATCCATAAAGTACTATATACCAAATGAAATCCATAAAGTACTATATACCAAATGAAATCCATAAAGTACTATATACCAAATGAAATCCATAAAGTACTATATACCAAATGAAATCCATAAAGTACTATATACCAAATGAAATCCATAAAGTACTATATACCAAATGAAATCCATAAAGTACTATATACCAAATGAAATCCATAAAGTACTATATACCAAATGAAATCCATAAAGTACTATATACCAAATCAACTCCTCAAAGTCAAGACGAAAGGGAAACTTCTCGTCAATTGGAGAGCGAAAATAAAGATCCTAACAAACGCATAGACAAATAGCAAAACTAATATACGAGAAACTAAGTAATTCGTACTACCTGATTCAACAGAGACCCGATGATACAAAAATAAGTCTCAAATTTAACAGAGACCCAGCAGTGATAGAAGAAAGTGAGTTTTTAATTTAACAGAAACCCAATGATAGAAGAACATAAAGGTCCTTAATCCAAAGAGACCTAAGGATGGAATAAAGTAGAGGTCTTTAATCCAACAGAGACCTAAGGATAGAACATAAGAATCCTTAATCCAACATAGACCCTGACAGAAGAAAATCAGTTTTAAGTTAACAGAGCCCGATGACAGAAGAACATAGTCATTAATCCAACAGAGCCGTATAGTGATAGAACATGAAAGTCCTTAATGCAACAGCACCCTAATGATAGAAAAACATAGAGCCTCTAATCCAACTTAAACCCGATTATTTTTTTATTTTTTTGTTAAGAGACAATGAACGGAGGAAGGAAAAACACAGATAAAACAAAAAGGTCCATGTGCCTAAAGGCATCCTCCATTCATAAAATGTTTGTAACAACTGGATTTAAACTTTTGTAGATTGTAAATTTGTGGAAAGCAACTCGAGGGAAGTGAATTCCAAAGAGTAGTAGTTCTAGGGATAAATGAATTTTGATAAGCAGAAGTTCTGCATTGTGGAGGAGAAAGTGTAAATTCATGGTCACTCTCAGCTGCCCTAGTTCTACGGGGAATGATGTGGAGAGGTGGCACAATTGAAGCAAGTTCCTCGGAACAATTGCTGTGAAAATATCTGTAGAATAATGCAAGGGATGCAACGCTTCTTCGTATGGATAATGTAGGAAGGTCCTGTGTGATTGCAGGGTTATTGATTAATCTAATAGCTTTATTTTGAATTTTGTCCAACTGCCTCAATGCAACCACTCCACTTCCACTCCACAGAGGTGAACAGTAATCCATCTGAGAACGCACATGACGTTTATATATTACGGCCAACTGCTCGTCAGTGAAGAATTCTCGAACTCTGTACAGGAGTCCCAGTTTTTTAGAGGCATTCTTAGCAATGTTTCTAACATAATGTGTCCAGCTCAAGTTAGTAGTTAATGTTACACCGAGAATGTCAATACTAGGGGAAGTGGGAATATTTACATACTTAAAAAATATATGGGAGTCAGTGAGATTCTGTCGGTTAGAAAATTGAATGTACTTGGTTTTCTGTGCATTAAAGGAAACTAGATTCTTTTGTCCCCATTCATTAATTCTAGAAAGGTCCTGGTTCAGAGAAATTGCAGTGTTTATTTTTGAATTTATAAGATCGGGTTGGGTGAAAGAATTGGTAAATGTGAAGGAACTGTGGAGTGTTGAGTCATCTGCGTAGGAATGTATTGGATTATGAGTGGTAGATATGAGATCATTGATATGAATGAGGAACAGAGTTGGGGCCAAAACTGATCCCTGGGGAACACCAGCATTTATTGAGTGAAATTGAGAATAAAGGCCATCTACCATTACACATATTTCTCTGTTATGAAGATAAGAAGAAATTAGTGGAACTAATGATGCAAGGCCGTAGTGTGACATCTTCGACACTAAGGATTGGAATTACACGGAGTCCCTGATCCAACAGAGACCTAATGATAGCAGAACATATAGTAGAGTCCCTAATACAACAGAGCCCTGGACATCCTGTAGAGTTACAGAGTTCCTAATAGAACAGAGACCTAATGATAGCAGAACAGAGCAGAGCAGAGTCCTCAATGCAACAGAGCCCTGGAAATAGAGTTAGAGAGTTCCCCGAGCCAGCAATAGAGTAGAGGGCGTTATTGTGGTCTAATAAGTAGCCTACAGTGTGGTGAGGAGGAAGAGGGTCAGTGTGACAGTGTGTGTGTGTGTGTGTGTGTGGCGTCATGTGTGTGTGTGTAAGTGTGTCATATGTGTGTGTGTGTGTTTTGTAGTTGTAAGTGTGTGTATGACTGTGCGTGTGTTATTTTATAGTGTGTGTGTGTGTGTGTTTATATGCATGCGACAATGTATATGTTTTGCTATTGTGTATGTGTGTGTTTAGCTACCGCCATGAGTCTATGTGTGTGTGTGTGTGTGTGTGTGTGTGTGTGTGTGTGTGTGTGTGTGTGTGTGTGTACAGATAGCGTCATGTGTGTGTGCGTATGTGACTGGTGTGCGTGTGTGTGTGACTGATGTGTTTGTGTCCGTGTACATCTAGATTCATGTGCGTGCGTGTACGTGTGTATGTTATTCGGTGCTGTGTGTGTGTTAATGCATACACCGTGACGTTGATGATACCGTCTATAGGGAAAGAATGACGTTGCTTGTATTTTTTGTAATATACCGGTAGTCATCTTATGTGTGTTCTCTCTCTCTCACTCACTCACTCTCTCTTCTACTGCTACTACTACTACTACTACTACTACTACTACTTCTACTTCTACTACTATTACCACCACGACCACCTCGCTTGCACCGTAAAGTCTGTCTGGTCAGTGTATCAACGTAAATAACTCACTCACTCTCACTTTCTCTCTCTCTTCACATTGATTTACATTATACAGATTCTAGGAAGGAAAAAGGTATACCATTTATCCATCCATCACATTATCCTGCAGTTGAGTCCAAGGGCTAGAGTGAATAGGGTTTGGGTTACTAGAAAAACAAAATATACCGTTGGAATCGCAACTACGGGACGAATCCATAAATACTCTTGAAAACACAAAATTCGAACATGACCTGCCTAGATACTTTGCTTCGCCTGGACTAAAACCAAGGTAATTTTGGAAAATTTGTTTTAATTCTGGGAGAACGGCTGGTCGAAAATGCAATATACGACCAAGTATAGAAGCTGTTGGGCGGGATAAATCGAATGGCACCAGGTAGAATTAATTTGGACTTGTAGTTTGGGCTACAGAAGACTTTTAAAGTTGACAAACGGGTCGTTTCGGGAGTTCAAATAAAAATCTATATCCTAAACTAATGGTCCGATTTGAAATATGTTTGTGCCATTGGATTTAGCGGGTGAAAGTGTACTTCTGGTATGAATTTGATCAAAATCCATACATAAATAATCTGTCTAGGGGTGATTAGGGGTTTTCAAAATCAAAATTCGAACATAACTTGCCAAGGTACTGATTAGGAAGTTTTCAAATTCAAAATTTGGCCTATTGGGCCTAAAAAATGGTCTAAATAAAAAATATATATACCATAGGAATCGCAACGACGAGACGAATCCAACAATACTCTTGAAAACACTAAATTCGAACATGACCTGCCAAGGTACTCTGCTTTGCCTGGACTAAAACCCAGGTAATTTTGAAAAATTAGGCAAATCGGTGATTTTGGTTGAATTTTGACTTGTCAATATTATTACATATTTGGATTTGTCTCGCCGTTGCGGTTTCAACGGTATAATTATTTTCTTTAATTTTGACAAATGTTTAGGACCAATAGGCCTATTTTAAAGTTTTAAAACTCCATAGACGAGTTATTTATGAACGGATTTTGTTTAAATTTATACCCTAAGTACACTTTGGCAAGCTGAATCGAATGGCGCAAACAGAATTAAAATCGGACCATTAGTTTAGGATTTCGATTTTGAGTGGCCTTCCTGGAGGGCCCAGGGGACCGTTTTTTGGACTTTAAAAGTCCCCTGTAGCCCAAACTATAAGTCCTAGATAATTCTAACTGGTGCCATTCGTTTTTTATCGCCGATATGCTTCTAGACATGGTCGTAGATTGCATTTTCGCCCAGCCATTCGCCCAGAATCGAATATATATATATATATATATATATATATATATATATATATATATATATATATATATGTGTATGTATGTATGTATAATTCATAATATATATGATAATGTGTGTGCATGTGTTTGCTTGCCAATTGAGGGTGGTAACAACCTAATTTGTCCGAGTGTCTGTTGTCTGTGGGTGAGATGGGTGCAGCACCTTGTTTTGGGGGTTAACTGTATCTTGGGCCATCCTCACTCCGGGCTGTGGGCACCCCTCCTATTGTTTATCTTTGGTGTATCGTGTGGACAATTTTGAAACTACCATGTCTTTTCTTCATCGTAATGCCAAGTTTTCAAAACTAACCCATCCTTTTCATTATATTCTGGTAAGTATTAATAGTAGCCTAGACGATTAAATTCAGCTTAGGTAACACGTCTATCAATTACAAAGGCTACAAACGATCTCAATTAATCCCTTTAGCTATCATATGTCCTTCCTAAGCTTCACAAAATCGTCTAAATGTAACTAAAATAAAATAAAATATAATAGACGTGACCGGTACAGAAAAGGTAAATAACATATTGCACTGCAAGTTATTCATAGTAGATAAGTAATCTAAATGGATATATATATATTAATGGAAGGCACCTGGAGGCATGCTTTAACCCCTTCCGTACCAGCGAGTCTTTTATTTTTTAATCTAGCTATATTTAGACGATTTTGTAAAGTTTAGGAAGCATCTGTGGCAGTAGAAATGGTTAAGTGAGATAGTTCGAAGCCTCTTATATCCTGGAGGCCCCTTTTAAGCTTAATAATATCGTCTAATAGTAGCCAGAGTAAAGTTAAAATAACGTCGCCAGTAGAGAAATATTTAATCGGGGGTGCACCGGGTCAGTGAGGTACGTTCAGACTGGATTCTGGGCTCGGCGCCAAGCTATATATCGCCTCTCGGTGAAACGCAGGAACAAAATAATACAAAACCTACCCGTCCATTCATTCTGCTGCCCCTTTAACCCCTTCACCACCATTACGTAATTATCATCCTATTCTGGTTACCTTTGGACGATTTTCGTTAGTTTATTATCTACCTCGATGACTCAAATGGGTAAATACGCCCTCAATACGCCCTCAATACACCCTCTTGATAACTCAGGTCCTTCTTAATTATCATACAATCATCTAATTTTAGCCAGAATCCAAGGTAAAAAGGCGTCATGGTGGTGAAGGGGTTAATGTATCAACCCAAACGTGGTGGTGGTGGTTAGGACGATTAGTGCAGAGTGTTAGAGTAAATTAAAATTAAAATGTAAAACTTGCAAACTAAACAAACAAGGAAGAGCTACTTTATTAACCCCTTCTTTATCGGTGACGTCTTTGTTATATTATTCTAGGTATGTTTAGACGAATGTGCGCAGCTTAAAAAATAGCTGAGGTATTAAAAAGGGTGAATTAAGATCATTCGAATCCTGTTAATTGCTGGAGGCCCTTTTATACTGAATAAAATTGTTGGAGGCCCTTTTATACTGAATAAAATTGTTGGAGGCCCTTTTTATACTGAATACAATTGTTGGAGGCCCTTTTTATACTGAATAAAATTGTTGGAGGCCCTTTTTATACTGAATAAAATTGTTGGAGGCCCTTTTTATACTGAATAAAATTGTTGGAGGCCCTTTTTATACTGAATAAAATTGTTGGAGGCCCTTTTTATACTGAATAAAATTGTTGGAGGCCCTTTTTATACTGAATAAAATCCTCAAATAGTAGTCAGACTAAAATAAAAAAGACGTCGCCGGTACAGTAGGGGTTAACTTGCCTCGCAAGGGATCGAGCTGTCGCTTCAAACAGTCTACTGCACCAAATCACCACCCATAACGAGGGGCGTCGCGCTCCTTGGTGCCGCTAGAAGAGCGGCGAACACATCTAAAGGTATCTAAAGGTATGTGTTATAATATGCTTATGAGTGCTTTACTTTGAAAGAATATTATTATTCGACGAAATTCACTTCATGCCACTGTAAGTTGGCTATGATTAGTTAAGGGGAGATGGGTCGTTTTTCTGGACCCCTTTCTCTCGTGTTTATCTCAATTAGTTTTGAGATTTTAAGACGTTCGGCCCATTAGTTTGGCGATTTTAATACCTTTCCCGCCCCCCCCCCCCCCCCCCCCCCTCCCTCGGTACACACCGTAATTCAGTTTGTATGTAATGCACAATCTATCTATCTCTCTCTCTCTCTCTCTCTCTCTGTAGGGCGTGGCACATAGTAATTGATAGACTCACATTCACCACATATTATTATCATACACCATTTGTTTTCCAGTTGAAGGTTAAGCGCCGTTATGTCTGACTGATGTATTGGAGACGTTTCTATTAATAATATTCTCTATTAATATTTGATTGACTGTTTAGAGAGAGAGAGAGAGAGAGAGAGAGAGAGAGAGAGAGAGAGAGAGATTACACTATGGTCAGTTCTATGACATTTGTTTATTCTATATAATCATGACATGTGTTAGAAATAAGGAAATAATAAACCCGAGACATTACTGATTCCAAAGCCCTTCAGCCTTGGGTAGGGCAAATATTTACGAATATTTACAATCCAACAGTAACAGGGAAAAAATCCAGGTTAGAGGTGAATGTGGGGAAACATGTGGAGGCGCCTTGAGGGAACAGTGGTTATTTTGCTTGGTCTGTCTATTTATATATTCATATATGTTGTTTTAATTTCCTCGCTAGACCTTCATTAAGCTTAAATAAACACTCCCTAGACCCCCCTTCAAGATAAATGTGTACATTTTTTGATATAAAAATGTACCGGCCAAATGCCGGTTTCTTTAAATTACAAGGACGCTATCGCTCACCAGGAAAAAATCAACACTTAAATGGCACGAAAGGTCTTGATATTGATATGGAAATGGGACGAAAGGTTATAAAATCGACAAACTAATGTGGCTAACTTCTTAAAATCTGAAAACTAATGGGGCTAAAGATGAGGGAGAAGGGGGACCAGAATAACGACCCATCTACCCTTAAAGGCTGGGTGGGTGGGGTGGGGTGGAATTAGCACACAAGCAAACAACATGGGCGCCACACCCAGCCACGGAGTCCAACAGGCGCCTGTCTCTCTGTGTGTGCGTGTGCTTGTTGGTGCTTGGGCCTGTTTATATACCTGTGTTTATATATGTGTTTATATATGTGTATATCATGAACGTATATACTATTTTCTTACCTCTCACTCTCTCTCTCTGCTTGATGGTGTTTGGGCCTATTTCCGTACCTGTGCCTTCAGTTGTTTGACTATACGTCTTGTTTATGTATATAATGCTGTAGTTATATACTGTATTGTTTGACTATACGTCTTGTTTATGTATATAATGCTGTAGTTATATACTGTATTGTTTGACTATACGTCTTGTTTATGTATATAATGCTGTAGTTATATACTGTATTTATCTCTGCTTGTGTCATCCAGTGTTTGTGTATGTCTGTACTTGTGTGTTATTCAATGCTTGTGTCATCCAGTGCTTGTGTCATCCATTGCTTGTGTCTGTTTGTGCTTGTGTCTGTCTGTGATTGTGTCATCCAGTGATTGTGTCTGTCTGTGCTTGTGTCATCCAGTGCTTGTGTCTGTTTGTGCTTGTGTCATCCAGTGCTTGTGTCTGTCTGTGCTTGTGTCATCCAGTGCTTGTGTCATCCAGTGCTTGTGTCATCCAGTGCTTGTCTGTCTGTGCTTGTGTCATCCAGTGCTTGTGTCTGTCTGTGCTTGTGTCATCCAGTGCTTGTGTCATCCAGTGCTTGTCTGTCTGTGCTTGTGTCATCCAGTGCTTGTGTCTGTCTGTGCTTGTGTCATCCAGTGCTTGTGTCATCCAGTGCATGTGTCTGTCTGTGCTTGTGTCATCCAGTGCTTGTGTCATCCAGTGTTTGTGTCTGTCTGTGCTTGTGTGTCATCCAGTGCTTGTGTAATCCAGTGCTTGTGTCATCCAGTGTTTGTGTCTGTCTGTGCTTGTGTGTCATCCAGTGCTTGTGTCATCCAGTGCTTATGCCATCCATTGCTTGTGTTATTCAGTGCTTGTGTCTTGTCTTCGCGTGTCTTCCTCTGCATGCCTCACTGCTTGCCTGCCTCTCAATTTGCCTTTCTCTCCATATTGCATGAGTTATTGTACAATCCTCGTAACTTTATCTCAATATTGCATGACTTATTGTACAACACTCGTAACTTTATCTCAATATTGCATGCCTGATTGTACAACACTCGTAACTTTCTCTTGCGTGGATCATATTATTGCACGTGTTATAATTTCCTCGGTCTTATGCTGGGAGTGGGTGTGTAATTCTGGCAGGAAACTACAGAATGGATTTACATTTTCGACTGTAATATAACATCATACAATATCAGCTTAGGAGTTATGTTATTGTCAAGGGTTAGAAGACGATATTTGACCCCCCACCCCCCTCTCTCTCTCTCTTTTTTTCTTACTCTTTCTCTCTCTCACGCACACACAAACACACACACAAACACACCCTCTATCTCTGACACACCCACTCTCTCTCTCTCTCTCTTTCTTTCTTTTTCTCTCTCTCACGCACACACAAACACACCCTCTATTTCTGACACACTCACACCCACTCTCTCTCTCTCTCTCTCTTACACACACAAACCCACACACTTTCTCACACACAACCCCACACATAAACACACACTCTCTCTCCCTCGTACAAACCCTCCTTTAGATAGTGACTGTACAGAACCCACGACA
Organism: Paralithodes platypus; assembly: GCA_032716605.1. NCBI lineage: Eukaryota > Metazoa > Arthropoda > Malacostraca > Decapoda > Lithodidae > Paralithodes > Paralithodes platypus. Next base: position 5,004,375 of record CM064485.1, on the reverse strand, counting down.
TTCCCGGAGTCACTGACCAACACACAAAACCTCGCGGCCGGAAAATAAGTGAGAAAACTTTCCACTCGATATAATTAGTGACGATTGGCTGAGTGTCTCTTCCCTATTGGTGGGTTATCGTATCATTTTTTTTTTTAGTTCCTCGTTAGACCTTAATCAAGCTTTAAAAAAAAACTTTCTAGATCCCCTTCCAGTTAAATTTGTACATTTTTCGATAGAAAAATGTCTCGGCCGAAGGCCGAATTCTCTTAAAATTACAGGATCGCTATCGCTCGCCAGGAAAAACCTACACGTAAATGACACGAAAACATTTAATATTGCCAAAGCAATGGGTCGAAAGGTCTTAAAATCGCCAAACTAATGAGGCAAACGTCATACATTCTGAAAACCAATGGGCCAACCAAAGCCAACATGAGGAAGACGGGGGCCAGAAGTAACGACCCATTAAGGCACCGTCGAGTAATGATAAACTTTCCACTCGATATAATTAGTGGCGATTGGCTGAGTGTCTCTTTGGTGGGTTATCGTATCAGAACTATTAAGTCAAAGATAGTGACATACTTACGACGTCCTTACTTACTGAACAGCAAGGAAGTCAGTAGTCGTAAGTTAAGGCACCGTTGAGTATTGAGAAACTTTCCACTCGATATAATTAGTGGCGGTTGGCTGAGTGTCTCTTCCCTATTGGTGCTCTATACAAAATATAAGAAAATGGGAGTCTGCAGAAAGCTGATTGACCCACACAAGGCAGATCCCTCTAATATAGTTTGATAGCAGGGGATGCGATACTCAAACTATTAAGGGGGGATGGGCGTGTTTATTTGCTCATTTATATATATATTTTTTTGTATTACTTTTGTTATATAATTCCTCGCTAGGTCTCCATCAAGCTTAAAGAAAGACCCCCCCCCCCCCCCAACCCGCCTTCAAGCTAAATTTGTAAATATTTTTGATAGAAGAATGTCGCGGCCGAAGGCCGATCCCTCCTTAATTACAGAGTCGCTATCGACACCTAAATGACACGAAGTCTTAAAATTTACAAAAAAGAATAAGGGGCGAAAGGTCTTAAACTAACCAAATTAATGGGGCAAACGTCATACAATTTTAAAACTAATGGTGCTAAAGATGAGGGTAAAGGGGTCCATTAAATACCTCCCCTTAGGTAGAATGAGTACATATGTAAAAACAAAAAATCCAAGTCGAAAGGTATGATAGCTTAATTGTAACTACAGATATGCACATTGTTAATTTGTTCTCAGGATAATAAGCTCTAAACAATGCAGTGACATGCACCCCTCTCTCTCTCTCTCTCATATACACACACACACACATACCCAATCTCATTCTCTCAAATACACATACAAACATATGCACACGCTCACTTTCTCACACACTCCCCCCCCCCCCTCTCTCTCTCTCTCTCTCTCTCTCTCTCTCTCTCTCTCTCTCTCTCTCTCACACACACACACACACACACTGATACAATTACACAATCCAACAATCTGGGCCTAACTTCCGGCTGGAGGTGTTCTATGTGTTTATAGTTGTAGGCCAGGCTGGTGGTGGTGGGAGAGGAAAGTAAAGTCGCTGCCAAAAGCTTCGGTTATACGTCTGGGTTGTGTCCATTCGGCCTACTGTTTTAAGACGTTTACCCCCATCCAAGTGTCTATTTTTCCCTGGCGAACTGTAGCGAGCCAGCATATATTTTATGATGATTTTGACAGCAGGCTAAATTTGTACTCCAAGCCGGATTTCTCCATACAAATCGACACCAGGATGGGGATAAGCGTCTTAAAACAGTAGGCTGAATGGGGCCGAATGGATACAAGCCAGAGAAAGAGAGAAAAGGAGAACAAAAGCAGGTCACCCCCCTTAACCCCGTCAGCACGATTGAACCTTTTTACCTTTTAATCTGGCTAAAGTCAGACGATTGTATGCAGTTTAAGAAGGACCTACGTTATGCAGAGGATTTATTAAGATCTTATTTCATCCTTTGAATCCTAAAGGTCTATTATAAGCTAAAGAAAATCGTCCAATGGTAACCAAAATATGATGAACATTTCGTCATGGTGCTGAAGGGGTTAAGCATCTCTCGTAAAACACACATACATACATATACACAACACATACATATACATAATTATACACATACATACATATACACATACATACATATACACAACACATACATATACATATACACATACATACATATACACATACATACATATACACAACACATACATATACATATACACACTCAGAAATAACTTATATAATGAACCATGTTATATTTCATTGATTAACTATTCCCATACTAAGCATAAGTGTTCAGCATATTAATCAGCATAAGTTACCTGCAATTTTGAGTTAATCATAATTATATCAATGCACATGAACATTATTTGTTTTTAAGTTATACATTTTCCCTTTGTATATTATCAACCCTTGGCTGCAATTCTAAATTTGCAGTATATTGTTTGTATTAGTATTACACACACACACACACACACACAATTGTGTCTGTATGTATTTTTCATGACTGTCTAAATAATATTATAAGGTATATTGTCCTTCTACCATGATCTTAACGCTCTGACAATGAGTCATAATGTTACTAGAATAATGTATAATCCGATGTATAGCACCAACAGTTTGCTGAGCTCTACAACCAAGTGTAATAAGTCAGGGAAATACTAATGATAATTTTTTATCTTCCGTTAATCTGCCTACTCTGGTGTAAGTAACACCATCTGTTGAGAGAAATCCGCACCCTGGCCCCATCGTCCACATCACTACATTAGCACAGTTTCTCTGGTGATGTTTCTCTTCACCACTAACGTCTCTAGTCCATTTAGTATAGGTAGGCCAGAAATCGTGACCCTTTACCTCTGTAACTCCAAAAGGGCTTGAGCAAATGGGCTGTAAATTTCCACACCTATTCCCTGCCTGACTCTTCCCAAATTGTAGAAATATTAGCTTTATTACTGTAGTCCTTTTTGAGTTATGAGAGGTTGGGGTTGTGATTTGTGGCCTACCTATAATGAACAGGGTGTAGCACTAATATAGGCGCATTCACAGATGGGAATTTGCGACTAGAGGCTTGAAATAAGGCCCAGATGTTTGCTGAGTTCGTCCAAAAGCTTACATTTGCTAATCAATAAACACTAATCCACACAAGAGACGGGTTCTCGAAACGGGGCTCCAGTCCTGACTTACAGTGTCTGGCTCAATAATCTATTAGGGTTGATAGCCTCTGAAGTCCTATTGTAACTAACTAATAACTAATCCAGGCCTTTTGTATATCATTCAGGCAACCACTAAGCGATTTTTATTCTGCTTATGAATGGGTTGGATTCAATCAGCTCCGCGTTTCCAGACTATTTGACTAACGTAACTTGAATTTGTCTGTCTGTCACTGTTTTCAATTTGAGGGAACACTCGTTACATGCAGCTTTGTCTTTTGTATCCTTCTTACACATAGCAAAACAAAGTGAAGTCTAGTATAATCGAATTTATTAATTTCACTCCCAACACCAAGCACCTCCCAATTAAATTAATGAAAGTATGTGATCCTCCCGGGATTCGAACCTGGGCTACCATATACAGATATTAAGCACTCTAACCATTACACCATCAAGACAGTTTTGAAGGTGGTCCGTGATTTTCAGCCCCGACTGTACTGCACGTTGTTTGCTTCCGGAATTATTAAGGGGTTCATTCAGTCGGGAATTTTAGGTCATTTTTTTCTTTCTTCCAACGGTATCGAATAGACTAATGAGCTTATTGAACCGAATCGTAACTTTATTGTACCCACAACCACTGTATTTTACCCACAGTCACTTTATTGTACCCACAACCACTGTATTTTACCCACAGTAACTTTATTGTACCCACAACCACTGTATTTTACCCAGTCACTTTATTGTACCCACAACCACTGTATTTTACCCACAGTCACTTTATTGTACCCACAACCATTGTGTTTTACCCACAGTCACTTTATTGTACCCACAACCACTGTATTTTACCCACAGTCACTTTATTGTACCCACAACCACTTTATTTTACCCAGTCACTTTATTTTACCCACATTCACTTTATTTTACCCACAATCACCTATGGAATGGACTACCTAGTAAACTCATTGAGTGTAGTACTGTTGAAACTTTCTATTAAATTTGGACTAGATAAATATTCCACCCTTAACCTCCGATTAACTCCACTAACACCACCAATAGCACCAATCTTTGATGTACGACCGTTACCTTTTTCCACATAGGATAAGTGGTTTGAGTTACAAGCAGCTTCGTAAGGATCGATAGAGATATTGTTGTGGCTTGTTTTCCATTGTACGCCTTGGTACAAATACAGCCCCCCCCCCCCCTCACCCACCCCCACACACACACACACAGTCACGTGTGTCCTGCATGCAGAAGAAACATGGCCTGGAAGGGGGGGGGGGGGGGGGGGTTTGTAACGGGAAGGGGGGGACGTGATAGGGACGACTTCATTATTTATTTATTTATATGTACATTTTTTGTTACGCGTGTGTGTGTGTGTGTGTGTGTGTGTATGGATTTATTTTACCGACGAAGGGCTTATTACCACTCGGCTCACCCTTGTTGTTGTTATTGTTTATGTTGTTGTTTTTATTGTTGTCATTGCTGTTGTTGTTGTTGCTAGTGGTGTCAAAGTATCTGCTAGTGTTGTAGTTCTTGTTGTTATTGTTGTTACTCCTTATCTTCTACTACTTGTTGGAGTGGATCAGCCGAGAGAGTTGTCAGGGGGGAGAGACACTAAACAGAGAAGGGTTTGGAGCGGCTAGGTGACTGTCAGCGTTCGACGGATGCCTTCGGTGCTTTGTAATGCTTGTAATTTATTTATATTTAGTTTTAGAAGGTAAGTATATTAAGTGATGGAAAAAAATCAGGGTCTGGATGCCCATAACAATTGTGACGTCACATTTTCCTACGACTGTCATTTCTTAATGTTCGTTATTTTGCCAGTAATTCTTGAACAACTTCTGTCTATAGCCTATGTATGTGTGTGTGTGTCTGTGTGTGTGTGTGTCAGAAAGAGAGAGAGAGAGAGAGAGAGAGAGAGAGAGAGAGAGGTAGATATAAACAGTATGGCCTTAGGTAGATTAACGGGAGTTGGTACGCGAGTGGGACAACTGGATTAGTAAGGGGCATGGGCGTGTTTATTTGATGATTTATTTAGCTTTATTTATATATATATATATATATATATATATATATATATATACAGTATATATATATATATATATATATATATATATATACAATATATATATATATATATATATATATATATATATATATATATATATATATATATATATATATATATATTTCCTCCCTAGAGCTCCAACAAGCCAAACAAAAAAAACATCCTCAAGATCCCCCTTCGAGATAAATTTGTACATTTATCGGTAGAAAATGTCGCGGCCGAAGGCCGATGCCTCCCAAATTACAGGCTCACTATCGCTCGCCAGGAAAAAAACTCGATTCCTAAATAGCACAAAAGGTATTAAAATCGTCAAACTAATGGGGCGAACGTCTTTAAATCTCAAAAAGCAATGGGGCTAAACATGAGGGAGAAATGGGTTCAGAAAAAAATCTTCAAGTAGAAAAATCTCCCCTTAACCACCGAAAAATGTTCACATTTATTTTTAAAGGGGGGTTCTAGGGGGTGCAATTTTAAGCTTGATGGAGGTCTAGGGAACAAACTAACAACCTCCCCTTAAGAGGACAAGACTAGTGACCTTTGTGGCTACGGTCCTGACAATCAACTTTGTCCTAGACAGTATTATGCTACGTGATGTGTGTGTGAGAGAGAGAGAGAGAGTGAGAGTGTGTGTGTGTGTGTGTGTGTGTGTGCGAGTGAGCGATAGTGGGAGAAAGAGTGTGAGTGAGCAAGAGAGAGAGAGAGAGGGAGAGGGAAAGCGAGAGAGAGAGAGATCAGTGAAGCCTTACTACAAATTCATGTACTAGAGAATATCTAGAGCACATAAAAGCCTCCCTATTAACCTTAACCTTTGTATTATCCACTGTTGCTAGAATTAGGTGTGGCTGGCGGAAGTTCAGAGAATTGATGCCAATCCTGACCATGAAAAGAATGCCTCTCCCCCTGAAGGGAAAGGTGTATGCCTCATGTGTTAGAAGTGCAATGACGTATGCCTCAGAAACATGGGCCGTTAAAGTAGAGGATGTCAACAGAATGGAGCGTAATGAGATGAGAATGGTGAGATGGATGTGTGGGGCCAGGCTACAGGATAGAATGACAAATGTTGAGCTGAGGAGACGTTTAGGTATAAAGAGTACGGTATTAGCGAGGTGATGCGTACAAGTAGACTGGGATGGTATGGACATGTGGAGAGAATGGATGAACAAAATTGGGTGAAAAAATGCAGGTCTGTGATTGTGGAGGGAGCTGCACCAAGGGGTGGACCGAGGAAGACCTGGGATCGGACTATACGCGCCGATCTCAAATCCAAGAACTTGACAAGTGAAGCAGCCCTTAACAGGGTTGCCTGGAACGCCGCCATTAGGACAAGAGACTGAAACTGCACTGATGTGTGGAACACTCGGTCTTAAAATGTTATGTATGTATGTATGTATCCAACTCTCTCTCGGAGGGTGGGGAGAGAGCCTTCATCTTTGCTATCCTTTCCTTCCACTTTCTCTTAGGGTTGGTATCTCTACTAGGATTAAGTCCTGGCCACCTCGCAGGAATCGTAAGATCTGTGTGGCCAGTGTATCTATGTAAATATATGTAAATATCTCCAAGCTATAATGACTTTGCTACTTACTTCTGGTATTGCAGAGGTGTATTGTTGGGTTTTTAATGCCGTATGACCTTCAGTGACAGGCCTTTATTGACAATGATGGGGTGGGCCCGCAATTTGCACGGATTTCAGGGTCATAAGTTTGTTTGGAAAGCATTATGCGTTGTGATAGATAATATGCACGGAGAGAGAGAGAGAGTGAGTGTGAGCATTAGATGTATTACATAGATACACTGACAACACAGCTCTTACGATCCAAAGTAGAACCCCAAATTAATGAAGAAAAGGGAATGATAGGTGACAGAGAGAGAGAGAGAGAGAGAGAGAGAGAGAGAGATTGCATGATGACCTACAATTACTTGTGTGCCATACGGTAGTGTTTGAGGCCATTAATTAAACACACACACACACACACCCGTCACACACATAGACATACACGTCACACATACACGTCACACACATACACACGTCACACACACGTAAATACATCCTCAGAAATACAACAACGACAACAACAACCTCCAACAACAGCTAGAGCCATCAAAAACAATAAGAACCATTACAACCATCATAAACATCAAAAACAAAAACAAAAACAACCACCTCCAACAACAGCTAGAACCATAAAAACAATAAGAACAACCACAACCATCATCAATAATAAAACAACAGTAACAACAACAACTACTACAACCACAACCATCATCAACAACCAACAACAACACACTCTGGGCCCTGTGCCCCTCAGCAATTATCAAGAGAAAGTTGAGGGGCAAAGGAAAAATGTGACGCTTTGGCTTCCAATCTTGGTAGATTGGGAGGTCAATCCACGGAAGAGACGCCGTCACTTGAGATCTAGAAAATATATACAGTAAGTAAAAGGAACAGTCAGAGTAAGCTATGGGTATGGCAGAGATCGCTCAGTTCTCACTCTGATAGACCAGCCCATCACCACATTACTGGAACCCATTCCTCTCAGCATCAGCTAGGGGCACAGGGCCCAGGGTGTGGCTTTGGTTTCCCGGGCGTTTCCGCACCCTCCTCAGTTCCCCGCAATGGAGTGGCTTCGGTCACCCAGGCTTTATTGTGGTCAGCAGGGAGGGTTCTGTGGGGGCGCTCGGTTATGGCCTTGGCCTTGCTCGGGGCCTTGGGGGAACAACAATAACAACAACAACAAAAACAACCACCTCCAAAAACAGCTAGAACCAACAACAACAAAATGAGGTTGCGAAGATACCGTACAAGTTTTAATACCAACTATGTACACTCCCGGACAGAAATCGTGGCCTATAATCATATACAATTAGCCAGAATCAAAGGTAAAAAGGCGTCTCTGTGCTATTCTAAAAATCGACACCTAAATGGCACGAAAGGCCTTAATATTGACAAAGAAATGAGGTGAATGGTCTCAAAATCGCCAAGCTAATGGAACGAACGTCTTAAAATCTAAAACAAAAAATAATGGGTCCAAACATGGGAAAAAGAGGAGCCTGAAAAACGAACCATCGCCCCTTAACTCAGATAGACAAGTTTCTTTATTCCCACTTTTGATAGATGTGTTGACTATGAAGAGTGTGTTCTGTAATAGGAGAGAACATTAAACTGGATATTGAGGAAGTGCGTCACGGCAATTGAATGTGTGTGTGTGTGTGTGTGTGTGTGTGTGTGTGTGTGTGCGTATGTGTGTAGATATTGATATTCAGCAGAAGTACCTGTTAAAATGCGGTTGTAGTACATTTATATATATATATACATAAAACCCAATTCAACTTCTCTTTAGCCATTCGAAACCTACACAATTATTGCATTTCTATTTACCATCGATGTCTACAGGCTACAGCTCCAACTTCCTTATAGCCTGAAACTCGCAAGTGATCAAGTATACTGTAGAAGACAATACAAATTCACCTATATCTAGCCATATCTAATCAGTCTAATTCACCTATATCTAGCCATATCTAATCAGTCTAATTCACCTATATCTAGCCATATCTAATTCACCTATATCTAGCCATATCTAATCAGTCTAATTCACCTATATCTAGCCATATCTAATCAGTCTAATTCACCTATATCTAGCCATATCTAATCAGTCTAATCATTACCCTCCATACCCCTTACGATAATTGTATAACCATAATCTACTTCAGAGACTAATCTGATATTAATCTAGTTAATTAATTAGCTCCCAACACCAAACACCTCCCAATGAAATTAATGAGAGCATGTAATCCTTCCGGGATTCGAACCTGGGATACCACATACAGATCTTAAACACTCTAACCATTACACTACTAAGACAATCATTAACCCTTTCAGAATCATGACGCATGATTAGAATATAAACGAAATACGAAACATCTCTGTGGGGAAAGTTAGTGTGAACGGAAAAGACTTGCGAACGAAAAGACCGAGAGCCAGGAGAGGAGCGAGGATGGTGTTTGTGAGACGTGAGGAGGAAGGGGGGGGGGGGGGGGGGGAGGAAAGGGGGGGGGGGGGGGGGGGGGAGATGAGAAGCAGGAGGAGGGGAGGAAGATGAGGATGAAGAGGAGGAGGGGGTAGGAAGAGGAGGGGTAGAAGGAAAAGGAGGAGGAGTAGGAGAAGGGGGAGGAGAAGTTGGAGGAGCAGGAGGCGGGGAAAGTCTTCAGTGAGTAATGAATGGAGGAGGAGAAGGACAAAGCAGAGGCCGTCAATAGGGAGAATTTAACCAAAGTCTGTACAGTAACCGCCATAATGTATACCTGATGTGAATGCTTGTATACATAATTATTATAGATGTCCCAAAAGCTATAAACTGCTTGGCACTCAATATGTTAGACAGAATACAAGGAACACATCATGACTGTACAACTTAACATGCAAATTATATAACCAGTAAATATTATCAAAACCATATATATATATATACCGGTATATATTGCAATTCTTAGTTATATGTCAAGTATTTTATTATATTTATTTTATCTATGTTTTGAGTAATGCACTATTACTTCAAGCAGTGTATTATAGCTACACCATTTCAAATTGTATGGATTAAGCGAATTATACCAAATCGTAATTAAATACTGTATTGTAGAGTATTGAAGAACCTGGGCGAAATTCTCCTTAATGTACCTCCAAACTGGATATGTACCACAATCCCTAAAAGAAGGTACTGTCACACCAATACACAAAGGGGGTAGTAAAGGCATAGCCAAAAATTACAGACCAGTGGTGCTGACGTCACATCTTATTAAAATCATAGAATGAACAATACGAGCTAAGATGGTCAGCTACCTGGAAGATAACGAGGCATTCAACGAGGGTCAACACGGCTTTAGACAAGGCCGCTCCTGCCTTTCACAACTACTATCACACTACGACAAAATCCTACAGGATATTCAAAATGGAGAAAATGTAGACGTCATATATCTAGATTTCGCCAAAGCTTTTGACAAGGTGGACCATGGGATCCTTCTACATAAACTCAAATCACTGGGAATAGGGGGAGACCTTGGAAGATGGCTCCACAGTTTCATCACCAACAGAAAACAAAGAGTCACGGTTCAAGGAAGCCTATCAGAAGCAGGTGGGGTCATCAGCGGAGTACCACAAGGATCAGTACTGGGACCTCTCCTATTCCTCATCATGATAGGAGACATCGACAGGGACCTGGAACACTCAACAGCCTCATCGTTTGCAGACGACACCAGACTCATGAAGAAAATCACCTCACAACACGATGCACAGCTACTACAACAAGACTTGGACAAAATCCTGAAGTGGGCAGAAGAAAACAACATGGCCCTAAACGGAGACAAGTTCGAGCTTCTAAGGTACGGGAACAAGAGAGCACTACAAAACGCCACCAACTACAAAAGTGGACAGCAAGAAATTACCGCCAAGGACACAGTGAAGGACTTGGGAGTAAATATGAGCAGTGACGCCACTTTTTCCCAGCATATTACCAAAGCCACAACAACAGCAAAACAAATAGCAGGCTGGATCCTGAGAATCTTCCACACAAGAAATGAGGGATGTATGTTAACACTGTGGAAGTCACTGGTCCTACCACGACTAGAGTACTGCTCTCAGCTCTGGTCTCCCCAAAAAGTAGGAGAAATAACAGAAATTGAAGCCACCCAGAGGACATTCACCAGTAAAATCCATGGGTTTCAACACTTTAACTACTGGGAGAGACTCAAGGAGCTGCAGCCTGTACTCACTTCAAAGACGTAGGGAGAGATACATCATCATCTACGTCTGGAAGATTTTGGAAAAAAAAGGTACCAAATCCAAACATCCAAGAGACTCAACACCAAAGGCGAGGGAGGCTGTGCTATGTGAGGACTACGCCGGGATCAACACAACAAATCAAATCCTTGATCCATCACAGCTTTGCATACAATGGAACCAGACTGTTCAACTGTATACCAGCCCCTCTAAGGAACATGACCGGGGTGTCTCCAGACACCTTCAAGAAACACTTGGACATGTGGCTGGCCAAAATACCGGACCGGCCACCAACACCAGGATACCCCAGCACCAACTCCAACCGACTTCTGGAATGGAGAGTGGAAGAAAGGGAGCTGCCTGGTCGCAGTGGAGCCCCAGCTCAACTGTGTCACTAACGGACGGAATACAACTAAGTGTAACTAAGTGTAAGTGTAATGAAGTCACTGGGAGAAAGTACTCACAATACCTGGGAAACACGGGAGTACCTGTAAGATGGTTACCTGTAAGGGGGGGGGGGGAATAAGGTCACACTAAGGTTACGTAAACACATATTGGTGAAAGCAAAGTTTAAGTCACTTTCAGATTACGTGCGCTGTTGGGTTTTGTTTCGTATGACGTACGTTGACTTAAGCATCAGCCTGCCTGCCTCTGCCTCTCTCTCACTCACTCTCACTCTCTCTCTCTCTCTCTCTCTATCTATCTAACAAAAACAAAACAAAACAAAACAAAACACCAGCGACTGGTAGGGTCTTCTGAAACTATAGTAACGCTTTTAAGGTGACCCAAATACATATTTCTAACCAATACAAATCTTTTCAAGGGCAAAGAAACGACTGGTTGGGTACATAATTATGTTAGGTAACAACTTTAAATATGTAAAACTGATTTGTACAATATTAATACAATAAACCACTGTAATAGTGTACTGTTAAACTCTTGGCCTACAGAGTAAAATACAGTACGGTAGTTTGATGTCTGCAAGATTCCAATGTTTATACCATGGTAATATCGTTGCTGTGACAAGAGTCATTTGGCCAACAACACTATATTGCTTTGGTTTTGATGTAATTCCAACATAATGAAGGCAAACTTTATCCCTCCATGACTGTAAAAGGGAAAACTTGTGTGGGTGGGTATGGCAGTTGGGGGGCAGTGGAGGAGGGTATGGGCGGGTGTGGGTAGGTGTGTGGTGTGGGGGTGGGTGGGAGTGGGGGAGGGCACAGACATAAACAAATGTCCTGACGAACCTCCACCACTTCAAACTTAATAATGTGTGTCTGTGTGTGTGTGTTTTGCTATTAAGCTGAGTCAACTAATCCCATGTATCAGGAAGATTGACTATATTAAATTTTAGTTTATCTACTATAGGAAGCGCCAACGAACTTTACAAAATCTTGATCCCTGACCTCTTTTTAACTCAAAAGGGCCTAGAGCAAAATGACTAAATATCCACACCTATTTCCTGGTGGGCTCTTCCCAAATGATAGAAATGTCAGCCCGATTGCTTTCATTCATTTGAGTTATGAGAAGTTAAGGGGTCAAGATTATTGCGAAGTTCCCTCCCTGGCGCTACCTATAGAACATTGTTTCTCCTTTAGTTGAACATTTAATTACCAAACTCACCATACACAGCTTTCTAAATAACTTACTTATATACTGTGTGACTTGAAATTATTACCTCTGATTAAATTATGCTTCAGCCAAAATCGAAAAACTGACTCCTGACTTTTGACCGTGTCTGTGTGGAGTACTTTGGGGGCGGTTGAGGTCAAGAGGAGCGGAATTTTGATTGAGGGAAGAGGGACAAGGGGCTGGGAATGGGTAGGGAACAAGAGAGAGAGAGAGAGAGTGTGGGAGTGAGAGTGAGAGACAAACAGACAGACAGACAGAGACCCGAATACTAATAAGAATACACCCATGTTATTGTCTATGAGTAAGAAGGGACAAATGGCAACTTGATTAGTGTGTGTGTGTGTGTGTGTGTGTGTGTGTGTGTGTGTGTGTGTGTATGTGTAGAGTGTACAATTGTTTACCTACTCTTACAAATGTCTGATAATGTGTACGGTTATACTCATTCTTAATATAATAGTAAAGTTAATGAGTTGAACTGTAAATGTATAAAAAACAGAAGGTTTATTGAGGTAAGGAGGACGGGGAGATTTGGCTAAGGTGGTTGGGTAGGGACAAGGTAGAAAGTCAGGCAAATAATAAATCTTTCTTGTAAGACACAAATCCTGGCCCATTATAAACCCTCGAACAACAAAAACTAACCTTCAAAATATATGTGTTAAGATAAACATTAATAAGAAGATTCGAATCATTTCAGGATAGCATCGAAAACTAAAAGCAACTATATTATGTCCTACATACATACACTGATACATACATACGTGCAAGTTTAAGGACCACTTTGTACTACTTGACGAATTATAAATATATATATATCGAAATGTGAGTTTAATTGAAAAAATGAAAGAAAAATATTTTAATGGAGGCAAAGCGACTGTGACTAGTTCCATGGTGAGGGGGGAGGGGGGGGGGGAGCATTTAGAGAGTCCTACAGAAAAAAGTTTGGTTACTTAACGGCTGTCCATCATGATGTATTAGCTATGCTTATCTAACTATTCAACCAAGTCTATTTATAACTTGGGCTTCTAAATATGCAGACAGGTTTAACCACTTCAGCACGATGACGCCTTTTTTATTGTGGCTAATATTAGGCTATTTTATGGAGTTTAAGATGGATCTATGTTATTCAGAGAGTTTATGGAGATGGTATTTAGCTCTCCGAGTCCTAAAGGTAGATTATAAACTAAACCAAATCGTCTAATAGGCTGTTGGAAGCTGAGCCTTTTTGCAAGTTAAGGAGAAAGTCTTAATATACATACAACTAAATAAATACTAGGTAGCTACAGCGAGAGTAAATAATAAACAATTTAAAAGTAACAATTATGAAGGAGTAAAGCTACGTTTTTATTTTCTTAGGAAACTGGAAGGGACATCTTCGTAGAGAGTGAAGCAGAAGACATTATATTCGATACATTTTTCTAGTACAAATTTATCTGGAAGGGGGGGGGGGGTCTTAGGGGTATTATTTTGTTTTAGGTTGATGGGGTTCTAGGGAGCAAATTAAGGGGGTAGTGCTTGTTTTTTGGTATGTGTATTTATTTAATAATATATTTTTGAGTTTCCTCACTAGACCTCCATCAAGCTTAAAGAAACACCCTTTAGACCCCCTTTTCAAGAACATTTTGTCCCGGCCGAAGGCTGGTTTCTTCTAAAACTATAAGCTCGCTATCGCTCGCTAGAAAATGTCGACACCTAAATGACCCAAAAGGTCTTGATATTGATAAACAAATACAAGTCGAAAGGTCTTAAAATCGACAAACTAACGAGCGAACGTCTTAAGATTTCAAAACTAATGGGGCTAAACATGACTCAGTTTCACTGGAAATTTCTTTTGTGAAATATAAACAGGGAAGTCAACAGCTGATAACAGGCGTCCGCTGATAAAACAAACATGACCTTTGTTCAATAAAAAACAAAGGTTATTATGACTTGTGACCTCATGATAAAGACATGCATAGTTGTTATTATTATTATTTTGTTATTGTTATTGTTATTAGTTTTGTTATTACCATTGTTAACTTTATTATTATTTGTATTATTTTTAGAGTACACACAAACTCTCTCACACATACACACACACTCGCTCTCTCTCTCTCTCTCATATACACACCAGTACAACCACACGTACACACACATGTCACTTAGTATACACAATGGGATTAGGTAACCAGCATATGAACCCTTACAACTGACAGAGAGAGAGAGAGAGAGAGAGAGAGAGAGAGAGAGAGATTTCCGCTTTTGAGTGAGATATACCAACATGTTCCTACACTTACCCACCCTATTCAACATCTGACAGACATTAATACAGTACAGAGCGATCCAAATGTAATGACAGCTGAGACATAACTTACTAGCGCCGTTGTACATGCATTGCTTGTCACTTCAGTACCCGTCGACCTTGGGCAAGCAAGTTCTCCCACAAAATGTCGAGCAGTTTAAAACGGCTTCCTCACTTTTTGTTAATTGCTTTTGTTGTTTGTGAGTGTGTGAGGAAAATAATGGAAAGAATAATAATAATAATAATAATGATAAGTACGGTAACAACAAGGACAACAATTCCAACATTCTATTACTACTGCAACCATTAATTGTTAGTTATAGTTATTATTATTATTATTATTATTATTACTATTATTAATATTATTAATAATATTATTATTATTAATACTATAATAATAGTACTTATAATAAAGATTGTAGTCATAATAATAATGACACTAATAATGACAAATAATAATATTAAATTTCCTCGAAGCATTCAACAATTACTAACACTTAGCTGAGCCGATGTAAGAGATAATGAGACTAATTAGGTCATAAACATTACATAATTACCATTCATATAATTAATACATTCTGAAGTTCACATGCTGTAATTATTGCCATTACATACCGTAATATATTTTCGAGCTTCATGCCAGATAACCTTTTGACAACAATGTCTGTATGTGTTATGAACTTCTATTGATCATCTGAATTCTTAACTGTTTCAGAACGATGATGCCACTTTGATCTTATTATAGCAACTTTACACTAAAAAGGGGTAATAATATACCATTATGCATTAGGTATATTGGCATTAATTTACCTTTGTAATATAAGGATATCAATATAGCCTACCCAATGGTCTTATATAAATTAAGTATTAATTTTTTAATATTTACGGTTTAGACTATTGTATTCAGCTAAGGAAAGGCCTTACATATTCAATGGTTTACAACTACATCGAGTGTCTCCAGCAATTATGTTTTTTATATACTCTCTTCCAGCGATTCTTCACAAGTAAAGCCATGGAAACTATTATTATTAAACAAGTTGTGCTATCACATTTCTCCATAAGTAAAGCCAACAAAAACGTATATTATTAACAGAAACGTGGCATTATCACGAATCATTAAAAGTAAAACCAACAAAAACGTTACATCATCACAAGTCTTCATAAATATGACCAACAAATACGTGCATTGTTAAATAAAGCTCTGCATTATTACGAATCTTCATAAATAAAAGCAACAACAATGTGTATTGCCAAAAAAACGTTGCATTATCACGAATCTTCATAAATAAAACCAACAACATTGCCAAAAAACATTGTATTATCACTAGTTTTCATAAGTAAACCCAACACAAACGTGCAGTTAAAAACGTTGCATTATCCCAAATCTTAAGATGCAAAACCATAAAAACGTGAATTGTAAAAAACAAATAAAAAAATTGCATTATCACGATTCTTCATAAGTAACTATATCAAAACTTCCCTTACCAACTCCCAGAAGTGGCGTGACAAGCAAAAATCAGCCACTCAACCTTTCCGAGACCACAATAAAATGTGGCTATTATATCAAACAAATTTATGACCATGATTCTTCACAAAATAAGTAATTGAAAACTAGGATTATGAATCCCTTCTGTGCCGGTGACGTATATTTTATTGTATTATATCTATATTTAGACGATTTTATGAAGCTTAGGAAGGATCTGGAATAGTTCAAAGGGATAATTGAGAGTTTGTAGCCTCTTAATTGCTAGACGTGCTTCCTAAGCTGAATATAGTTGTCAAATAGCTGTCAGAATATAATGCAAATCGAGTCAACGGTACTGAATGGGTTAATAAATCATGAATGCATTCCTAAAACACTTTGTATTCTATTATCTAAACTGCATTAAACTTCGTATATCAAGGCATTTTGACCCCAACGCTCCTTGAATTTGGCTCTGTCGCTCTTTTGGCTTTGGGGGAGACACTCGTTACAGGCAGCCTGCCTTTTGTCTCCTTCATGCACATAGAAAACAAAATGGGTACAATCAAATGAAAACAGTATGAGAAACGTCTATCAACTCTCGGAATTGACAGAAGGTATGCAACAAATAAATAAATGACAAACCTTTAACAGTGACATGACAAACAGAACCAACCAATCAACCTTTCCGAGCCCCCATAAGAAGTATGTAATACTAAAGGCCGCACGGGAATGAGTTGTGTGTTGTGTTGTGCAATAGTTGATAGCTCCAGGCTGTGTCTTGGTCATATAGGCTGGTTTTATTGATACCTATTAGTTATACCGAGTGTAATGTGTTAGTTTATACGGCTGTCGGCACACACACTCACACCTCTACATATACACGCACACACACACACATCTACACTTACATACACACCTCCCCTGCATATACACACACACCTACACTTACACACACCTCTACCTCCACACACACACACCCCTACACGAACATACCCCCCCCCCCCACACACACACACACACACCATACTATATAGTGTACTCTTTCCGCAACAACCACTAAACAATACAACATAACCAGCTGACCTTTACCTCAACCCACTTTTACTCTCAGTACTGCAATATTCTCACACAATATAAACACCTCACCATTTGCATGTACTGTATATATAAGATAAATATTGTGTATGTGATATAAGACAAGCTGGCTGGATAGATACTGGTACAAATTATATTAAATATATCAGATCGAACACATTTGAGAAAGTTTGACCAAGTTAACATTCACTACAAAACCCGATTTTAAAAACAACTCTTATTATAATTCTCGGGTTTACCAGTAACGAGTGAACAATAAAACACAAAACTGGAAATCTAAACCTACATCTAGGTTTTTGTATATATTCTTTATATTTTTTTTTTTTTTTTTAAGAGACAATGAACGGAGGAAGGAAAAACACAGATAAAACAAAAAGGTCCATGTGCCTAAAGGCATCCTCCATTCATAAAATGTTTGTAACAACTGGATTTAAACATTTGTTGATTGTAAGTTTGTGGAAAGCAATTCGAGGGAAGTGAATTCCAAAGAGTAGTAGCTCTGGGGATAAATGAATTCTGATAAGCAGAAGTTCTGCATTGTGGAGGAGAAAGTGTAAATTCATGGGCGCTCTCAGCTGCCCTAGTTCTACGGGGAAAGATGTGGAGAGGCGGCACAATTGAAGCAAGTTCCTCGGAACAATTGCTGTGAAAATATCTGTAGAATAATGCAAGGGATGCAACGTTTCTTCGTATGGCTAATGTAGGAAGGTCCTGTGTGATTGCAGGGTTATTGATTAATCTAATAGCTTTATTTTGAATTTTGTCCAACTGCCTCAATGCAACCACTCCACTTCCACCCCACAGAGGTGAACAGTAATCCATCTGAGAGCGCACATGACTTTTATATATTACGGCCAACTGCTCGTCAGTGAAGAATTCTCGAACTCTGTACAGGAGTCCCAGTTTTTTAGAGGCATTCTTAGCAATGCTTCTAACATAATGTGTCCAGCTCAAGTTAGTAGTTAATGTTACACCGAGAATGTCAATACTAGGGGAAGTGGGAATATTTACATCATTAAAAAATATATGGGAGTCAGTGAGATTCTGTCGGTTAGAAAATTGAATGTACTTGGTTTTCTGTGCATTAAAGGAAACTAGATTCTCTTGTCCCCATTCATTAATTCTAGAAAGGTCCTGGTTCAGAGAAATTGCAGTGTTTATTTTTGAATTTATAAGATCGGGTTGGGTGAAAGAATTGGTAAATGTGAAGGAACTGTGGAGTGTTGAGTCATCTGCGTAGGAATGTATTGGATTATGAGTGGTAGATATGAGATCATTGATATGAATGAGGAACAGAGTTGGGGCCAAAACTGATCCCTGGGGAACACCAGCATTTATTGAGTGAAATTGAGAATAAAGGCCATCTACCATTACACGTATTTTTCTGTTATGAAGATAAGAAGAAATTAGTGGAACTAATGATGCAAGGCCGTAGTGTGACATCTTCGACAATAAGGATTGATGCCAGACTCTATCAAATGCCTTTGATATATCCAGTGCTATTGTATGTGTTTCACCATGTTGGTCTGTAGCTTGGTTGATTTTATGCGTAAGAAGGCAAAGAATGTCTGCAGTTGATCGACATCGTCTAAAACCATATTGCCTATCACTGATTAATTTATTATTCTCCAGATGCTTAATTATGTGATTATTTAATATAATTTCAAAAACTTTGCCAAGAGTGGAAGTTATAGCTATTGGTCTGTAGTTTGATGGATCTGAAGAGGCACCTTTTTTAGGAACTGGATGGATGTTTGCTTCTTTCCAGGGTACTGGGAAGCATGAGGTATGAGTACACAGACGGAAAAATTTTGCCAATACAGGAGCGAGCACCAAGGAGCAATTCTTAAGTACTATTGGAGGAATTTCATCTGGACCAGGAGCCTTATCTACTGAGAGATTCTGCAAAATAGTTTTGACATGTCTGGTGTGGATCTTAAGTGAGGGAATTTCAGGTGAATTAAAATTAAGTACAGGGACATCTTGATTTATTTCATCTAAGGTTGAGTTGGTGGAGAAAATATCTGCAAGAAGGTTAGCTTTACCTCGTGGGTCACTTACAAGATTGCCAGTCGGAGATTTTAATGGTGGAATGGATGAAGCAGTAGTGAAGTTGGATTTGAATGAGTTAAGAGTAGACCAAAATATTTTGTTATCATTTGGATTATTTAGAAGTTTATTTGCCTGCTTATGGAGAAAGTTTGATTTAGTTAGGTTTAATACAGTTTTGGCATGATTTCTGATGTTTCTAAAGTAATTAAAGGCTTCATGTGTTTTTGATCTTGTGTATGCATTGTAGGCTATTGCTTTTTGTTCAGTTACTCTAGCACAATTATGGTCAAACCATTTAGGTGAATTAGATCTTTTACTGTACTTTTGATGAGGAATAAAAGTTTCCATTCCAATTTTTACAAAATCTTGTATGTGGCTCAAGGTGGAGTGTGCATCATTAGAAAAGAAAGAGGTCCAGGGAATATCAATAAAGAAACCTTGAAGACCCTCCCAGTCTGCCCTATCGTAATGCCATTTAGTCACCAAAACAGGTTCAGAGTGGGAAGGTGTGGTAGGTGATAGACAGGTGGCCTGTATCAGACAGTGATCAGAAGATCCAAGTGGGGACCTCACTGTAACATCATAATTTTCTGAATTGGTTGTTAAAAATAAGTCCAGTAGGTGGGAATTATGATTAGGATTATCTGGTACACGGGTGGGTTGGTTGACTAGTTGAATGAGATTAAATGAGTCTGCAAATAGCTCACATTCAAGACCAGCATCATCAGTCCTGGCTGAATGAGTGAGCCATTCAACATTATGGACATTAAAATCACCCAACACAGTGATTTCAGAAGAAGCATTTAAGTTGAGGACACTGAGTTGTGAGGACAGAGAATCAAAAAGACTTTGCTCTGGAGGAGTATTTGGGGAACGGTAGATGCAACATATGTATTTAAATTTACCAGCAGAAATTAATTTGTATATAGAATAATCAAAATAGGGACAATTGAAACTAGTAACCTCCTCCAGGGCAATTTCAGATTTTGCGAAGCAACATACACCACCTTTAGGTCTGAAATTTTGGAGCAGTTGATAACCTGGAAAATTAAATCTAGATGTGTCAGATGTGGATGTTACTTGAGTCTCTGTCAAAAAAAGGAGAGTAGGGGATTCTGCTTGAAGAAATTGGTGTACAGAATTGATGTTAGAGTGAAGTCCCCTTATATTACTAAAGAAATAGCTGTACTGACAAGCAGCTTTGGGACGTTGCAATGCTCTTGACACAGTCGCATGATGACGACCGGGAGGGCCCTGTGTCAATAACCCAACCCTGCCGGGGGTGGATATCCGAGGGACCACCAGGTTTGCTCTTAATAATTGTACTGCCATATTTATAAGGTAAGTGTATGGTGTTACATGTATGATATGTAGTGGGAAGAGTAGTATTTTATGGATAGAGGATAGCGATGTAGGGCAATGTCGTGAAGTTGGATGTGTATGTTATATAAAGAGGGTTTTCCTGATACCCCTGATGTGTGAGGCAGAAAGATATGTATCCAGCTACCAAGGCCTGGGAGAGAAAATGGAATTCAGGCTATTCCCTGAGTCTCCCGAAACCTTGGCGGTAGTACTTCCCTGGGCGGGGCTGCCTACCCCTACTACCTACGAATTACCACTCTGTACAAGCTCCAACACTTTGGGAAACGTTGTTGCTGAAGGCCATGCTGTATTTTTTACACAATGTTCAAGGCATGTGAGTACAGTACATAGCAAATACATATATGTGCAAGATTTACAGGAAAGAAACTCATGAATAGTTTGCATTAAAAAAACAAAAAATATCAGTTTCGGCTTTATCTTGATCCCTCTGTAACTTATATGTAACTTTACCTAAACTTAAGTAAGGCTTTTGTTCTGCACCCATTCTCCCTCATGCCTAGCCCCATTACTTTTGAGATTTTAGATATTCACCCCATTAGTTTGGCTATTTTAAGACCTTTTGCCCCAATATTTTTGTCAATTTTAAGACCTTTCGTGGCATGTAAGTTTCGATTTCCTCCTATCAAGCGATAGCGAGCCTGCAATTTGGGAGGTTGAAGGCCGGGGCATTCTTTTGACAAAAAATGCACAAATTTATCTCGAAGGGAGGTCTTGGGGTATTTTTGTTAATCTTGATGGAGATCTAGAGTAAAAATACGAATTAAGATACGTAAATCAATAAATAAATAAACAAATAAATAAATAGATAAATAAATGCATAAAATGTTCTCCTAATTCGAAAGCATTGATGCGAGTTTGCATGTTTCAAGCATTAGAGTTTTCCAGCACGTTACACATTGCCAAATTTTACATGAAATCGTATAGCAGAGAAATCAGCCTGTTGCCCAACCCTGAGATGGGATTAAGTGCATAGGAGGAGGCCCAATGTGTAGCAATCAGCTGAGCAAAAAAAAAAAAATTGTTAATTAAAGTTGGTGAATTGTGATGTTCACCAATAATAAGCATATATTATTTTATGTACAGTATTTATATATTTGTTAAAGCTTGCATTAGTTTTCCAATCACCACGTCACAATTATGTACTGTCATCATCATATGCCCATAAGAATATATAAATTTATATAATCCATCCAGATTAACAGAATATTCTAGTATATATAGATAGCTCCAGTAATAATTGTAATTTATAATAAATTTCAATACAAATCTAGCACAATAATTATTGCTATATAACGCGGACTGAGAGAGGGCGGAGGTGCTTGGAGAAGATTAATTTGTGGCCACCCCCTCGGGAATTAGGGCGTCTGGTAATACATACATAGGTAGATACATAATATCAATGTATATGATCAAATGAATAGCCTATATTATTATTGAAGACAAAATAATATATTCCAGCGGGATCAGCTGTTACTTCCTTGTATTACGTTATTATAAATTATGTAGCTTAACACTAGATTAGCGGGCTAGCGGTTTATTTATATGTACCGCCCAGCGGGGTGTTTTTAGCCAAAATAGGGCTGTTTACGTGATCATTTTCATGCCTAAATAAGACCCAGAGCGTAAAACAAGTATCTATCACTGAAAGGGCATAAACAGAGATTTCCAATGACACCATAACGATCCTTTTATGATGGCTAGTTTTCTTGCAACGCGAGTGCAAAAAGCATGTAATTCGGCACTTTCCCCATACAATTCCGTATATAGCGAGTGAGAGAGGGAGGGAGGAGGTGGGATTCATGTCAGTAGGTTCGCCGCGGTGGTCTGGAGCAGTCATACGCTCGCTACTCTCCTGCCACCACTTGTCTCTCTCTCTCAGCAACATTACGTGCTGAAATTGCCACACGACCTATGTCGAGCGCCGCCAGATAGTCCAGATTTATTATACTCGACTTATGTTGCGCGCCGCCAGTTAAGGGTTAAAGCAAGAAACAGAGACCTTGAAACACAACAAATTTACCCAAACACCCAAGTATTGACTATTGAGTTTTATCAGACTCTGCTACGGATTATCGGATACGTGTGCCCGTGTGATTGTGTGTTTGTCTGGAGAGAGAGAGAGAGAGAGAGAGAGAGAGAGAGAGAGAGAGAGAGAGAGTGAGAGTGAGTGTGTGACCCAGACTCAGACATTTCCTAATACCTGTAGTTAGCTTTCACCCCACTGCTGTCTGTGCTAATCAGGATAGTGTCACTGGCAGTAACACAATCAGGTACAGTCGCCCACATAAGTTCTGGTTCTCTCTCTCTCTTTCTTACACACACACATTATATATATATATATATATATATATATATATTATATACACATTGAATGTCCCCAGTTAGGGCTAGTAATTTCTCCATACGGCACAATACCTTTCATGTCCAAGGGGTCATGTTTCAGTAATTGCAGGTCAAAATCGTCAACTTCAATATTTTCGACAAAGTTAGAAAATAGTCCACTCATTTTTAAAGTAGAAGTCACATATTTAAGCCTCATCATTTAGTATACAAGCCTTTATAATGAAAGAGTCATATTTTAGTAATTTCATAGCTAAGCCTTCAAATACACAAATCTTTCATACCTTCACGAAATAGAACCTCGAAATTAAAAGAAAAAAGACAAAGTAATATATATTGTCTTCACTCAATAACCAAATTTCAAAACTTCAAAATATAAAGTTTCCAGCACATAATGATTCTTCCAGAGAGTCACGCTATATTCCCTGGAGATATAGGCGAAGCGTTTACCATTATCACGGGTTAAGGGGGTAGTGCTGGTGTTTTGGTCTACATATATATTTATTAGTGATTATTTTTAGTTTCCTCGCTAGACCTCCATCAAGCTTAACAAATCACATCCCCTAGAGCCCTTTCAAGATAAATGTGTACATTTTTCGATAGAAAAATGTCCCGGCCAAAGGCCGGTTCCTTCTAAAACTGCAGACTCGTTATCGCTCGCTAGGAAAAAATCGACGCCAAAATGGCACGAAAGGTCTTAATGTTGACAAAGAAATGAGGCGAAAGGTATCAAAATCGCCAAACTAACGGAACGAACGTCTTACAATCTCAACATTAATATACTAAACGTGAGGGAGAAGGAGGTCCAGAAATAGCGACTACCTCCCCCTTAAACATCAAGCAATATCCCGAGGTGAAATACAACAGACCCCGCGGCCTGGTGTGGGTGTGTCAAGGATGCCATGGGCTTGGTTAGTTTTTGCTTGTGATGATCTGGAGGTACAGTGGCGGTAAAAAGTTGATGCACACTTTCACTAAGCTCAATACTAATGTTCCCTCGATACACAGTATGATATGATGCTCTAAGTAAAACATAAAACTTGTTAGATAGATAGATGGATATATAGATAGGGAGAGAGGTATCCTGACCAGGATTCGACCCCACTCACTCCAGGTATATTTGGGAGAGTCGGACATCGTAACCACTCGGCCATTAGCCGAGTGGTTACGGTGCCCAACTCTCCCAAATAAACCTGGAGTGAGTGGGTTCGAATCCTGGCCAGGATACCTCTCTCCCAACCTGTTTGACATTATCAATATATAGATAGATAGATAGATAGATAGATAGATAGATAGAGATAGATCGATATATATTGTTAACCCCTTAAGTACGATAACGCCATTTAAATGTGTGCCTGTTTAAATTGAGATTATTATATTCAGCTTGGAAAAGGGCTCTAGGAATCAAAACAGTAAATTTACCTTTCCCCATTGCCTTCCTAAGTTGCATAAAATCGTCTACTGATATTATTACTGTATTGGTACGATTAATTTTGCCGGAAATATATCCAAAGTTAAATGACTGAGATTGGACACACCGCTTGAACGTAACTGTAATTAATTCCAAACAGGCTGTACCGTAAATCGACTAATTTCACGGGCTGGCAAGGTTAACCACTTCAGTATGGGGGTGGTGTTGATTTGGTGCTGATCTGGCCAACGGTACGCAATTGTGTGCAGAGTAGGATGAGTCTCTAACTATTGAACGGGTGAAGATATCTTATTTTGCCTTCTTATTCACACAGATCTTTCTTTATAAACTGTATACAATTGTCTAATGATAGCAGAGTAGCCTAGAGAAGAATGAAGGAAAGGTGGAATCGATTTTAAAATGGCTTATATATATTATACAATATATATACATACACATATATATATATATGTATGTTATACGATAGTTTAACAATAGCGGAATAGCCTTAAAATTAACATATAATCGCATAATTACTCACAAACAGGCTAAGATGTAAGCTGTCTAATTCCATGGTCTTGCAAGGTAAGCCACTTTTGCAACTGGCCTTCTAAACATCATATGCGATTTTAATCAGCTTAGAAAGGACCATATAGTTGTTGAAATGTACAGAAAGACGAGGAGAACAATGAATAGCAGAAATATAGGATTAATCGATAGACATAAGATAAAGAGTTCGATGTATTGTATATAAGACTGTTAATATCTAATAGTACATAACATAGGATAAGGGACAACGGTAAAACAGATGAAAAGGATTTGTAGTGAAATAATGATAAACATGATACAAAGGAAGTTAATTGTTTCATCTATCTCTCTCTCTCTCTCTCTCTCTCTCTCTCATATACAGGGACCTATTTTGTATTCACCCTTTGTAATGATATTAACTGTGGCTACCTAAAACCCTTTTGTATCACTCTGGATATTGTGTAACGAGTAATTGTTTCACTTTCCCTCATCCAAACCAACACGCTTTATAGTAATACCAAGCGAATGGGCAGGTTACGAAATTTCACACTATATGAAAACTGTCCAAGTTATATATAATAACGGTATCATCGCTAACAAGTAATTTCATCATCCAAATAATAAATACCGGTATGTAATTAAATACTTAAATACTATATATATATATATATATACACACACACACTCACGGTCAATAATTCAAATACATTTAGGAGCTTCGACAAATTTAAATTAATCTAAAGACAAATATCAGGTAACAAAATAAATAAGGTGTTTCAATTCAACCCAAACCTCTCCGAAAAATATCTGTATCAGCATTAATAAATGCAACTTTACTTCGATTTTGGTTACACACCCTCACTAGGCCGCGAGGTTTATTTGTCAGCTATCCAATTTCTCGAGGTTTGACCCCTGAGCAGTAATCATTTTTTTGTTCTCCTTTATCCGGAGGGAAAACTTCGCAACTACCTCGAAAAAGTCGTGTATTTGAAGGCTTAGCTCTTGTCATTTTTGTGGTTTAAAGGAAAACAAAATTTAAGTTACACAATATTTACCTTGAAGCTATGACTTCTACGTAACATTGACATTACTTGAAATTAAATCAACCGAATAAAATAGTCAAGCCTTAACCATTATAAAATAAGAAAATTTGATTAATTTGAAGGGAATGATGATATTCTTAACCCCTTCTGTACCGGCGATGTCTTTTTTATATTTGATTTCAACTACATTTAGACCATTATATAAAACTTGGGAAGGATATACAGTATGATAGCTCAAAGGATTAATGGAGAGTTTGTATCCTTATAGTGGGCAACCGTTCATCCTAAGCTGAACAGAAGCGTATAATAGTTGTCAGAATACAATGCAAAATACATAATAATCAGAATCAGAATATTTGTTTTCCAGTTTACAATGGTTTGTCTCTGGTACATGTTTACAATAGTTATACAATATATATTAAATTACATAGCATACGCATTTACCGTATGTAATCAATTACATAGCATACGCATTTACCGTATGTAATCAATTACATAGCATACGCATTTACCGTATGTAATCAATTACATAGCATA
Organism: Paralithodes platypus; assembly: GCA_032716605.1. Classification (NCBI taxonomy): domain Eukaryota; kingdom Metazoa; phylum Arthropoda; class Malacostraca; order Decapoda; family Lithodidae; genus Paralithodes; species Paralithodes platypus. Next base: position 4,977,585 of record CM064485.1, on the reverse strand, counting down.
CGCATTTACCGTATGTAATCAATTACAAATAGATCTACTATTTCAAGAACAAATAAAGGAATCCTATGTTAAAGTTACAAACTATATTGCTTTTCACCGGAACAGAAGGGGTTAATTATACTGTTCTCTCTACGCCCACCACCAGTTGCCGCCCAAGATGAACGGCAGTAAGGCCCCCCCGCCCACCACAGCACCGCCGCCCGCAGACGACATCACCAAGGAGATCAGGAAACTCAGCTTTGAAGAACATCCGCCCAATAACAAAGGTGGGTGGTTTAGATTGGTGTTTGTGATTGTTTTGTTATTATCGGTTGACTAATCAGATGAGTTAACCACTGCATAAGAAACTACACTCGTAATTCAATTATGCTCATGATATTACCATGTATAAGATCACGGAAAGGAACATAACTTCTATGGGAAATTGTACACTCAACGATAATGTACAAATATATCTAGAAGGGTGATTCTGGAAATGTAATTTGTTTAGTTTGATGGCGGTCTAAGAAGAAAACATAATTTTTTTTTTTTTTTTTTTTTTTTTTTTTTTTTTTTTAAAGAGACAATGAACGGAGGAAGGAAAAACACAGATAAACAAAAAGGTCCATGTGCCTAAAGGCATCCTCCATTCATAAAATGTTTGTAACAACTGGATTTAAACATTTGTAGATTGTAAGTTTGTGGAAAGCAATTCGAGGGAAGTGAATTCCAAAGAGTAGTAGCTCTGGGGATAAATGAATTCTGATAAGCAGAAGTTCTGCATTGTGGAGGAGAAAGTGTAAATTCATGGGCGCTCTCAGCTGCCCTAGTTCTACGGGGAAAGATGTGGAGAGGCGGCACAATTGAAGCAAGTTCCTCGGAACAATTGCTGTGAAAATATCTGTAGAATAATGCAAGGGATGCAACGTTTCTTCGTATGGATAATGTAGGAAGGTCCTGTGTGATTGCAGGGTTATTGATTAATCTAATAGCTTTATTTTGAATTTTGTCCAACTGCCTCAATGCAACCACTCCACTTCCACCCCACAGAGGTGAACAGTAATCCATCTGAGAACGCACATGACTTTTATATATCACGGCCAACTGCTCGTCAGTGAAGAATTCTCGAACTCTGTACAGGAGTCCCAGTTTTTTAGAGGCATTCTTAGCAATGCTTCTAACATAATGTGTCCAGCTCAAGTTAGTAGTTAATGTTACACCGAGAATGTCAATACTAGGGGAAGTGGGAATATTTACATCATTAAAAAATATATGGGAGTCAGTAGATTCTGTCGGTTAGAAAATTGAATGTACTTGGTTTTCTGTGCATTAAAGGAAACTAGATTCTTTTGTCCCCATCCATCAATTCTAGAAAGGTCCTGGTTCAGAGAAATTGCAGTGTTTATTTTTGAATTTATAAGATCGGGTTGGGTGAAAGAATTGGTAAATGTGAAGGAACTGTGGAGTGTTGAGTCATCTGCGTAGGAATGTATTGGATTATGAGTGGTAGATATGAGATCATTGATATGAATGAGGAACAGAATTGGGGCCAAAACTGATCCCTGGGGAACACCAGCATTTATTGAGTGAAATTGAGAATAAAGGCCATCTACCATTACACGTATTTTTCTGTTATGAAGATAAGAAGAAATTAGTGGAACTAATGATGCAAGGCCGTAGTGTGACATCTTCGACAATAAGGATTGATGCCAGACTCTATCAAATGCCTTTGATATATCCAGTGCTATTGTATGTGTTTCACCATGTTGGTCTGTAGCTTGGTTGATCTGATGCGTAAGAAGGCAAAGCATGTCTGCAGTTGATCGACATCGTCTAAAACCATATTGCCTATCACTGATTAATTTATTATTCTCAAGATGCTTAATTATGTGATTATTTAATATAATTTCAAAGACTTTACCAAGAGTGGAAGTTATAGCTATTGGTCTGTAGTTTGATGGATCTGAAGAGGCACCTTTTTTAGGAACTGGATGGATGTTTGCTTCTTTCCAGGGTACTGGGAAGCATGAGGTATGAGTACACAGACGGAAAATTTTGCCAATACAGGAGCGAGCACCAAGGAGCAATTCTTAAGTACTATTGGAGGAATTTCATCTGGACCAGGAGCCTTATCTACCGAGAGATTCTGCAAAATAGTTTTGACATGTCTGGTGTGGATCTTAAGTGAGGGAATTTCAGGCGAATTAAAATTAAGTACAGGGACATCTTGATTTATTTCATCTAAGGTTGAGTTGGTGGAGAAAATATCCGCAAGAAGGTTAGCTTTACCTCGTGGGTCAGTTACAAGATTGCCAGTCGGAGATTTTAATGGTGGAATGGATGAAGCAGTAGTGAAGTTGGATTTAAATGAGTTAAGAGTAGACCAAAATATTTTGTTATCATTTGGATTATTTAGAAGTTTATTTGCCTGCTTGTGGAGAAAGTTTGATTTAGTTAGGTTTAATACAGTTTTGGCATGATTTCTGATGTTTCTAAAGTAATTAAAGGCTTCATGTGTTTTTGATCTTGTGTATGCATTGTAGGCTATTGCTTTTTGTTCAGTTACTCTAGCACAATTATGGTCAAACCATTTAGGTGAATTAGATCTTTTACTGTACTTTTGATGAGGAATAAAAGTTTCCATTCCAATTTTTACAAAATCTTGTATGTGGCTCAAGGTGGAGTGTGCATCATTAGAAAAGAAAGAGGTCCAGGGAATATCAATAAAGAAACCTTGAAGACCCTCCCAGTCTGCCCTATCGTAATGCCATTTAGTCACCAAAACAGGTTCAGAGTGGGAAGGTGTGGTAGGTGATAGACAGGTGGCCTGTATCAGACAGTGATCAGAAGATTCAAGCGGGGACCTCACTGTAACATCATAATTTTCTGAATTGGTTGTTAAAAATAAGTCCAGTAGGTGGGAATTAATAAAACTATATATATATCGACCAATGAATAAGCCCTTCCCCATTGAAACAAGTCTGTGTGCCCTTCCCCCAGACAGCAGAGCCCAGCAGAGACCCTCACAACAACAACAACCACAGCTCCCCCCGTCCGCCCCCTTACCTCTACCCCAGGAGTTTGTGGTTAAATACCTCGGTCACCGGGATGCTGGGGGGCTATGGGGAATAAAGGTGGGTCATATGACAACCAGGTTTTAATGACATTATTTATTTTTTATTCTTTGTATCATATTATATAGATATTATTATTATTTTGTCTTATTTATCAATGTTATTAATATTTATATATTAATTATTATTATATATGATTTCATTCTTTATATATTTATCTGTAGCCTTTGAAGATTATGACTTATTTTGGCCATTTATTCTGGCTATCATTAGACGATTTTATGCAATTTAAGAATGATCTGAAATTATAAAGGTAAAGACTGTCTCAATTATCTCTGACTTCCATTTGCCTTCCTAATCGAAATACATATCGTCTAATAATAGCCAGAAACCCTAGAAGAAATGCTTAATCGTATTTGTTAAGGGTTATTTAAGCCGTTAAACAGAGCACATAAATATCATATAACGTTTTTTCTTTACTGTACAAGACTGTTAATACACCTCTCTTCCTGACGGTGCAGCACACGAGGAAGCCCGTGGACGAGATGGTTAGTCTGGCGAAGGAGCTGAAGGCGGGAGAGACCTTGCCCTTCCTCAAGATGACAGTCACTGAGCGGGGCGTCAATGTGGCCGAGATGCCTCAAAACATCAACAAAAACTTCGAGGGTGGATTCTATAATATTGATGTCATTAGGTGAGTATGAGAGGACGACGCTGACTATTGTTGTACTCACAGTCAGTCAGTCGGTCAGTAACCAATCCTTACTCCCACAAGGGGTATGGATGATCAGCAAGATACACGAGGAAAGAAAACAATTAGGTGACAGGAGAAGAACACATATAACAGTTCGCCCACAAGAAGCAAGCACACAAGCATTCAGAAGCACCAATCACTCATCAGCCCCCGAAATCAATGGCTTCACCTCAGATGCTCACAATTGTGTAAATTATGCAGGAAACTTACTCATGAGTTTTTTTCCTGTAAATCTGGATTCAGGTAAGGTTCTGGGTTCAGGTAAAGTATAATAGCTCTGATTTGTGATAGGTCAGATACTTTGTAATTCACGTAAGGTATAATAGTCCCGACTCGTGATAGGTAAGGATCTGGGTTCTAGCTATATGATCAGGTATGGTATAATTATTAGCTCGGATTCGTGATAGACAAGGGTCTGAATTTTAAGCATACGTTCAGATAAGATATGGTAACTCGGCTTGGTATAATTACTGCAATGCGTGATAGGTAGGGTTCTTGGTTTTGGTTATGAGTTTATGTCTGTATTTCAAGTATTATCGATTTGTATAGTTTAATCAATATTGTTCTACGAGTTTAACAGTTTACTGTTATAAATGCCAACATGGTAAAGTAGACATATTTCGATTATTTAGTTAATGGCATTTATCAATTAATTAACGTGTTAATGACTTAGTACATACTACAAATGAGAGAGGTAATTATGTAGTGACAGGTGTTAAATAAGGTGTGGGAGACGAGGGGGATGTTATAGCTGTCCTTGATATTTTTGTTGTGGTATGTTGATTCTTCCTGTCAGTGGATAATTGGTTCCTATTGTGTGCGTGTGTGTGTGTGTGTGTGTGTGTGTGTGTGTGTGTGTGTGTGTGCATTTATGTTGTGTGCATGTTTGTTGTTGTGTGTGTTAGCTCTTGACTTCATGTTGAATTACTTTATATTATCTGTAATTATATTTTATGATTGTGTATGATATCTCTCCCATATGTTCAATCAAGAGCACAAGTATCGACGCACCCATTATAGTCAGTATTGAACGCAAATGAGGTAATACAATGCTCTATTATTGAAACTTTACTATAATGTTTATTATTATAACTTTATGTATGTTCATGACTGTACCTATTGCTCCATGTACGTGTGTATGTGTACAGTTACGGCGTGCAGGACCTGGTGTACACGCGGGTGTTTGCCATGATCGTAGTGAGGGAGGAGGCCGCTACTCTCAAGGGCCAGCACCCCTTCCAGTGCCACGCCTTCGTCTGTGACTCTCGACACAACGCTCGCAAGTTGACGTTCGCCCTCGCCCAAGCTTTCCAGCAATTCTCTAAAGAAGTATGGATAAACTAACCTAACCTATACTAAACTAACATAATCTAAACTAGAGTAACCTAACCCAATGTAACCTAACTTGATTTAACCTTCGTCTGTGACTTTCTAATGCAAGTTGACGTTGGCCCTTGCCCAAGCCTTCCAGTATTTGTCTAAGTTGTTGTGTACAGACAATATAAACTAACCTATTCTAAGCTAAGCTAACTTACCCTAACCTAATCTTACTTACCGTGACCTAACCCAATATAACAAACTTTATCTAACCTTCGTCGGTGACTTTCTAATGCAAGTTAACTTACACTGAAAATCTATGAAGGCTATACCGTCCTATAAACCCAACATATTGACTAACCGATCTCTCCCACTATAAGATCTCTACCTGGCCCTCGACATCCTAGCTCCTTTGTCTCCCGTGCAGCAACTTGACTACCACCACCACCACAGGAGCTCTCAAGTGGAGCAGCTCAGTCTCTCAGTTCAATACTCTCTCTCTATAGGCTTTCTCTCCACTCTCTCGGCTGGTGACGTCTGGAGATACTATAGTGACAGAGATCGGCCAACTTCTGCCATTTTGGTGTCCATAATCCATATTAAACTTTCTGATTCTGCAAACCATAATATCACCCGGTTCATTGATTATTACGGTGCCCAAAAAAGCTTCCAAATATATTGATGTCTGATCTCTCTTACTCCAGGATCGATCTCTATTTAACTATTGCCGGACGCTGCGATCGCCGAAGGGGTGGCCACGAACGAAGCGCCCCCATGCAGTCGATCGACACCCCTCCTCCCATCCAGCACCATTTCACTCATATACTTCTTAACTCCATCCTTCCACCTCTCTCTCGGTCTACATCTCCCTCTCTGTCCTTTCACCTCACTCTCGTACATTCTCTTATTCATTCTCTTGCTTCCCATACGTTCCACATGGCCGAACCATCTCTAGGATCTCTACTGACGTAAAAGCAAGTGGGACCAGCCATATTGATACCTCCAATGCTTCTTCCCATATACAAATTACTTACTAACATGAAGTATATTTATTATATTTATATATATATATAACCATTTAACTCTTGCTTCCATTCAGTACCAATATAGCATGATCATCCATTAGAAAACAGTAATATACTTTGGAGTTACTGATAGGTAATACAGATATAGAAATTAGAATGTAGTTGCTTAGATGTTCATTGTCTCTGTCTATACATAACCACAAAACCCACCACTCTCCCACCGTCTGGCCTACAGATCTACATATGTTCTCATACAGCCTTCTTCTTTTCTCAACTTTACTACACTCGGTTTTCTTCCAGCTGACGGTTAACTTTCATGTCCCCATCTTAATTACTCAGATATTATGAACATTTAATAGCGAAATGAGTTGTTAAGTATGAAAACTTGGTCTTAGTGTGCTGCAGAGACATAATAATTTAAGATTTGTATCAAATGTAGAAAGAAAGTAGAATAGTAAGGTGAAACAAACGTTTATCTATCTATCCAATTGCTGGACGCCGTGATCCCCCAAGGTGTGACCATGAACGAATCGCCCCCATGCACCTCTGTCCCCAGTCAGTTGATGCCCCTTCTCCCAGCCAGCACCGCTTTCACTCATATACTTGTTGACTCCATCTTTCCTCCTCTCCTTCTTAGTTCTTCCACTTCACTCTCGTGTTATGCAAATGTTTTCTTACTGTACAGGTTATTTTTTGTATCATTATGTGAAGTTGCGTGAACACAAACGTGCTACATAAACGTTTCTTCCTGTACAGGTGAAGGGCAACAAGGCCACCAAGAAGCCCAAGAAGTTTGCTATCGACCTCCGTTCACCCGAGGAGATTGAGGTGGATCTGAAGGAAGCGGACTCGGAGGCTTAGTCCACTCGATCATTTCAGTAATTATATATATACATATATATAACAATGAAGCAACTTGGTTGAGCCCGAAAACTTTCAGTCTTCTACTCTGTACTTCTCACTTCTCCGCTTGTTCTTCCTCTATGCTCTTCTTTCCTACTTTACTCCAGCCATCTGGTCTGGATATATATACTGTATATAACAGAACAAAATCAACGAACATACAAACACATAACAAAGCTAAATGTATTATTAATTGGAACACTTGAAAATAACTGATTCGGATAATCCAGACAGAAAATATATGAATAAACAAATTAATTTAAATTGTCCGAGAATAAGTGTTGTATGTACAGACAAATATTACCACATAATTGAAGCAAAATTAATAAATAATTAGCATCTTATGATCACCGATAAAGATATATGTGGAAAACAAAAATTGATGGAGTAATTAGAATAAATACTTGAAAATTATGCGTATGAGAAAATATTATCATGTAAACAAATAACAATACAAGAAAAAGTAATGAATTGTTAAAACACCAAAACAACAAACAATTATATGTATATATAATACATGTATATGTCAAATATAATCGATAATATTAAGAGGTAATTGAAGAGTAAAATACCACGAAACAAAATCCAGCATAAATTACAAGTAAGAAAGCAATGTATAAAAAGTGAGCTAAGCATTATAACACGAGAATAGCCAAAAAGACAATCAATCAAACGCGTGATATTGAACAAAATAATATGAAATTAAAGAAGAACAACCTACAGTATACACAAATTATTGTTGAAAATATAGCTAAAATTAATAAGTAGAAAATTACAGAAGAAATACAAGAATATATAAACAACAACGAGTGATTTAATAAAATATTAGTTATGTATGTTCAGCTTAGTGCAGTGTAGTAAGTTAAATGAAATACGCTTGTACAGTCGCTGTCAGGAATTCTTGAACACCTCCTAATGATATAAAACAGACGGTGAGCGTTAACTTGTGAATCCCAGTATTTTGGTTCCTGTGCCTCATGCAGTTTATCAAAATTATTCACCAATGTATCATAATTGTAGTCACGAGCATAAATGCAGCGACATCAACCAGACCAAGATACATAGTCTATGTATCTTAAACCAGACAACGTCAACTCCTTCATCACGAGAGGTTTATACTAAGCTAAATACACTCGTCTGACGGTAGCTAGAATGAAATAAAGAAATCTTTGTCAGTTTGAATACAAAGTTTAGCAATACCTTTGGAGACGAAGAGGCGAACATTATCTGGTTGGTGTCGCAGTATTTATGATCGTGACTGTACTTCCCAAAATTGTCCAGAAAATCCTGATTCCGATTGTACATATGTATGGTCATATTATATATTCCAGTACGATCAGTATACTGAAAACAGAGGGAAATAAGTCATTCCAGTATGTGTAGCAAGTATTTACGCTGATTGCAAACACACACACACACACACACACAACTACATAAACCAAATATCCGATCACACACACACACACACACACACACATATACATACACACAGCCTACATATATGCATACACACGCAACTACATAATTTGCCAAACACAGGATCCCCCACACACACACACAAACACGTTCAACATAAACTAGACATACGATCACAAAGTCACACACAGACACACTGCGCACACCAAACATACGATCCTGCACAAGCAAACAAGCACACACACACACACTAAATACACACACACACACACTAAACAAACACACACACACACACAATCATGCAAACAAACTCTCACATACACAAACAAACACACACCGAGTGCAACATACAGAATAGAAGTGCCGGATACTATGGTCTGTTGAAAATAATGGTGACAGTGACGCGCTGTTATGTAACCTGGAATTATAGGACAGTGACGCGCCATTGTGGAACCCGGAATCAACCCCTTCTGTACCGATGACGTCCGTTTAATTTTATTCTGGCTACTATTAGACGATTTTACTCGGTTTCCAAAGAGCCTCCAACAATTAACAGGCTTCGAACTATCTCACGTAAGCCTTTTTAGCTACCACTGATCATTTTTAAACTGCACACAATCGTCTAAATATAACTAAAATAAAAGCAAAAATACGTCGCTGGTACAGAAGGGGTTAAAGGACAGGAGGGACGGCGGATGTAAACAAATGCATTAAAGGGGGGTGTCCTGCTTGTTTTCTCTCTTGGTTGTATCCATTCGGTCCCATTCAGCATTCTGTTTTAAGACGTTTATTCTCATCCAGGTGTTGATTTATACCTGGCGAGCGATAGCGATCCACCATACTTTGGATATTGTGTTAGACAGCTGGCTAATTTTGTACATTTTTAGATAGAAAAATGTCTCCGGCAAAGCCGGATTTCTCATGGAAAAAAATTGACACCTGGATGAGGATAAATGCCTTTAAACAGTAGGCTGAGTAGGACCGAAAGGATACAACCCAGAGAAAGAGAGAAAAAGAGAGAAACAAAGCAGGTCACCCCCCTTAATGATGAAAACAGACACTGATAAAACCCATAAGTTATTGTAGATAGAAAGCATATTATATTCTTAATCTTAATGCTGTAAGTAAGATTAAAAAATATAGTGAAACATGTCCAAATAACAACAGAAATATGGAATAAATGTGTGTAGTGTATAAGTGTAAATATACTAGATGTAAGATGTTTAAATAAAGATAATGTATGAATTTATTATGTGTATGATTCCGAACTTCATTCTTACGTGGCTAAAGTGAAGCTAATTATACTTAACACCTTCAGCACGATGACGTATTATTCACGTTATTCTGGTTACCATTAGACGATATTCTTACTCATAGAAAAACATATATATATATATATACCTGTATATATATATATATATATATGTAGGGGTGGATGAATAGATAAATGAGTAAGAGTGTTTTCAGAGGGTCGAGTGAAGACAAATGTAAAAGGGAAGAATGAAGTAGAAGTGATGAGCTAGTTTGATGAATATGGCGTCCTGGTTTACTTGAAGGATTAAGATACTGATATACAGTAGATAACACACTAATCAAAACTCGAACCCTCACACGATACGGGATGATAACGATAACGGTAGCGAGTGATAAGCACAACAGGTAGCGTTGTGAGAGAGAGAGTTGTACGAGATTGCGAGATAAACGCACATGTAGTAGTTACTCAGATACAAGATCAAGAGTAGAATCTTACGCTTTTGATCTTGCTCAGATATACTGTATGCTATATCCATGTCTCGACTTTCATGGCGTAAGGAATTGTGGAAGTTGAGATAGATTTGAAGTCAATATTGGTGATGATACTAATAGAGGAGCCTAATAGTATTTTCAACGATATTGATAATACCGCCACACTCATCACAATATTATGGGGAGATGATAATGAGTATAAAATTACTAAAGAGAATCGGGTCTCTTTGACAAAAAAAATTAGAGTATGTATTATGCTTTGATACTATACCTGTGTCTCATGGCAATATCACCTTTTGAGTTGAAAATTGAAAACAAATTAAAAGTAATGGGGAGATAATCTAGGAAAAGCACAACTTTCGATATACTTAAAGACAGAACAGCAAACGAAGCGTGACACCCACAACAAGAGAAATTAAAAGACTCCCACCACAGGCTTGGCTTTCAAACGCTACATTTCCACACAACAATTATTTTCTGAAGCCCCTAACGAACTACAGATAGATTAATAGACCACCAAATATAGCCTAGCACTACATTTATAAAATATACTTCATTTTTCCTAGTCCACAAAAGTAGAGCCTGAAACATCTAATGTGACAAGCTGACTCTACATGTTGTTTATATTTGGATTTCTTATAATTATATATATAGTGTATATGTATGTATGTACAGTATACACTCAGGCACATACCCCATTGCTTGGGGTGGCCGACTCGAGACAGAGCCTGAACAGAAACTTTTAAAGTTCCAATTCTTAGGGTCCAGGAACACTTTTGCGTTCCCTTGCCTATTTATCTGTCTCGTTGAGTAGGAGCATTTTACGAGGGGAGGAGGATTCCTAGCCTGCCCCCATAGTGTAAAAACTAAATTTATAACCCGATAGCACTGCCTTTCTATAGCGTCATATATTTGTGAAGTCTCTAGGCGACTATAATGGAGAACACCAAATATCGCCTAACACCATTTTTTTAGAATCTCTGTTTATATGCTGAATCTCCCAATCCACTTATTTGCGTCAAAGCTGTTAAAATGACCTTTGAAATATTGACGGAATGAATAAATACACCATCTGAGGAGGAGCACTTTATTGACAACGTTTCGCAGATAGCTTTTTCAGGTCATTAACCTGAAGAAGCTATCTGCGAAACGTTGTCAATAAAGTGCTCCTCTTCAAATGGTGTTTTCATTCACTGTATCAATAATGTTTTACTGTGCTAAAGTTACCTACAGTATTTTGTATGGTAACATAAGTTAGATAGTTTAGCCACAAACAGCCTCAATGCTCAATATATATTATGTTGTTGCTTGTATTCCTTTGTACTCCTTTGTACTCTCAATAAGGCCAAAACACCACTCTTATTCTACACACTGTTGATCTTCAGTTCCAAAGCCACAAATATAATAACAACACACCAAATAAGAGCTTGCTCTCGATATACTGGGAGAAGGGGTGGGTGTGTGGGCGTGTGTGTATGTCTGAAGGTTATGTGTGTGTGATCGTATTTTTCTACAGAAACATTTACAAGTTTATATCGAAGGGGGGTCTTGGGGGGTATTTGTTTAAAGCTTGATGGGAATCTAGGAAGTAAACTAAACATCTCCTCTTAAGGTGGACAGTTTGTGTAAATCTTAGTCAATGTGGTGTTTATCTTGTATGTCACCACTCATCCATCAGTCACTATCATTGTATCCTATCACCAGTTATCATAGTCTATGCCTTACCTACCTCACTCACCACTCTGTTAGTAATCATCACAATTACTACTTAATCACCACGTATATATCTGCAGCCGCTCACCACCCAGTCACTACTTAGTCACTACATTATCACCTCTCAGTCATCTCTCTCTGCAGCCACTCACTACCCAGTCACCATTCAATCACCACCCAGTCACCACTCAATCACCACCCAATCATCTCTCTCTCTCTCTCTCTGCAACCACTCACCACCCAGTCACCACACAGTCACTGCTCAATCACCACCCAGTTACCACTCAATTAGCACACAGTCAGCTCTCTCTCTGCAGGTCACTCACTACCCAGTCACCACTCAATCGCCACCCAATCATCTCTCAGCAGCCACTCACCACCCAGTCACCACTTAATCACCACCCAGTCATCACACAGTCACCACGCAGTCACCACCCAATCATGTCTATCAGCAGCCACTCACCACCCAGTCACCACTCAATCACCACCCAGTTACCACTCAGTCATCACACAATCATCACGCAGTCACCAATCAATCACCACCCAGTCACCACTCAATCACCACCCAGTCACCACTCAATTACCACACAGTTATCTCTCTCTCTGCAGCCACTCACCACCCAGTCACCACTCAATCACCTCACAATCACCTCTCTCTGCAGCCAATCACCACACAGTCATCTCTCTCTCTCTTCAGCCACTCACCACACAGTCACCACTCAATCATCTCTCTCTGCAGCCACCCACCACCCAGTCACCACCAATATTGAGAGCCGCATGATTGCCTATTCCTTGCCTGGTGCTCTAAACAACAACAACAACAACAACAACAACAATGAAGACGACACATTTAAACAAACAAATAAACAAAGAACACCCTAACGACAATGAAGACGACACATGTAAACAAACAAACTCACAACAACAATCCAAGCGACAACAAAAAACGACAAGAAAAACAACAACACCATTACCCAGGGAGAAACTTGTAAGTAACTGGAGTACCTCAAAACAACAACAACAATCAAAATAACAACTACAAAAACAATAACAACAACGAAAATAACAGTAACAAAAACAACGACAATAACAACAACAATAACAGCGACAATAAAAACCAAAAACAATAATATTAACAACAACGACAATAACAGTAACAACACAAACAACAACAAAAAAGGCAATAACAACAATAGTCACAAAGAATTACAAAACTTTACAAAAAAACAACAACACCAAAACAATGATAAAGTCACATTGCATTGCAGAATTTTAAAACAACAACAATAACGACAATATCAACAACAACAAATGATGAAGTCCCTGAGCATTACAGAACTTTAAAACAACAATATGAACAAGATAAACTGGCCACACAGACCTTGCGATCCCAGCGAGGTGGTCAGGACAGACAGACAGACATACCAACAAACAGGCAAAAACATAGCAAAACCAACATCACCAACAACAACCTTGGCCGCCACACAACCGCCGGCAGATGGTCCTATAGCCAACAGGTGAGTCTATAATTATAGTGAACACCTCGGGGGAAGCAGCTATACAGTATATATGTAGGTCACACATTCACACACTCATCACTCACTCACAGTTTCTCCAGTCTGTCTTGTCATCATGGGCAGTATTCATCAAAATCATAATTACCCCCCCCCCCCCCCTACACACACACCCATGCACAATCAAGCTGTCTCTCTCTCTCTCTCTGCTTCTTTGCTAGCCTTTCCTTCCACTTTCCCTTACTATCGGGTTTGCTATCTCTACTAGAATTAAGTCCAGTCCTGCCCGCCTGGCTTGGATCGTAAGGTCTGTGTGGCCAATTTATATATGTAAATATGTGTAAATTTCCTTTTTTCTCTTTTCTATCCTCTACTTTTGTGTTGCACTGTTGAATAATTCCTCTCTTCTACCTCCATTCTTCTGAAACACTATTCCATCATCCATCCCTGGTTGGGTGGGTGATAGATCGTATAGTCTATTCACAATCATTTGGCCATATATCTTGGCAACTAACCTCTTATAACTCAGAAAGGATTGAAGCAATCGCCCTGATTGGAAAATAGTCTATTGGTAAATGGGTTTGTAAATTTACGCCCATTTGGAGGCTACTTATTAAGTTACAAGATAAACAGTCTAGATGTTTATACTGTACTTATATTGACTAGCCCATTGGTTAACCATTAAAAGCTCCGATGACGCATATCTTGTCTGTTTTCTGGCTTTTATTAGACGATTTTCATCACATTAGGAAGGGTATGTGGAAGTCAGAGGGTTAATTGAGTCTTTACCCTTAGAACTCCCACAGATCCTTCCTAAATCGTATACAATCGTCCAATGATAGCCAGAACACTGTCAAAATGCGTAATATACTTCAAAGGGTTAACCATAAGATCAGGTAAGGTATAAATGCGTAATATACTTCAAAGGGTTAACCATAAGATCAGGTAAGGTATAAATGCGTAATATACTTCAAAGGGTTAACCATAAGATCAGGTAAGGTATAAATGCGTAATATACTTCAAAGGGTTAACCATAAGATCAGGTAAGGTATAAACACTCTAAATATATGTTTCCTAACTCACCACACTCCGACAACTATAATTCCGTGTATAGAAGTGAGGAACCTAATTATAGACAGGTCTCCTCAGTCCTGCATAACGGTACTTAAAATGTGTGGTTAACAGGCTTCACCTTAACACTATCTAAACCAAGGTCGCCCCCCCCCCCCCCCACCCACCACTACCCACCCACCCATTCTCCCTGTTTCGCATAATTAGTTTGGCGATTGCAAGACGTTTCGCCCTATTCAGGTGTCTTCTCCTTTTCCCTGGTAAGCAATGGCGAGCCTGAAATTTAAGAGATACGAAACATTTTTCTACAAAAAATGTACATAATTATTTAGGGTCAAGGGAGTCTGATTTTTTTTTGTTTTTTTTTGTTTTTTTTAATAGCTTGGAGGAGTTAGCAAACAAAATACAAACAAGAAAAGACAAGACAAATATATAATTAAATAAGTAAACAAATCTATCAAAATATTGCCTGACGCCGAGATCCCCGAATAAATCAAGATATTTAAAAATGGTGTAATAATTATAGTAAAAGCCTCGTGAGTCCTGCATAACGGTACTTAAAATGTGTGGTTAAGAAGCCTCCCCCTCACCCCTCACCCGTTAAATGACTCCGTACACTTCTCTGGCCTTTACCACTTGTAACACATTAGGCTAAATACTATACCAGGGCAGATATACAGTCTAATCTGTTTTTCCCTCATCCTATGACTTTAACTGCTTCAAACTATGTGTGTCCAGATATTTTGACTCTAACGTACTGTACCTTGAATTTGGCTCTCTGTTACAATTTTTTTTTTTTTTTTTTTGGGGGGGGGGGAGCACTAATTAATTTAAGATTAGTTAGAATAGGGCGTTGTCTATAGAAATGGGTGTGCTAATCCGTGTACATAATTATTTAGGGTTAAGGGAGTCTGAGGAGTTTTTTTATTATTATTTGTTTTTAGTAGCTTGGAGGAGTTAGCAAACAAAATACAAACAACGCTCACTCCCACAATATTCGTTCGGTATTAGGCGCTGCGAAGGGAAATAGTTGTTTAAGAATACCACCATATGCTTGTCTAGAAGGGTGGGCAGCCTCTGAAATCCTTTTCTAACTACAGAATTTTAACTAACATACTGTATATCATAATATTGCACTACACACCCATGATATTGATTCTTTTCCTAGTTTGTTTACATGCGTGTCATCTTCCTCTCTTTCCACCTCAACCCCCCAAAACCCCAAGCCATCCTAGAGGGTTGTGATTAGTGTTGTCAATTTAGCTACTTTCCCGCTTGATCTAGAGGCCATTATTTACATCTAGCGACATGAATTCCAGCGATATTCTAGAGACTTGAGTCATTATAGAGCGATATTGTAGCGATTTTCGGCATTTATTTACGATTTAGCGGACTTGATTTGGTAACCATTCCACAGGGTCCTGGCATGTCTCTCCACATTCTCCACCACCATCATACCATTCCTCAAACATTTTTTACGGGATGCGGCTCTGGTGTGGATAAGACCAAAACACATACGTACGTGTGTGTGTGTGTGTGTATTTATCCAACTCTCCCTCCAGACATAGACTTTCTATAGTTTGTGGATTTGATCATTGGACACGACGAAATATGGAGACCTTTCGCTAGATGTGCAGTTGGAAGGTCGTTTATTGGTTCCCAAACTAGAAGTATCATTCTGTTTGGCCTTCTCTGTCTCAAACTCACATGCCACATAGTGAACTCTGCTAGGTACGTTTTGAATATGAGAATGTTTATGCACTGCTAAGGTAATGGAAACACTGAAGGTATTATTATGGTGTTTTGGTGAACTCTTAGGTGAAGTAATTAAAGCAATTGCAAAACAAATTCTAGCCCAATATATTCCTTACAACACAAATTCTAGCCCAATATCTTCCTTACAACACAAATTCTAGCCCAATATCTTCCTTACAACACAAATTCTAGCCCAATATCTTCCTTACGACACAAATTCTAGCCCAATATCTTCCTTAAAATACGAATTCTATCTCAATATCTTCCTGGTGCTCCTCAGAGACAGAACACACGGATCAGTCAGTCTCCCAACATTCCTCTATAGCTTCCATAACAATACACATCCTGGGAGGACCAATAGATTACCGTTGCTTCCTCTGTACCATGCCACACAGTTCTGGTTGTAATTTAATATATATTACACAACTTTTCCTTCTTTGTTACAACTTTGTTTCTATAGGCCTAATGTTTTTATAGATTAACCCTCCCTTAAGCAAAATGTTGTAATGTCACTCCTTTGAACAGATTTCATGTAATGTGTGTGTGTGCATATATATATATATATATATATATATATATATATATATATATATATATATATATATATATATATATATATATATATATATATATATATATATATATATATATATATATATATATATATATATATATATATACTCTCGAACACTCAAACAAATACAAATAAAAAATAGATCTAATGGGCCTAAAAATGGTCTACAGTAAATAAATACAAAAATATACCGTTGGAATTGCAAAGACGAGAGGAATCCATATATACCTTTGAAAACACAAAATTCGAACATGACCTGCCAAGGTACTCGGCTTCGCCTGGATATATATAAAATATTTCACCCTCTCTGTAGTAAGTATAGCACACTATACAATCTCTCCGTAGAGTGGACTTAATGACCTCTGATAAATTAACTATTTTTTGTAACTCTCTTTCTCTCGCTCTCGCTCTCGCTCTCTCTCTCTCTCTCTCTCTCTCTCTTTGGGATTTCCTGAGCTCTTTATATTCCAAGTAGCTCGTGTTGCCCTCTCACTATTCTCCCTTAATGCCTCTCCAACACAGAATAACAACATAAGTTTCACTACTCTCCCTATTAATAACCACCCAACTAATGGCACACTTAGGCACCCCCCCCCCCCCATTCCCTTGCATTAGAGATCCTATAGTAACAGAGATCGGCCAACCCTCCGCCATGTTGGTGCCACTGGGGTCATTAGCCTTTGTTTATCCCCTTCAGTACGACGACGCAATTTCCGTCTTTCTCTGGTTACCATTAGACAATTTTCTTTAGCTTATTATCTACCTCTAGGACTCAAGGGGAACACTACTAGCTCATTACACCCTCTTAAATTGCGTAATCGTCACATTTTAGCCAGAATCGAAGGTAAAAAGATATCATAGTGTTGAAGGGGAGAGAAACTCAAATATACCCAAGATAGATGATACAAGATATATAGTTTAGTAATTGGATCTTAATTCTACATAATCAAGAACTCTTTCAACTTCGGGGGAGACGCTTGTTGCAGGCGGTTTTGCCTTTTGTATCCTTCATACACATAGAAAACAAAAAAATCACCCTGTTCTTTAAAAAATAAGGACCCAAAATGGCGTCCACAGAAGATGACCACTCTCTCTTGCAACAGGGCCTCTATAGCTTGCAGGAAATCACAGACCAGGCGACTGAAATTATGCAAGATGAAAAGGACTAGTGGAAGTGGAAGGGGAATATGTGGGGTCGATACTAAGGAGATAGAGAGAGAGAGAGAGAGAGATATTCACGTAGATACACTGGCCACACAGACCTTACGATCCAAACTAGGTGGTCAGGACTTAATTCTAGCATAGAGGTGGCATACCCGATAGAAAATGAAAGTTGAAGGAAATGATAGAAAAGAAGAGAGAGAGAGAGTGAGAATGTGTGTGAATGTTGTGATTAGAACTGCATTTGAAAATAAGAAGCTAAGACTGAGCGTGTGTATGTGTTTCGTGAGTTTGTGCGTATATGTGTGTTTGGTATGTGCTTGCGTATGTGTATTTCGTGAGTATGTGCGCGTGTATGTTTTGTGTGTGTGTGTTTATTATTGTGAGTGTGTGTATTTCGTGCGCGCGCGTGTTTATTTCGTGAGTATGTGCGTGTGTATTTCTTGAGTGCGTGTGTGTATGTCGTGAGTATGTGTGTGTGTGTGTGCATGTGCATGACTGTAGGGCCCCAGGGAGGGTGAGGGTGTGGGGGGGAGTGGGAGGGGGTGTTGAAAGTAGGGTACCTCACCACAATTCTCACGTTCATCTCTTTATTCACACACCACACGAAAAAACATTTACTGGGAATCTGTGTAATAGTGAATTCGGATTTAAAATATTGTAATTCGTAATATTTCTGATACGGTACTTCGAAATGTATTTAGGATATCTTAAAGTATAAATAAAGGGTAACTTAGGTTCAGTTTAAGCAGACTACCTCAAGTGGAAATCTCCCCTTAACCCATTCAGTACCGGTGCCATTCTTTTAACTTTATTCTGGCTACTATTTGACGATTTTATTCAGTTTAAAAAGGACCTTCAGCAATTAACAGGCTTCGTACTATCTCACTAAACCCATTTTACTACCACAGATCCTTCTTTAACTGCACAAAATCGTATAAATATAGCCAGCATAAAATTGATAAGACGTCGCCGTTACAGAACGGGTTTATAAGAGTGGCTATGCGTTGTCACGGGTCAGCAGGGGAGAAAGTTGAAAGAGTTAGACTTGTTTTTGTCCAGCATACCTATAGGGCTGTATTTTGTAATAAATTTACATATTATTTTGGCTATTAATAGAAGATTTATTCAATTAAGGATTTCATTCATGGAAGTGAAATTTCAACCTCCTTACACACACACACACACACACACACACACACACACACACATACACAACAAGGCGCACGTAATATAGATATACATATATACTCACTTTCTCTCTCTCGCTCTCTCTCACTCTCTCTCTCTCTCATCATGGAGGTCTTTCAGCAGCCGGTGGGAAGAATCTTGTGAAGAAAGATAAATGGGTCAGTAAACTATTAACCAGAGAGAGAGATAGAGAGAGAGAGGTGTTTATGTGTGTGTGTGTGTGGTGCGAGAGATAATGTGTTGTGTGTGAGAGAGAGAGAGAGAGAGAGAGAGAGAGAGGTGTTTATGTGTGTGTGTGTGTGGTGCGAGAGATAATGTATTGTGTGTGTGTGTGTGAGAGAGAGAGAGAGAGAGCGAGAGCGAGCGAGAGAATAATGATTACCA
Organism: Paralithodes platypus; assembly: GCA_032716605.1. Classification (NCBI taxonomy): domain Eukaryota; kingdom Metazoa; phylum Arthropoda; class Malacostraca; order Decapoda; family Lithodidae; genus Paralithodes; species Paralithodes platypus. The sequence goes on along the minus strand of CM064485.1, from coordinate 4,958,008 downwards.
AATGTTGAACCAGGTGTGCACATTTATCAGAGACTCTTTGGCAGTAAATAAATGATTTCATAAGTTCCGGATTTCATATTCGTATTCGAGATTTGCTAGATGGTCAGGTAAGTATAAATTTGATGTTATATGTGTTCTTCTGCTACCTTTTTCCTTTCTCGTGTCTCTTGCTGATCCTCCCTACCCCTTGTGGGAGTAAGGGTTGGCTACTGACTGACTGACTGAGTATGATTTGATAGGAAATACTTTTTTGTCATCTGTATGTTATGCTATATTTGTGAAAATTAATCTACTTGAAATGCATAAAGGATTGTTACAATAAAACTATATAATTTTATATATAATAATTATATTATCTAATATATAAATTTCACTCCCAACACCAAACACCACGCAATGAAATTAATGAAAGCATGTGATCCTACCGGGATTCGAACCTGGGTTACCACATACAGATGCAATAGTATATGCAATAATTATATTATGTTTGTTATAAAATAGCCAAAACAGTCAGTGAAAAAATAATGTTCTTAAAATGTTCTGGACTCCCCCGGGCATCCAACCCAACACCGTGACTCGCACACAAATAGATATTTTTTTTTGTTTTTTAACTCCTCTGTCTCGTCTGCAGAAAATTACACAAGTCGGCGCGAACCCTGTCTGGAGAATAAACACGGATTACCTCAGCTTGTTTTCTTTAGATTTAAATATTGTGGTTTCCGTGAGAGCCAGCCTGTAGTGGAAAAAAGCGGTCATCTTCTCCTCTAGACGCCATTTTGGAGCCGTTATTATCGATCAACTGGGCGATAATATATTTATGACCATGTAGAATATAGATCAAAAGACCAGATAGTATATTCCATACCAGTAACTTACATAATCTTGGCCCCTTAACTTCTTATAACTCGAAATCAATGGAAACAATCGGGCTGACGTTACTATCATTTGGGAAGAGTCCAACAGGAAATTGGGCCACCCTCTCCTCCTGCAGTTCCTCCATGGGGTTCTAATGAGTCACTTGCAGCCCCCCCCCCCCCCCCCCCTTCCCATCCCCACCATCACTTTCTCTCTCTCTCTCACTGACTCACTGACTCACTCTTACTCTTTCTCTCTCTCTCTCTCTCTCTCTCTCTCTCTCTCTCTCTCTCTCTCTATCTCTTTCTCTTTCTCTTTCTCTCTCTGGGGGAGAAGAGATGAGGTGTGGCTTGACAGGGAAGGCAAGAAAAGGAAGATGAGGTTTATGGGAAGTGATAAGCAGAATATGTATTTGTGAAGACAGAACAGGATGTCAGCATGTATGAGGTGAGTGAGAGGTGAGAGTGAGTTTTGTGAGCTGAGTGAGAGTTATGTGAGCTGAATGAGAGGTGGATGTGAGTAATTTGAGCTGAGTGAAAGGTGTGTTGGGTGAGCTGAGTGTGAGTTATGTGAGCTGAGCGAGACATGTGTGGAGTGAGTGTGTAGTTTGAGTAAGTTGTGTGAGTTGTTTTAGAAGGCTATGAGGTGTGTAAGGTAACTATGAGATGAGTGTGAGGTAAGCATAAGGTGAGAGTGAGTTTTGTTAGAAGGCTATGAGGTTTGTCAGGTGACTATGAGGTGATAGTGAGTTGTGTTATACTATGAGGTGAGAGTGAGTTGTGTTAAAAGGCTATTAGGTGTATGAAGTGACTATGAAGTGAGAGTAGATGTCCCTGGTAATGAGAGTGAGGGTTCCCTGCCATTATAACACCAGACCCTCACATCCTGTTCTATCCCTCACCCCCTCTCTCTCTCTCTCTCTCTCTCTCTCTCTCTCTCTCTTTCTTCCTTTTACACCATTGTTAACTCTCTTTCACCACATGCTACCACCACATGCCCGTTTCGTCCACCTCATACTCGCTTCATACATTGTATATTATCGCCAAACACAGCTCATACTAGCTCTGTTCACCTCATACTCGTTCCACACACTTTATACTGGCTCTACTGTATGCACTTAATTCTTTGATAAAACAAAAATAACTCAGAATGTATTTAACACCGTATGAGGACGAGCAATTTATTGACAATGTTTCGCATAGAGCTCCATAGGCCTTATGAAGCATTATGCCAAACTTTGTCAATAAAGTTCTCCTCCTCTCACGGTGTTAATATTCACTTCATTCCTTCCTTCTCTTCCCAATTAGGCGGTCGTCACCCCTTAATTAAGAAAACATTAGCTCAAATGATAGGAAGCGCTAATTTGAGACACAATAGAAGAATAGAATAACAGTACTGGTGACATTCCCTCCCCTTAACCCCTTCTGTACCGTCGACATATTTCATATTTGTTTCTGGCTACTATTAATCGATTGCATTCAGTTTAGGAAGTGCCTCTAGCAATTACAAGGCTTCGAACTGTCTTAATCAACCCCTTTACCTACCACAGATCCTTTCTAAACTGCAAAAAATCGTCTAAATATAGCCAGAATCAAGATAAAAAGACGTCGCCGGTACATAAGGGGTTGTTGTTGTTCCCCAAGCTGCCTGGCCGAACAGCCCCAAGGCCCCGAGCAAGGCCAAGGCCATAACCGAGCGCCCCCACAGAACCCTCCCCGCCGACCACAATAAAGCCTGGGTGACCGAAGCCACTCCATGGCGGGGAGCTGAGGAGGGTGCGGAAATGCCCGGGAAACCAAAGCCCCACCCAGGGCCCTGTGTCCCTCAGCAATTATGAAGAGAAAGTTGAGGGGCAAGGGAAAAATGTGACGCTTTGGCTTCCAATCTTGGTAAATTGGGAGGTCAATCCACGTTAGAGACGCCGTCACTTGAGATCTAGAAAATATATAAGTAAAAGGAACAGTCAGAGTAAGCTATGGGTATGGCAGAGATTGCTCAGTTCTCACTCTGATAGACCAGCCCATCACCACATAAGGGGTTAGCGTCTATACCAGCGACGTATTACTTTTAGTATATTATAACCATATTTAGAATAGTGTGCAGCGTAAGGCGGATCTGCGGTTGAAAAATGGGTTAATCGAGATAGTTCCTAAGCTGAATAAAACAGTCTACCCAAAATAAAAGGAAGCATAGCGCCATCTTGTACTGAAAGGGTTATTATTATTCACGCATGTCTTCTCTTTTTTCACCTGTAATTTACTTTTCCCTCAGAATTGTTGTTTTAGATCCTGTTACTCAATCCGCAGACTATTTGGGCATCGATTTCAATCTCTCTCTCTCTCTCTCTCTCCTCTAATATACTCATTAGGAATGAGATTGAAGCTACGTGTAGTATTTTATCACACACACACACACACACACACACACACACACACACACACACACACACACACACACACACACACCTTTCCTTTGTTCTCCAGTGTTCAAATTCCTTCATCTCATTTCTCCTTAACCTTCCTCTTCCCTCCCCAACTCTTTCTACCATTCTTTAAGGGGAGAGGGATAGTTTTTCTGGCCCCCCCTTCTTCCTCATGTTTAGCCCCATTAGTTTTCAGAATCTATGACATTCGGCCCTTTATTTTGGTGATATTAAGACTTTTCGCCTTATTTCTTTGTCAATATTAAAACTGTTCGTGTCATTTAGATGTCTATTTATTCCTGGCGAGTGATAGCAAGTCTGTAATTTAAGAACCGGCCTGCGGCCGGAATATTTTCCTATCGAAAAATGTACAAATTTATCTAGAAGGAGGGTCTTGGGGGGGGGGGTATTTTTGTTTAAGGTTGATGGAGGTTTAGGGAGAAAACTAAAACAATGGTAAAATAATACATAAATGAGCAACTAAATTCGCCCATCCCCACACGATAATGTCCGTTCAGAACACACGATAATGTCCGTTCAGAACACACAATAATGTCCGTTCAGAGCACACGATAATGTCCGTTCAGAACACACGATAATGTCCGTTCAGAACACACGATAATGTCCGTTCAGAACACACGATAATGTCCGTTCAGAACACACGATAATGTCCGTTCAGAACACACGATAATGTCCGTTCAGAACACACGATAATGTACGTTCAGAACACACGATAATGTCCGTTCAGAACACAAGATAATGTCCGTTCAGAACACAACACGATAATGTCCGTTCAGAACACACGATAATGTCCGTTCAGAACACACGATAATGTCCGTTCAGAACACACGATAATGTCCGTTCAGAACACACGATAATGTCCGTTCAGAACACACGATAATGTACGTTCAGAACACACGATAATGTACGTTCAGAACACACGATAATGTCCGTTCAGAACACACGATAATGTCCGTTCAGAACACACGATAATGTCCGTTCAGAACACACAATAATGTCCGTTCACCTCTGATTCTGGCTGAAGTTAGACGATTTTAGGCAGCTTAAGAAGGCCCTTGGTAATATTCAGAGGGTTTATCGAGATCGTATTTACTCCTTTCAGTCCTCGAGGTAGATTATTAGCTATACAAAATCGTCTAATGGTAGCCAGAACATGAAAATTACGTCGTAGTTTATTTTGTCTTCCGTTTCATTTTTCTTCATTCCAGGTTTGTCTCCATTCCAATCATCCCATTAGTTTCCCCTTTTCGCTCTCTTTTCCGTAAGGGGCTGTTTTTTAGGTCTATTTATTCAGTTATTCATATATTATTTTAGTTTCCTCGCTATACCTCCATCAAGCTTAAAAAAACACCCCCTAGACCCCCCTTCAAGATAAATTTGTACATTTTTCGGAAGAAAAATTTACCGGCCCAAGACCGGTTCCTCTTATAATTACAGGCTCGATATCGCTCGCCAGGAAAAAAATCAGCAGGTAAACGGCACGAAAGGTCTTAATATTGACAACGAAATGAGGCAAAAGGTGTTAAAATCGCCAAACTAATGTGCCGAACGTCTTAACATTTCAAAACTAATGGGGCTAAACACGAGAGAGAAAGTGGTCCAGAAAACGGTCCATCCCCCCTGAAGTATGGTCTCTAAAGGTCTCTCTCTCTCTCTTCTAACTGCTTTCCGTTTCTTTCTCTCTCTCTCTCTCACTCTCTCTCTCTCTCTTCTAACTGCTTTCCGTTTCTTTCACTCCTATATTAGGGATTTGGAATTAAGTCGCGTAAGATATGTGTGGTCAGTGTTCGTGCCTCTCTTACACACACACACACACACCATATTCAGTATACCCGTCATATTGTATTGATAACGGTGGGAAGAATTATGAACAGTTGGCCCAATAACAGCTTAAGAAAACGGGAGTCTGCGGAAAAACAAGTGGTCCATGCAGGGCAGATCCCTCCCACAACCAGCTCATACACATACATATAGCTATCTCATTTTACCTTGGAGTTCTCTATCATTCTTGAACCAACTGTAGCATCAGTAAATTCAGTTACCAAACCCATACTTGTCTATGTCTTTTCTAAAAACGAAAAGGATTCTATGTTAACTTTTCCACGCACAGGCCGCGATTTGCGCCCTTTCTGGGATACTTATAAGCCTTTGTGACCATCAGGGGTGTTTAGAAACCTTTAGTTTACTTATTTTAAATCCTGCAGTTGTATTTGAGTGAGCTGTGGTAAGATAACAATTTTGGAGAGGTAATTATGAGATTGAGATAACTGTATTTGTAAATGCTAAACGGCAACCCCCGAGTCCACATGATAGCGAGAGGGTTAATCCATTTGTTGGAGTTCTATTGGTATCACTTGGGTTCAATACGTATTTTATTTTCAGTCACTCCTGCGTTAGTGCGAAATGTACCTTGTAATACGAGAATAGCGCGCGAAGCTTTCCACACTAATTTTTGTTCTTGCATGAGTGTTTCAAATATTATATTCTACATCTTAAAAAAGTCATTCACTATCTGGTAAGCATTATAACATGGCAGTCTGAGTCAAGCAGAACAACAACTACGCAATAATTTATTTGTCTGGTTTTTCTTATGCGAGTGGAGAAAACCAAAGGCAAAGCTGCCTGTCCAAAACTGCCCCCAAAGTAGCAAGTGACAGAGTGCAATCGCTTAAACCCACTAAACAAGTATATCAAGTATTTTTAACTCTTTTAAGTCTAATAAACGAGAAGACATTGTGATAAAGTTTATTCTGAGCTCTATATTTTAAGGGATTCTCTAAACCAGTAGTTCATGTATCTTTTCTACTGTTAAAAGGACCAAGGTTCAAATCCAGTTTAGAACCTGTGATCTCTAGTCTCTAACATCCTCCCTCCTCTATACCTCATTACCTTCCCTACCAAACCATGCCTTCACTACCTCGCACCCTCATTAGTTACCCCCCCCCCCCCCCATCTCTCTCTCTCTCTCTCTCTCTCAGCATCAGTAGTATATATTTCTCAACTTCGTTCTTTACTATGAATTTCCCAGTAGAAATTTTCCTCATTCTGCTGGGGGACTTGTTTCCCCAACTATAGCCTATTTCATGCCGACGAATGGTCGGAGGGAGTGGTGGGTGGGGAGAGAGAGCCTTCTGCTTTGCTATCCTTGCCTTCCACTTTGTAGCAAATTCTATTTTAGCATTAACTCCGGACTGCCTAGTAGGGACCGCAAGGCCTGTGCAGTCTGCGTATCTATGTAACTCTCTATCTCTCTCTTACTTGAGAAGGAATATATCTTGCGGGAATTGCAATACAATTTTCCAGGTTCACACACACACACACACACACACACACACACACACACACACACACCACCATAAAAGTGAGGGTCCAGCCACTATCGTCACGCACGCACGCACAGACAGAAAGACCGAGACGGGAGGATAGCCAGGGGTCCAGACACAGAGAGTGAGTGAGAGAGAGAGAGAGAGAGAGAGAGAGAGAGAGAGAGTGTGTGTGTGTGTGTGTAAGAGTGAGTGAGCGAGTGTGTCTCTGTGTGTGTGTGTGTGTAAGAGAGACCGAAAAGCTGTGTGTAAGTATGTGTGTGGGTGTGGGTGTGTGTGTCTGTGTGTTTTTGTTTTATAACCCCCAATTCAGCCTATACAGGAGCACCCCCCCAACTTCCACCAGTCACTCGCGTACATCTATAGGGTGAATCAGGACAAGTTAACCTCTTTGCAGTTGCCACCATGTTCTACACCTTGTTTGTAAAGCCATAACAAACCTATGAATGAATTTTCATATTTGTGTTGTCTATGTGAGTGAGGGAGACAAAAGGCAGAACTGCCTGTAGCGAGTGCCTCCCCCAGAGTTGAAAGAGTGACAGGGCCAAAATCAAGGGACATTCGAGCCAAAATGCCTGGACACACGGAGTTTGAAGCAATTTAAGTTATAGGAAGGACGAAAGACTGATTCTGGAAGAGAGTTCCAGAGCTCAGATTTTGAATAGAAAAAAGAATGAGAGTAACGTTTCACTCTTGGATTGGAGAGTTGCACAGAGTAGGGGTGGGATTGTGTTGCAAGAATTATAGGGAATAGGCTCGCTCCCAAAATGTTCATGTATTTTTTCCTCCACATTTTGAGAAATTAATGTTTTCATGGTTTTAGTTATAATTACAACGTGTGATACAAGATGGGTTGAAGGGGGCAAACCCCCCATAACTTATTGTAATCCTCTATGTTGGCAGCAGGGGGTAGTACATATCGCGTATACTCCATATTGAAGACGTTTGTAAACAGTGAGGGCGTCCGAGGGAGCTATGAGAGTGATGGAACTTTGCGTTTTTTTCCAGTAATACCGGGTTTTATAAATGTGATCCAAATTATTGGCGCACAGTGGATATGCAGGAGTACAGTATAAGGATTCCATATACCTGCATTGTCCCTAAAACATTATTTATAACAAGGCGGCCAGCCTTTTCCAAATAATTTTCATACCTTGTTTTCGAGTACCGGTACTAATGGGGGTAAAATTACGATGTAGGCATTTCGAAAACGACCATCATAGGGAAATATGGCGTCGTAAAGAGAGAGAGATACCATAGAAAACAACGCGAGGGTAGCAACATGGCGCCTAACAATAAGAGCTAGCATAACTCTCCCTATAGACCTTCGTAATCAGCTGTAACTCTCGTTCACGGGGGAAATGTGAAAGTCGCACCTTAAGAACCCTATGGTGTTGGGTTGGGTTGTATTGTATTGTCCTGTTGAATTGTATTGTGTATTGTGTTGTATTGTATTGAGTTGTATTGTTTTGTGTTGTGTTGAGTTGTATTGCATTGTGTGATGTTGAGTGGTATTGTATAGAGTTGTGTTGAGTTGTATTGTATGTTGTGTTATATTGTATTGAGTTGTATTGAACTGTGTTGTTTTGTGTTGTATTGAGTGCTGTTGAGTTGTATAGTGTATTGTGTTGTGTTGTGCTGTATTGAGTTGTATTTTATTGTGTGTTGTGTTGTGTTGTATTGAGTTGTATCCCGCTTCATGGTGTTGTATTGTGTTCTGTTGCGTTGTATTATCTTGTATTGTGTTGCGTTGAGTTGTATTGTATTTCCTTGTATTTTGTTATGCTGTATTTACTAGGTTATAGTATTTTATCCTTCACGATGTTATTCACATTAACTTAAAGTAGCCTACATATATTATTCATATTTTTTGCAGAATGTTATATTTAAATGTACATTATTTGTTCAGGCAAGGGTATTTTAAAGAGAGAGAGAGAGAGAGAGAGTTGCACATTACTATCATGATTGCATATGCATTTTCGCTGATAATTTACGTGCATTAACGGGTATACCTGGCATTAAGCGAAAGTCTTGGTGGGTGTGGGTGTGGGTGGGTAGGTAGGGCGCAGGTAAGGCAGGTGCGTGGGTGGGGTAAGGATGTAATGGCTGGGGGGCGTGTTTCCGGGCAGGTGTACAACAATCATTATACTGTACTATGGTTGAGGAGTACATGTGTGCGTATGTGTGTGTGCGCGCGCTATCTCTCTCTCTCACAGGGTGTGGCAGAATTAAGGGGAGGTATTTAGTTTGTTCCCTAGACCTCCATCAAGCTTAAAATTACACCCCCTTGAGTCCCTTTCAAGATAAATTTGTACATTTTTCGGTAGAAAAATTCCCGGCCGAAGGCCGGTTCCTCTTAAATTACAGGCTCGCTATCGCTCGCCAGGATAAAATCGACACCTGAATGGCACGAAAGGTCTTAATATGGGGTGAAAGTTCTTAAAATCGCTAAACTAATGGGGAAAACGTTTTATAATGTCAAAAGCAATGGGGCTAAACATGAGGGAGAAAGGGGTCAAGAAAAAAATCCCTCAAGTGGAGATCTCCCCTTAAGCTGCCCAGTTAACTCAGCTGGTGCCTACAATGGGTAACTGATTTCTGCACCACCCTGTATCTATTTCCATACTCCCGATGTCATTACAAGCATATTGTTAGTATCATTATTATCATTCATTATTATTGTTTTTGTTTTGTTTTACTTTGTCTTGAATTATGGAGTTTTCCGTTCATCTAGTGATCTTTCCACACGTCTGGGTTGTTCTCAGACGATTCCTGGGTTTAAATACCTCCACACGATCAACAAACAGTTTTTGTAGGTTAAAGAGCGATCTTCTATTCAGTCCGTGTTCCTGCCTTACTACAGAGAGTCTGATGCGAATTCACCAATATAGTTTTAGGTTCCACTGAAAGAAGCATGCCGTTTTAATGTAATTTGTGTACTCTTATGATTAGCTTACTCTCCTCATATATTTTTTTCTTGATACCTCGTACGACTATATTGAATAAAATTTTCCAAATATTCATTCAAAAAATAATAAAAGATGAAGATGTGAGAAAAGTCAGTGTGTGTATATATATATATATATATATATATATATATATATATATACAGTATATACCGGTATATATATATATATATATATATATATATATATATATATATATATATATATATGACGGTAATAGTATTCTTAAACTAATTCTTCTGTGGACTATTCCCAGCTATCCCCGGACGCTCTCCCTGCAGCAATTCTTCCATCCACACACCCTTCTATCCAATCTTCCTCTCAACGTGTTCCTAAACCTAGTTCTTGAAGGTCTCCCAGTGACCCTTTGTGACCTCCCTATCTCACAGCAAGGATAACCATCTTTGGGGCATCATAAATACCCTTCCATCGGGGTACTACCTATAGGATACTTCATTATTATACAGTAACGGGAGATTTATAGTTTGCTTCCTAGACCCCCATCAAACTTTAAAATATTACCCCCAAGACCCCTTTGATATAAATATGCAACATTTTTCGGTAGAAAAATGTCCCGGCCTTCGCCAGGAAACAATCGACCCCTAAATGACACGAAAGGTCTTAAAATTGACATAAAATCGGCGAAATTTCTTAAAATCGCCAAACTAACGGGACTTAGGATAACCATCTTTGGGGTACTCAAAAGACCCTTCCATTGGGGCAGTAACTTAAGGATACTTCATTTAGGGATCTACCTTGGATCACCAACTCACCACTCATTTTAGCTATCCCGAGGAATTCACTTGGACTTCCCCAAGGGACCATGCACTAAAAGCTCCATGACGGGTTCTGTCCTCTGGGATTCACCTAAGCCTGTAAGGGGTCTCTCATCGTAAACACCCCCTTCCCCAACAGATACCATGCGTGGGATATGAACCTTAATACTTAACACTGCCGACAGTGGCATCAGTATACAATCCAAGCCTAAACTTTAACATTTAATGCGGTGCTGTTTAGGTGTACTTAGCAGCTTCACATAAGGAACATTACCACTGCATTATCACGCGACAAAGTTACTAGTAGTGTTAATCTCTGTTTACATGATGATCCCAAACAATCTCGTAAAGAAAGTTGCGTTGATTGGGGTCCTGTGACTCGTGCGTGACCCGGAGGACAAAGGATAAAACACGGGTCCGATTACCTGCCTGCCTCCCCCTTCAACCCTTTGTATTCCGTCTCGCTGTTATTTGTGTTTACCCTATTCTTGTTTATGCACAGTCAACATCAATAGTGCTCTGATCGCCAGGAAAAAATCGACACCTAAATGGCACGAAAGATCCTATTATTGACAAAGAAATGGGGTGACAGGCCTTAAAATCGCCAAACTAATGAGTCGAACTTCATATAATCTAAAACCTAATGGGGCTAAACATGAGGAAGAAGGAAGGCCAGAAAAATACAACCCTTCCTCCCTTAATCCTGTTCATTTTACCTAACAAGTGACTCTCCAACTATTGACTGCCCGCCACTTCCTCTTACAGTAAGTGGCTCTCATCTTAACACACTGTCCTGCATAATTATATAAGAGCTTCCTTATAACATTATCCCCATAGCCTTAGTGTGTCCTATATAATTATAATTATAGCCTAAGACCCTTCGTATTAGATTTTCCTCCGGCCTTAGCGTAAGAACGTAAGCGCGTAAGATAACGCTTTTATTAAGTTAGCAAAGACCTATTTGACTCAAAGAGAGTTATTGGCCATTGTATTCCTAAACTGTAAAAAAAAATCTGTAAAATTTACATAGAATATCTGGCAATTAGGCTGCCAAATATTCTCTGTAAAATTTACAGCATTCTGTATAATCATTTACAAATATACACTGTGGAATTTACAGACTGGCTTGTAATTTTTTACAGATATAATCTGTTATTTTTTACAGAAAATCTTGTAAAAATTACAAAATTATCTGTAAAAAAATTACAGAATATATCTGCTAAATTTGCATTTCAATTGTATAGGTAACAGTGTTTCTGTCAATGTTTTTACAGAATCATGTAAATTATACAGATAATGTTTGGCAGCCTAATTGCCAGAAATTGTTCCGTAACATTTACAGAATCTTGTATTGTTGCACTTATATTGTCATTCTCGGTAACCTAGTTCTACCAAAGCAAGATATGTAAGAATGAACACACACACACACCGTATATATATATATACACTTTTAAGTACAATACCGGCATGGGAGGGGTAGCTGAGTGGTCATGAAAATGGACATGTGAAACGGAAAATCCACCATCTACCCATGTAAGCATATGATGCAAAACCGAATTAGCGTACAATAGGCCTATGCATTACCGGGATATTTGATGCATCCGTTACCAACAGTAATATTTCTTACATAAATACAATATATCTGCAACACACAAAGAAATAACATCATATAATCATAATTGGTAGGCCTATTTATAATTTACCAACATTGTTTATTATGACCTAGCCTTGGCGAGGTTATACCGAATATAAACCGTTACCCATAACAATCCCACTCCACCCTCAGTTAGGTTAGGCTACGTTAAACACCGTGAGTTGGTTGATATAATATATAACGCAACCTTACGTTGTGTCATGCAAAGGCTGTAGGCTACAAATATATAACGCAACCTTACCTTGTGTAATGCAAAGGCTGTAGGCTACAAATATATAACGCAACCTTACCTTGTGTAATGCAAAGGCTGTAGGCTACAAATATAGCAGAACAAAATTATGATTATGGTAGCCTGTTACGTACGTAAACATTGCCTAAAACCCAGCTAGGCAGCAACCGTGAAAGTATTTGGTTACACATTAGGCCTATAGATATGTAGGCTACAATTTTATACATTGTCAGACAGGGTGTCAAACGACGCTGTTTTTTTAAGTGATAACGCAAATGAACTTTTTGTATAATGATAACAGAAACTCCCCCAACCCTTTTTTTTTTAAAGAAACAAAAAAGGTAAATTGACATAGGCTAATTTTGGTCTCCATATTTTCCATCTTGATTGCTTTTAGATTGCAGGAAATACTGTTTTAGACACCTAAATTCTCAACAAAATCACGGGGGGTATGCCCCCGGACCCCCCTAGAGCTCGCGCCTTCGCCGCTCCGTCGCGCTAGGCCTATAATGATAACAAAATAATAAACCATAATGATAACACAATTCATATTTTGTGGAGTGACACCCTGTTGTCAGAAACTAACTAACTTGCACTGTCATTCATTCAATATCCAATTAAATATCTATAGGGTTGCTTACTTTGGCTATACCGGTACCTGTTGGAAAATACACACAAGGTACTGTACTGTACATCACTACTAGCCTACTGTTTTAGCCTAGCATTAAAAACAAAACAAACAGTATACAAGCTATATAATCGAGTGAGTTGCCTCGGCACATGGAACTTATGGAAGCATATGAAGGCGATTTATTCACGCCCACACCCTCTCAGGGATTACAACGTCTGGCAATTAGATGAGACTATATAGATATTAAATCATATGGTGGGATAGATCTTTTAGTTTTCTACCAAACGTTAAGCAATTGTATTCAGCTGATGAAATTAAACTGGGCAAGGCCGCAAGGGTATATAAATAGGCTAAGCAAAACTTTTCGAGAAACGCATACACATACGGTAGCTATTTTTTGAACTAGGCCTAGGCTACTTTTGTTAAAGCTAGACGTGTTTACTCAGTTTAAGAAAGAGCTCTCGTATTCCCGGCATTAGTCTATATCTTATTACAAATGTAAATGTGCATACAATATTCGCAACTAATGCTCAACAACTAATAGTTTCTTACCAGTTACGACATTCCACAGCAAGAGATGCACCAACTCACACTGCTTATTGTCCTTGTTACATATTTCCTGGCGATAATACTGAGCATTTCCACAGCTCGTCACGGTTATTAAGGTTACAGTGGAGATGGAAATTAGCAAAACTATCACACGAAAATACAGCCTGCCTGCCCTCCCAGAAATTAGGCCTACTCTGCGCAAGTCAGTTTCCAACTTTCCCGCCTAAAAGTCATGTGACTCACAGTTCGTATAAATATCGCCACACATATAGTTTATTGTACACCCTACACCCTATGTGGTGGATTGTGTTCTTTTATTTAATAATTTTCATTTTAGTAAACGTTGTTTCCACATAGCGATTTTGATAATTTAATTTGACTTTATATTGTCCTTGTCCCAATTTTGGTTTGTTTAGTTTGCAAGTTTTACATTTTAATTGATACAACAACACCTACATGTTGTCAAAATGAATTCCAATGATTTATATAGAAGAAGTTTCATGAAATATAACCTGAAAAAGATGCTTGAAAAGTTTGATATGTAGATGAAGGTAATAGAAGTATCTGGCAACTCTAGTGATATATTATTGCCTCGTTTTCTAGATACATTGCAAGGGTATAAATTGAATTTGACAATTGACCATTATATAATCACTCCAGCATGCCTGCCGAGGCCTCCAGCACCACAACCACCCTTACTGGGCACGTTAAGTGGTTTAACACCAAGAAGGGGTATGGTTTTATCACTCACATTAGTACAATGGAGGGGACAGCTTTGTCCACTCAACAGGCATTGAAAAGCCCAACCCTCGTCATCCTGTGCCCTCTCTTTCCAACAATGAGAGGGTGTCCTTCAGGATTAAAAGGACGAAAAGAGGAGAGGAGGCCACCAACGTTATGGGCCCTGAAGGAGAAGTCCTGAAGGGCTCTAGACATGGAAGAATCAGGAGGGAGGAACACCATGCCACTATATTTGTACATTTTGGGCAGTGGGCGGGGCCGCGCGTATGTGGCGGCGTACAGACCCTCCCGTAAAACATAGCGCATTTTAAGACTTTTACTTCTCAGTAAATACTGATTTCCGACCTTCAATTAAACATCCTACAAGTTCTAACCAGTGCCCTGAACCGTTTTTAATAGGTTACTTGAGGATATTTTAACGGGACCATAGGTCAATTTTTACCTATAATCCTGAAGGGTTGATAGCCTCTGAATAGGCCTACTACTTTAACTAACTAACGAGGCCGGCCTGGGTGTAGCCAGGTCAGTTGTTTCGCGAAAATCCGCTACAATTTTCCACAACCAAACTGCCGCTCCATACTGTTCATGTCAGCCAATAACAAGCGTTTGTTCATATATCTCACTTGGCTGGTTTAAGTGAACAGGGTATAGGCTTCCAGTTAGTTCACACACAGCAGCCTGCTGCTGCCTACACTATATAACAACAACTTGAGGCGTGTCTTTACGTTGATTATCGACCATGTCCTTAACCAGGTTGTTCTCATCCATCTTAACAAGTGCCCCTCCAACTATCGACTTACCGCCACTCCCTCTTACGGTAAGTGTCTCCACGTGCCTCTTAGCCTAACACACTTTCTATATTACTATTTTATTCTTCTATTACTTTTTCCAAACTTTACCATTTTATCCTGCTATTACTTTTTTCCAAACTGTCCTATTCTTGTATGTTGGTGGTTATTAGAGCACTCGAGGGTGGCATTACGCTATCAAGACAGTTGATATCCTCTGAAGTCTTATTTTAACTAACTAACTAACTTGATCTTCACGTATGTCTTACCTGTTAGCCTGCCTAGATGTCTGTCTGTCTATATGTCTGTCAACCAGCCTGTCTGATGTTATGCTTGTCTGCCAGTCTTTATACCGGTCTTAATGTTTGTATGTTAGTATTCTTGTTTGTCATTCGTTTGTTATAGGTCAATATTACTGTATATCTGGTTAGCTATATATGTATTTTACTACTCGTCCTCTGTTTGTTTGTCTGTCTGTCTGTATATCCGTGTGTCTGTTTGCAATTCATCTTCTGTCTGTCTGTCTTATCTACCATTCGTCTTGTCTGAGTTCCTATCTGTTATTCGTCCTATGTCTGTTTGTTTATCTGTCTGTCTGTCTGTCTTTCTATCCTTCCGTTCTCTTTCTGTCTGTCTGTCTGTTACCCGGGCCCCCGTCACAGTTTCCGCTTCAGGTCGATACTCAGGCAATTACCGGGTCGAAGCTTACCTGTACCTCACCTGGGAGAGAGAGAGTGTGAGTGAGTGAGTTAATACACTGACCACACAGATCTTATGATCCTCGCGAGGTGATCAGGACTTTCAGAGAGAGAATGAGAACGAGAGAGAGAGACATGTGTACACTGACCACACACACCTCACGATCCAAGCGAGGTGGTCAATACACATGGGTAGTATAGCTATTCCGTTCCCTTATACAATACACATACTGTACGGTCGCATTAATAAGTCATTTCTACGCTGTTATTACGTTTGGCTCGCTCTGTGCTGTATTAATGTCTGTCAGATGTTGAATAGGGTGGGTAAGTGTAGGCACATGTTTGTATATTTCACTCGATATGAAGAAATGCAGCTTAGATATTGCTGATACCAATTATTGATCAAAACATACTTGGTGCCGAGACATCACGTATTAGGCCGATTGTGCGTACGTCGTAGTGTTTACATGTGCCTCACCTGTCGTAGGGATTCAGAAGCCAGGTAACACACGAGTATATTATAATTAGTCAGAGTACATCAGGTGAAGGTATTGAGGGATAAGCCTTTACAACGGCATATAACTTCTTCTGGTTGTGGTAATTATATCATTAACCTTTTCCTTACCGGTGACGTCCTATGTATTAAATTTCAGCTGCATTTAGACGATTTTATGAAGCTTAGGAAGGATACATGGTAGCTAAATGATTAATTGAGATATTCGTCAGCCTTTTAGTGGGTAGACGTCCTTCCTAAGCTGAATAAAATCGTCTAATAGTTGCCAGAATACAATAAAAAGGACGTCACCGGTACAGAATGGGTTAAGGGGAGGCTTTGGTTTGCTCCCTAGACCCCCATGAAGATTTTTAAATGGTAGGATTTCCCTTATTCTTAAAATAAATAGGAAAATGTTAAGTATCCTTTATTACGCTGCGGTAAAGTTGGTTATAGCATGAACAATAGTCCTGACTGTCGGTGGTTCGATCCCCGCTGAGAGTATAAAACCATTTCGTAAGTCACGTGTATTTGTGAGATATATTAAAAAAATATATATATATATATATATATATATATATATATATATATATATATGAGTATATTGTATATATATATATATATATATATATAGATATATATATATATATATATATATATATATATATATATATATATATATATATATATATAAAAAGATACCATATACGTTTTTGCAATAGAAAATACAGTCCAAGAGAGAGATTTATTCAAATAGTATACACTAAAACCAGAAATCAAGATCATCATACACCTTCCCTGTCACCTATAGTTTAGAAAGATTACAATATAATAATAATAATAATAATAATAATAATAATAATCAAGATAATAACTGTACAATAGAAGTAAACATAATATAATAAAAATAATAATTAACATATTTTAATAATATGCATAATAATAATGATGATAATAATAAAAGAAATAAAAGTAATAACAAAAACAATAATTACCACAATGCATATAATATTCCCTACAGTACAGTCGAGAACAATAATTATGTTCTATTCTAAGCTGCATGGTCAATAGAGACTCAAAATCTGGCTTGGAGAAGCCTTATCTACCATGGGTTCGAATCTGATTGACAGCTTAACCCTGTCAACATTCAATGCGTGTTTCTATGCTGTGTTCTGGCTTTTATTAGACGATTGTATTCAGATTGGGAGGGATATATGGAATTCAGAGGGTTAATTGAGATAGCCTTTATCCATGTCATTCCCACATATCCTTCCTTTATAATTATAATCGTCTACTGATAGCCAGAATAAACTGTCAAAGCGCTCTCAAAGGGTTAATGGGGGATGGCGCATTTATTTGCATAAATATGTATAATTTTATTGTTTGTTTAGTGTTCTCCTTAGACCGCCATCAAGCTTAACAAAACACTTCAAGACCTCCCTTCAAGATAATTTTGTACATTTTTCGATAGAAAAATCGTTTCCCAGCCGTAGGCAGGTTACTACTATATTACAGGATCGCTATCGCTCGCCTGGAAGAAAATAGACACCTAAATTGTACGAAAGGTCTTAATATTGACAAATAAATGGGGCGACAAGTCTGAATACTGACAAATAAATGGGCTGAAAGTGTTAAAGCCTGAACACTAATGGGGCTAAACATGAGGGAGAAGGGGTGCCAGAAAAACCAAACCCTCCCCCCTTAACCTGACTTTATACACTTGCTCGTTTTATGCCAGATAACTCGATTTCGCGCTGATTATCTGACGGAACGGTGTAATACGAGTTCTTGTGTTTAGTTTTGTAACTGAAATATATTATTAAGACACGGTACCAATAGCCAATCAGCTCAAATTAAAGTTCTCAATACGTAAGTGACGAAGTGCAAAATATTGCAGTAGCGACTTTAGTAATGTGTTAGATGTATAGACAGCATTCATTACTTTAGTAATGTGTTAGATGTATAGACAGCATTTATTACTTTAGTAATGTGTTAGATGTATAGACAGCATTCATTACTTTAGTAATGTGTTAGATGTATAGACAGCATTCATTACTTTAGTAATGTGTTAGATGTATAGACAGCATTCATTACTTTAGTAATGTGTTAGATGTATAGACAGCATTCATTACTTTAGTAATGTGTTAGATGTATAGACAGCATTCATTACTTTAGTAATGTGTTAGATGTATAGACAGCATTCATTACTGTAGACACAGGTAGGTTGTCTCTAAAATACAGATTACAAATTAATAAATAAATAATAAATATATACATTTAATAATGAATAATTCAGTAAATAATGCACCGCCAATTTACCTACGAAACGGTTTTTTTAGAAAATACATTGAATTAAGCCAGTATCACACGAGAGCATTTATAGTCAGCATTCGATGATCAACATTTTACTGGCAACATTTCAGGATTATTTTGCACTGGTATCGGAAACTAGACTGATGGTAGGTGAATATAGGTGACCCAAATATTGTTAATGTTGATCTCATAAGCTGCCAGACCAGTGTTGAGGATAAATGTTGAGGGAAAAAGCGCTCGTGTGATACCGGGTTTACACTATTTTGTCAGTGCAGTCGCGCTAATAAGTCATGTCCCAGCTGTCATTACGTTTGGCTTGCTCTGTGCTGTATTAATGTCTGTCAGATGTTGAATAGGGTGGCTAAGTGTAGGAACATGTTTGTATAGTTCACTCGATACGAAGAAATGAAACTTAGATATTGCTGATACCACTTATTGATCAAAACATATATGGTGCCGAGACATCACTTACTAGCGCGACTGTACATTTGTTCAAGTTGGGGATAAAACACTAAAAGTAATACCGCCTAACAGTAAAATAGGTCTATGCCAGGGTAAATAGGTCTATGCCAGGGTAAATAGGTTCCTCGTGACCTCATCCCTTAACTACTAAAAAAAAAAAAAGGCAATTTCACCAACACTGCACTCCATTCATTATAGGTAGGCCAGAAATAGTGACCCTTAACCTCTGTAACTCAAAATAGGCTTGAACAATTGGGCTGTAAGTTTCCACACCTATTCCCCGGCTGACCCTTCCTAAATGGTAGAAATATTAGCTCGATTACTCTAGTCGTTTATGAGTTACAGAGGTTAGTGGTTAAGATTCTTGGCCTACCTATAATGACTAAAAACAAAAATATGATATACTGCATATTGCTAGGAATTATATAAAGGATGTTTTCAACTTCAAATTTACATTTTAATATACGTTTAGTCTGATGGTATTAAATCAATAATACCATAATTAGTGAGCTAGAGAGAGAGAGCGAGAATGAGAGAGAGAGTTAAAGTGAGAGAGAGAGTGTGTGAGTGATAGACCTTAACACACCCCACGATACTTCTTACAATATATCTTTATGTAGAGAGAGAGAGGGAGAGAGAGAGACAGAGAGAGACAGAGAAAGAGAGAGAGAGAGAAAGAGAGAGAGATATAGTGTATATGAGTGTGTGTGTGAGAGCCGTTAACACACCCCACAGGACTTCTTACAATATATCTTCATGTAGAGAGCGTTGGCATGACATTGTCCCGTCTTGCTCCAGGAATGGCAGTGAGTGTAAGAAAGAGAGAGAGAGAGAGAGAGAGTGAGAAAGTGTATATATGAGTGTGTGAGAGAGACCCTAACTAACACACCCCACACGACTTTTTACAATATATCTTCATGTAGGGAACGTTGGCATGGCATTGTCCCGTCTTGCTCCAGGAGTGGCAGTGCCGATCCTTGTCTTGGCACTTCATGATCCGGTTGGGGTCTGGAAAATCTTAAATAAATTAATAAATGAATTAATTAATGCATGGATACAAATATTTGTAAACAATAGAATAAGTGCAATAGTTAAGCCTACATACAAATATATATATATATATATATATATATATATATATATAACGGAAGAAAACACAGTGATAGTAGTTTAGTATTCATCTTGGAGCTTCATATTATATTTTTAACCTATATATAATATAATACTTTTTTGAGCGATAAAACGCAATGATGTTTTTCTCTTGGCACCTCACGATGGGTTTGTAATAAATAAAGGAAACAGTTTAAGTTAAAGGTTTAGCGTCATATTCTTCTGCAGTAAAGATATTCCTCCAGTTTTCCTGCTGTAGACACCCTGTGAAAGAACGAGGGATTAGGATTGTTTTGTTGAGAGGGGCTCGAACCTTTTACTCTAAGACATAAATACTGGCTCATTATGAACCTTCGAACACCAGAAACGAACCTCCAAAATGTATATATTAGGTAAAGAGTTAATGCAAAGATTCGATTCAGTAATGTAATGTATTACGTTCTAATGAAAGCACCATATGAGGATGAGCAATTTATTGACAACGTTCGAAGATAGCTGCTTTAGGTCACTAACGTATTACCAAGTGAAGAAAATTATATCCATATGACGGAAAATGGATTTATCACAACAACACGACAGTTTTGATTCTATCCGGAGTCCTTTGAAGAGGTATAATTTCGCCATTCAAGTATTCCTTTCCTTAATACATGAGAGAGAGAGAGAGTGATAGAAAGTGAGAGTTTACGTGAGTGAGTAAGTGTGTGTGTGGGTGGGTGTGTTTGTGTGTGTGTGGGTTGGTGTGTTTGTGTGTGTCTGGGTGGGTGTGTGTCTGTGTGTGTGTGTGGACAAGCGGTGGTGTGCGTGAAGGTATAAAATTAACTAAATACTGTATGTAGGTTTGCAGGTACATGAGGTTTGGGGCGACGGTTAAAGTGTACACACATCTTCAAAATTCTTTGAAACAGTGTTTTAGGTTAGGTTAGGTAGGTTAGGTTAGGCTAGGCTAGGTTAGGTTTGATCTAGATAGTTTTATTTAGGTTTAAACATCGACAAAATGTACTCGTAAGCATGCATAATAACGTCTGTACCGATAAACACACCACCACTTGTGTGTGTGTATGTGTATGTGTACATGTATATGTGTGTGTGAGTGTGTGTCAACTAACCTGTCATAACATCCTGACATAGACCGCAGGATTTCTTGCAGAAGATAGTCATATACCCCGGGTTCTCGACGCACTCTCCCTGCTCCGTCCACAAGCTGCAGTGGACAGCCTGATCCTGGCACTCCTTACCTGCGGTACCACCAGGGATTAAACTCTGGCCCTTTATCTTTTAATTCAATATATCTTAGTTTACCCCGATTTGAAAATGTCTCTCCTAAATGTTGGATGCTCCTAATATGAGTGTAAATATTGATGATGTATTGTGTAGACAATACAGTTTATATATATATATATATATCTATATATAGTGTGTGTGTGTGTGTGTGTGTGTGTGTGTGTAGATGTTTAAGACAAACAGAGAAGACTAAACAAGAAGAAGTAGAAGAAGATATAAAAGAATATAGGATATAGAGAGAATGAATAACGCATGCAAAAGAACATACACGTTTAAAAGAAGAATAAAGGTTATAGGGGAAGAGATGGAGTGAGTTAAGCTGGTTGCAGAGCAAACTATATGAAGAGAGTTACACAGAGTTACACAGATACTCAGACCACACAGACCTTGCTGTCCCAGGGCCTTACTAGGTTGTCCGGCCTCAATACTACTAGACAGGGACAGTTTATAATAGAAGAATAGGACAGCAAAGTAGGAGAGAGAGAGAGAGGATGAGAGGGAGAGGGGGGATGACAGATGAAAAATAGATAGATAGATAGATATAGCTAAATAGCTATAACGCCTTTACCAACATTAATTGCCGCAACTGTACGTATAAACAAACTGTAATCTTCTCTTTGCTTTAACTTTCTGAATACTCTTTTCTCTCTTTTAGAAACCATCGATTAATCTTATTATACATGTGTTCTATAATGAAGGTCAAATTGTAAAGCTTTCTAGTATGTCTTCAATTTAATACTCTGAAATATGTTAAGCCCACATTATGCTCACATGATAATAATATATAACGTTTTCTGTTATGTGGGTATACTTTTCCATTCAAACGTTTTCTGTTATGTGGGTGTACTTTTCCATTCAAACGTTTTCTGTTATGTGGGTATATTTTTCCATTCAAACGTTTTCTGTTATGTGGGTATACTTTTCCATTCAAACGTTTTCTGTTATGTGGGTATACTTTTCCATTCAAACGTTTTCTGTTATGTGGGTATACTTTTCCATTCAAACGTTCACGGCGCTTTGAATTCCTCTTCCCGATATATAAAATAATTGGGAATATTGGTAGCGATATACCTTCCTATCCTTATATTAAATGGGCTTACTGTCTTCATCATGCCTATTATTTGGTACAATGTCGTTGAACCATTTTGTTCTGATTATAAACGGAAGCAGATGGATTACTAATCACCCTTGTGGAATGGATGTTGAGTGGTTGCATTGAGGAAGTTGGACAACATTCAATATAAAGTATAGCTATTACAACCTACAACAGGTTATGTCCTATTGTTACTAACATATTTTGAATGGACGATGCCTTTAAGTACATAGATATGTTTTGTTGTTTTGTCTTTGTTTTCCTTCCTCGTTTCATTGTCTAAAAAATATACAATAGTTCATATCCAATTGCTACACAAATGTTAATAAATGAAGCTTTAAATGGACTTTAATTGTGTTGCCTATGTTCTTCCTTCCTCTAATCATATATATATATATATATATATATATATATAATATAAAGCGCCTCCACGTTGGCTGCAGTATTACCACCATCAGCTGTTTACCATCATTTGACTTTCCATATAATTATATGTCTGTCTCTATACATGCGGGTGTGTACATGTGTGACTGTTTTCATGTGCGTGTTTGTGTGTGTGTGTGTGTGTGTGTGTGTGTATGTATAGGAGATGAGTGTGTGTGTGTAGGAGATGAGTGTGTGTGTGTGTGTGTGCGAGTAGGAGATATTATGTGTGTGTAGGAGTTGTATGTGTGTGTGTGTGTGTATGTGTATGTGTCTGTGTAAGGGATGTATGTGAGCGTGTGTGTGTGTGTGTATATTGATTTGCATAATACGGTGTGATGCAGGTGTATGTATGTAACTGGTGTTTCTAGGTTTGTGGAAAGTTCACCGACCGAATGTGTAGCTTTGTGTTTATGGAAATTGTGTTAACCCCTTCAGCACCAGGACGCCTTTTTACCTTTGATTCTGGCTAATATTAGACGATTTTATGCAGTTTAAGAAGGACCCATGTTTTTGAGAGGGTTTATTGAGATCGCATTTACCCCTTTGAGTCTTAGAGGAAGTTTTAAAGCTAACGAAAATCGTCTAATGGTATCTAGAATAATATGACGCGAATTACGTCACAATGCTAAAAGGGCGAATAATCGAAATATGGTTAAAAACAGATACAAAGATCATCCTTCCAATAAGATTACATGTTTACCTTTTTGTAACGCAATTTACCATCACGTAGAAAGACGAAGATGTAGAAGAGATATGATGGAGAAAGGGTATCAATAAGGGGGACATTAGCAAACTATTATAGCTGAATGGTTGCGAAATAACCAGTATAAATAGTTTCCAACTTGATCAAATATTCCGCTTTCAAAATAGAGGTAAACATTGGTTTGGAAATAGGGTTGCAAACATGTGGAATAGATTTCCAAGTACTTTAACCAGTTCAAAACGGGGGAAAGTTTAAAACGTATTTCGGATAATCATATGAATGGCATGGGTTGAGTTTGAAAGGGTTCTGCCTCGTGTGGGTCGATAGGCCATCTGCAGATTTCCCTGTCCTTATGTTCGTATATCAAATTACAAACAACAAAACGCCAGTGGAAACTATTAAAGTCGTCGAATTATTATTGTAGCTAATCTTGACCCATATACAGTACTGCATATCTCGAGCCTAACTGTAAAATAATATTCATTAGCTATTATATAAATGTTGCTACCTTTTCAATATAGGCTAGTGATAGGCTAGAAATACATAGATAGATATAGTATATCTATCTATCTATCTATCTACCGGTATCTATATCTATCTATCTATATCCATCTTCTGTATAAACGGTATATACATTTCAATAAATAACGTTACTAACCACACTGTTTACACGCTCTCCTGCAGTTAATATTCATCCACGTGGGGTTGTTCAGACATTCTCCCAGGTCAGCCCAGATCTGGCAGAACTGTATGTCGTTGTCAGCGCATTCCTCCACCGCCGCCGCTATCATGGGTATCGGCGAGGCGGAAGGGTGAAAGGTTGAGGTGTTCGCGCAGTTGTACAGTTTCTGCAGTTTCGCGACATCACTCTGGGGGGACGAACAAGTGTTATATTGTTTGGAGAGCTTTGAATTAACATCTGCATTAAATAAGGCAGCATGGGAACTAGAGGATATTAACCCTTTGAGTACCAGCGACGTGTGTTATGTTTTTTTTTCTAGCTATATTTAGACGATATTATACAGCTTAAGAAGGATCTGTGGTAGGTAAATGGGTTGGCTGAGATAGTTTTAAGCATTATAATTGGTAGAGTTCCTTCCTAAGCTGTATAAAATCGTCCAATAGCTGCCAAAATATGATGAGAAGGACGTCCCTGGTACTGCATGAATTAAAATGGTGAAATATCGTCAACAATGCGCGACTCCTCCACTGCCCCCTTGGGAGGAGGGGAGGGGGGGGGGGGGGGGGGGGGGCACCATAGGGGCTGGAGAAAATGGGTAGAAGGTTGAAATGTTCGTGTATATGTAGAGCTTTTGAAGCTTAGCGATGTCATGCTGTAGAGAAAAGATTACTGTATATCAACGTAGAAAGTGATAAAGATTGTGAAATATGGCAAACCATAACGGTAGACTTTATAGTTTATATTGACCTATTTCATATCCATATTATCATCAACCCAACAAATTACTTACAAATAAACCTAATTAATGAAATCAGTGAAACTAATGAATACGTGTGGTACTCTAAGGATTCGAACATAGGATAGGCTACTCACACCGGAATTCTGCGCCCTAACCATTACGCTATCAACACAGTTAGAATTTAGAATTGACATGTGTATTGATTAGACCTGTGTTGGATGGTTAGATAACATAATTCCCAATTGTGTTGTCTACTAATTTAAACAACGAACCAATTAAAAAAAAATCCGTACTTTCGAGCAAGAATTTCAAGCCAAACAGTTTCTTGCTTAGGACATTTTATAGATTGTCTAAAGAGAACAGTTTAAGTAGAAGTAATTGCAACTGGTTCTGATGTTTGTAAATTTCATTAATCGATTTTAGGAGTATGGTTGGTTGTTGGAAGGAACATAATAATATCAATAATGCATTTGAAATATTATTAGGTAAGTGGTGCCAGAATTTGATTTTCAAGCCTTAACCCGAACAAAAATAAGTATATAACCTTTCGACCTTGAAGGGGTTAAATTGCTTTAAGTTTCGCGTGTCCAATGTCCCTTGAATTTGGCTCTCTGTCTCTCTTTTGGCTTTGGGGGAGACACTCGTCACAAGTAGCCTGCCTTTTGTCTCCTTCATCCACATAGAATAAAAATCTTAAATGAGGGACTGACCTTTGAGAACCCCCTGCGCTGGCCCATCTCGGCGCCCGTCTCTCTGGCGATGATGGTAGGTTTTCGGTCCCGGGAGAACGCGTATGGCCCATAATGCATCACGGATTCTGCAACGTAAACAAAACAAGGACTAATAATACACACAACAAAGCCACTCCAGAGAGAGAGAGAGAGAGAGAGAGAGAGAGATAATAAATGAATATATAAACATAGATAATAAAGTGATTAAGGGGGGTCACCGGCTTTTTTGTATCTTTCTCTCCTTTTCTCTCTTTCCCTGGCTTGTATCCATTCGGCCCCATTCAGCCAACTGTTTTAAGACGTTTATCCCCATCCAGGTGTCGATTTCTTCCTGGCGAGCGAAAGCGAGCCAGCATTGTATGGAGAAATCCGGCTTCGCCGGAGAAATTTTTCTATCAAAAAAATTACAAATTTAGCTTGCTGTCAAAACAAAAATATATATATGCTGGCTCGCTCCCGCTCGCCAGGAAAATATTGACACCTGGATGGGGGTAAATGTCTTAAAACAGTAGGCTGAATGGGGCCAAATGGATACAAGCCAAAGAGAGAGGGAGAGAAAGATAAAAAAAACAAAAAACGCGAGGTGGGCTCCCTTAGCTAAATACATAAACCTCACCTAGATCATACGGCAGACCCAAACTCTGTATCTTGTCCCAGCCGTACTTGTCAAAATTATGCCACATGGTTTCCTGGACGTTAACCTTGTTGATGGTGACGAAGTTGTCCCGGTCTGAGCGTGACTGTTCGTGCCAGAAACCCGCGGCGTGCATAAACTCGTGCATGACTATCCCTACGTACAGGCACCCGGGCCCCAAAGACACCTGCTGGGCACCTTTGACACGACCCACGGAACTGGAACACCTGTGGGGAAAGGTAGAATAGTATGGAAATAACCGTACACAAAAATATAGCATAGAATAATAATAATAATAATAATAATAATAATAATAATAATAATAATGATGATGATGATGATGATGATGATCTTTTAGCTACCCCAACACCTAAGGACACCTTTTGGGCACATTAACACAAATCACGTAACTTGAACACCGGTGAAAAACATATTTTGTTTAGGAAAGCCCCGTTCTTAACATTAATCCTCCATTACAAACCCCAATGCACTTGAAGAAATTAATGGAAGCATATGATCCTCCTGGGATTCGAACTCGGGACATCACATAACATAACCTCTTCTGATCGCCTCACTGCTCCATCCTGCTGGGAGTCGCCATTCATTGCCTCTCGTTTCCTGGGAGCCGTTTCGGAACTACTACTTCCGTAAAAGGCGGCATTGGGGATTCCCCTATCCGCCAATAAGCAGAATAACAATAAGAATGGTGCATGAAACAAAGCCAACAGAAGTAACTTAGCAACACATCAACACACAATATATTTACCAAAAATACACACGGACTCACACACACACACACCAACGCACGCAACCGTCACCCTTGAGGATGTGCAATATTGTGCATGTAATCATTCTCGATGGTGCGCAAAACAAACACAACATAAAGGCACATCAACACAACACATAAGCACATCAACACATTGACATGACACACGCACACGCACCCATCGCCCTTTAGGATGTGTATGTAGTCCTTCTCGATGGTGCGCGGAACAAACCTAATGCAGGACTTCCGGTGGAACTCGCTCATGGCCTTGGCGATGGTCCCACGTTCAATCTCGCCTGCAGGTACATAGGGGGTAAGGTATTGGGGCAACTATAATGAGTGGCGGCAGGTACTGTCGCTCATACAAATTCGTGGACCTCACCTATTTATAACTATAGAAGTATATCTATGGAAACGAATTTATGAATATAATTTGAATAATAATTTATTGAAAAACAAGTTCCATCCAACAATAAATTCAGATAGTTATAATTGCATAAAGAGAAACATAGGGGTCCACGAATTGTTATGAGTGATAGTAGCCTACATGGGGTAAGGTATTGGGTCAACTATAATGAGTGGAGGACAATTATTGGAGATTGGATAAGGATATAATTGAGATTTGTTTGAGAGAGAGTGAGTGAGTGAGTGAGAATGTGTGTGTGTGTGCGTAGGCTATGTGAGAGAGAGAGAGATAGAGATAGGGATAGAGAGAGAGAGAAAAAAAAAGTGAGAGAGAGAGAGAGAGAGAGGGGGGAGGGAGAGAGAGAGAGTGTGAGACAGAGACAGAGACAGAGGGAGAGAGAGAGAGTAAAAAGAAGTGCTGATATCATAGTAACCTCGTTGTCCATTCTAAGGAGGCACAGTACTTCACATGTGTTATGTGAAGTTTGTTCCAGGTAGAGCAGATGTTATATGTAAAGTCAAGATACTCTATATGCATTATATAAAGTTTGGTCCAGGTAGAGCAGATGTTATATAGGTTATGCTTTAGATACGTTATATTAAGTTTGTTCCAGGTAAAGCAGATGTTATGAATGAAGTCACTGTATACTACAGTAGATACGCTATAGAATGTTTAAATATATGTTATATAGGTAGCCTACAATACTTTAGATGCCTTATATAAAGTTTGTTCCAGGTAGAGTAGATGTTATATATGAAGGCACAGTACTTTAGATGAGTTATATAAAGTTTGTTCCAGGTAGAGCAGCTATAATGAAGCCTCACCATATGTCTGAGAGATGACGTAGGGAATTATACCGTTCGGCCACCGTCTGTGAACGTCTATGGAGGCACTTCTGGTCTTCCTGATTTGTACCCCACCGGGATTCGAACGCTTGCCAATATCCGGTGAGAGTGGCTCACCAATCTGTGAAAAGAGTATTAACTTCTTACGGTTTAGATTATTATAAGAGTATAAAGGAGTACAAAGGAAGGCAAGCAACAACAGACTTACTGATCCCAAAGAAGTACATAGGGGGTCCATGGATTGGTATGAGTGGGCTAGAGAGTATGGTATCCGAGTGTACATACATACATACATACATACATACACACACAGAGAAACATACACACACATACATTAAACAATGCACATAATTACCCTACACTCATTGATCCACCCATATAATAATTCAGGACTCATGCATTATTCATATCATTATTCATATGCATTATTCGATACACCCATATGCACCTCTCCCGTATATTATCTAAGTTATATCTAATCGCATACTAATTTTATGGCACCCGTTATGTAAGCTAATTGCTGTGTGAACAAAGGTAGATAGTCTATAATTCCTACACATTAATTTAACCCTTTGAGTACCAGCGACGTGTGTTCTATTTTATTCTAGCTATATTTAGACGATATTGTACAGCTTAAGAAGAATCTGTGGTAGTTAAGAGGGTTGATTGAGATAGTTTGAAGCCGTATTATTGCTAGAGGTCCTACCTAAGCTGAATACAATCGTTTACTAGTTGCCAAAATATGATGGAAATGATGTCACCGGTACTGAACGGGTTAATAGCATCTACATTATACTTGTTGTTTAAGTCATGCATAACATTTAATAGCAGACGTTACTCTTGAACATTAACCTCAATAAACTCACAGACGACTAGAGTAATCGAGCTAATATATCTACCATTTGGGGAGGATCAGCCAGGGAATAGGTGTGGACATTTACAGCCCATTTGCACTAGCCCTTTTTGAGTTACAGAGGTTAGGATGCATGGTTTGTGGCCTACCTTCTTGGAACAGGGTATAGTTTATTTTTCTTCAATATTCATCCCGTTGCTAATTTCTGGGGTTGAGCGATATGTCTCCCTGGAATCATTAGACGATTGTATACAGCTTAGGAAGGATCTGGGGGAATGAAAAGGGTAAAGACTGTCTCCATAAACCCTCTGACTTCCATAATTTATACCCTTCCTAAATTTAAGGAAATCGTCTCTGTGTAGCTAGAATTCAATAAATAGAAGACGTCACCAGTGCAGAAGGAATCAAAACTCACCCCCGTGTTAAGGAAGGATTTGTGGGAATTATAAGCATAAAGACTGTCTCCATTAACCCTCTGACTTCCACATACCCTTCCTAATCTGCATACAATCGTCTAATGATAGCCAGAAAGAGAGTCCCGGGCGTTGTATATGTCTCCTTGGCATCATTAGCCGATTGTATACAGCTTAGGAAGGATTTCAGGGAATTAAAAGGGTAACTACTATCTCTCCATTAAGGGGAGTCACCGGGGTTTTTTTAAACTTTCGCTCCTTTTCTCTCTTTCCCTGGCTTGTATCCATTCGGCCCCATTCAGCCAACTGTTTTTAAGACGTTTATCCCCATCCAGGTGTCGATTTCTTCCTGGCGAGTATAGAGAAATCAGGTTTGCCGGAGACATTTTTCTATCGCAAAATGTACAAATTTAGCTTGCTGTCAAAACAAAAATACATATATACTGGCTCACTACCGCTCGCCAGGAAAATATTGACACCTGGATGGGGGTAAACGTCTTAATAGCCAGACAATAGAATACTCACCCCCCTGTTTAGACCCAGCTGAGAGTCTCTGACGTTGTCGAGCGATATGTCTCCTTGGAACAGACCCGCAAGCTCTATGGGGTCAGCCTCCGTGTTCGTGTCTACCGTATCGTGAACTGGTGAGGGAATATAAGAAAATAAATCAGAAAATCCTCTATTAACAGCCAGAAAACAGAAAATAAATGCGTAGTTGGATCTTAGCATTATCTAACAAGTTAATCTTAGGTATAGTTTCCCTTGCTTTTTTATTTTATTTTATTCTGGCTACTACTAATTGATTTTAAATAGTTTAGGAAGGATCTCTAGCAATTATGAGGCTTCGAACCAAGTCAATTAACCGTTTTAACTACCACAGATCGTTCCTAAGCTGTATAAAGTTATCTAGACATAATATCTAGAATAAAATATAACAGACGTCGCTGGTACAGATAAATGTAACCCCTTCTGTACCGGCGACGTCTATTTAATTATATTCTAGCTATATTTAGACGATTTTGTGCCGTTTAGGAAGAATCTGTGGTAGTGAATAGGGTTAAGTGAGATAGTACAAAGCCTGTTAAATACTCGAGGCCCTTCTTAAGTTGAATAAAATCGTCTAATAGCGGCCAGAATAAAGGGTAAAGAGACGTAACTGGTGCATAAAGGGTTAACAAGACAAAACATGGTGGTTTGAAGGGGTACTTACTCATTCCTTCACTGTTCTTGAAGTCTTCGGGGTTGAGGGGCTGTCCGGGGATGTCCGTGGCTATCTGGGGGTGGGGGAGAGTAGATGGCGGTAGAATAGATTGGGTGGAATAGAATAAATCGGGTGGAATAGAATAGATCGGGTGGAATAGAATAGATCGGGTGGAATAGAATAGATCGGGTGGAATAGAATAGATCGGGTGGAATAGAATAGATCGGGTGGAATAGAATAGATCGGGTGCAATAGAATAGATCGGGTGGAATAGAATAGATCGGGTGGAATAGAATAGATCGGGTGGAATAGAATAGAGAATAGTCGGGTGGAATAGAATAGATCGGGTGGAATAGAATAGATCGGGTGGAATAGAATAGATCGGGTGGAATAGAATAGATCGGGTGGAATAGAATAGATCGGGTGGAATAGAATAGATCGGGTGCAATAGAATAGATCGGGTGGAATAGAATAGATCGGGTGGAATAGAATAGATCGGGTGCAATAGAATAGATCGGGTGGAATAGAATAGATCGGGTGGAATAGAATAGATCGGGTGCAATAGAATAGATCGGGTGGAATAGAATAGATCGGGTGCAATAGAATAGATCGGGTGGAATAGAATAGATCGGGTGCAATAGAATAGATCGGGTGCAATAGAATAGATCGGGTAGAATAGAATAGATCGGGTGGAATAGAATAAATCGGGTAGAATAGAATAGATCGGGTGGAATAGATGGATCGGGTAGAATATCTATCGGTGGCTATCTATGGGTGGGTAGAATAGAGAAAACAAGGGACTGGGGTTCTCGAAAGGGGGCTCCAGTCCTGACGCTATTCTTGACTTACAGTGTGCTGGCTTACTATTCCAGAAGGGTTGATAGCCTCTGAAGTCCTATTTTAATTAACTAAAGAGATAACGGCCAAGTTTGTCTTTGGAACCCATTTTGGTGTCATGCATATCTAACAATGAGGTGAGATTCTTATTGTTAAGGGGGGTCACCGGCTTTGTTTTATCTCTCTTTCCTTTTCTCTCTTTCCTTGGCTTGTATCCATTCGGCCCCATTCAGCAACTGATTAACACGTTTATCCCCATCCAGGTCGATTTCTTCCTGGTGAGCGATAGCGAGCCAGTATTGTATGGAGAAATCCGGCTTCGCCGGAGAAATTTTTCTATCGAAAAATGTAAAAAATTTAGCTTATTGTCAAAAAAAAAATATATAAATGCTGGCTCGATTTTAACACCTTTCGCCCCATTTCGTTGTCAATTTTAAGACCTTTCGTGCCGTTTAGGTGTAGATTTTTTCCTGGCGAGCGATAGCGAGCCTGTAATTTTT
Organism: Paralithodes platypus; assembly: GCA_032716605.1. Taxonomy (NCBI): domain Eukaryota; kingdom Metazoa; phylum Arthropoda; class Malacostraca; order Decapoda; family Lithodidae; genus Paralithodes; species Paralithodes platypus. Next base: position 4,925,867 of record CM064485.1, on the reverse strand, counting down.
GAAGGAACCGGCCTTCGTGCCGGGAATTTTTTCTACCGAAAAATTTACAAATATATGTTGAAAGGGGGTATAGGGGGTGTTTTTTTTAGCTTGATGGAGGTCTAACGAGGAAACTCAAAATTGAATAAATATTTAATAAGAAGCCCCCCCCCCAAAAAAAAAAGAAGAAAACCAAACAAAACCAAAACAAACAAGCACTAGTCTATTCGCTGTAACTAGGCGAGACATCATCAACTCTAACCTCTGTAACTAAGAAAGGGCTAGAGGAAATTGGCTGTAAATGTCCACATGTATTCCTTGACTGACTCTTTCCAAATGGTATATAGTCAATATTAGCTCAATAATATTACTCTAGTCGTTTTTGAGTTACAGAGGTTAGATGTCATGATTTTTCGCCTACTTACATCGAATAGACTATAGCCCCTTAATCTCCAAAACCTACCGAGTCCGGATTACCGAGGGGGAGTTCATGGAAGGTGCTGGGGTCGTAGGCGATCTGGTTCATGTCGGCGTGTTGGACGTTGGGATCCGAAGACCTCTGCTTCCCCACCCCCTTCATCACCACCTTCCCCTCCACCAGACCCACCACCACCACCAGGGTAAATAATAGCAGCAGCGGTACCATGGTTTCCCCAGGGGGCCCCACCTCACTCTGTTTAAGGTCAAGGTCAGGTCAGGTCAAGGTACATAGCATCAGAAGTCCCATTTTAACTAACTAACTAACTAACTAACTAACTAATCAAATAACTAACTGACTAACCAACTTTGTCTTTGGAACCTATTATGAAGGTGAAGGGAGAAGCCTTTACAACGGCACCTCGTTGCTACTCCCCGCCTCATTCATTCATTCATTCATTTTCTATGGAGCTCGTCCTGGAATCTTTACGACTCTGAACCTCACGATTCTATACAGGACTGGTCATTTGTATCGGCACTAGCTCAGAGAAGAGTGTTGAGAGGGGAGAAGGGGTGTTGGAGAGAGAGGAAGCTGTTGGAGTGGCACCTCACTCTGTTTACGGTCAGGTCAGGTGAAGGTATTGAGGGAGAAGCCTTTACAACGGCACCTCGTATCTACTTTTTGAAGAGTGTTGAGAGGGGAGAAGGGGTGTTAGAGAGAGAGAGAATGCTGTCAGAGTGGCTTTGTTGTGTATGATATTCAGGTCAGGTGAAGGTATTGAGGGAGAAGCCTTTACAACAGCACCTCGTATCTACTCCCCGCCCCACCTCACTCTGTTTACGGTCAGGTCAGGTCATGTTAAGATATTGAGGGATAAGCCTTTACAACGGCACCTCGTATCTACTCCCTGCCCCACCTCACTCTGTTTACGGTCAGGTTAGATCAGGTGAAGGTACATAGCCTCTGAAGTATCATTTTAACTAACTAACTAATTAACTAACTAACTAACTAACCAACTATGTCTTTGGAACCCATTATGAAGGTGAAGGGATAAGCCTTTACAACGGCATCTCGTATCTACTTTTCGAAGAGTGTTGAGAGGGGAGAAGGGGAGTAGGAAAGAGAGAGGAAGCTGTCAGATAGGCTTTTTTATGTGTGATATTAGTCTGTATACGTCGTCGAGGTGTACCCTGACCGGGTGCATGCACGAGAGAGACAGAGAGAGAGAGAGAGAGTGAGAGATATAGCTTTGTATGTGGGTGGGTGGAGGCCTATGTTGAAAGGTCGCTAAGTTGGGAAAATGTCAAATCTAGTGTACCACCCCGCCCCATTTCACTCTGTGCGAGGATCGGTAATAATTCCGTTTGGCACCAGGATTTTGTACACTGTCAAGCTATCTAAGTCACTGCTTAACTTTATTAGAAAATCCTTGCCTGTTTAGGGTGTCAAGGTGCTATTGATTGTCACCCTGCCTACTCAATTTGGAGACCTCCCTGTTAAACAAAAACTCAAAACTGTAGTGTATCTCCCTACTCTATCTCACACTGTTGGGGGTGAGTCTTTTTAGTAGAGGGTTTCAGTGGGATGTAAATATGTAGAATGTCAACCTTTCTCAGTCACCACATACAGTATATCTTTAAATTCTCACTAACTCTGCAAGGACCCTTGATGTTGTAAAGGGCTAACCCACCGCACCTCACTCTGCGAGACATCAAAATGTATCTTAACTGTTGTTAAATGTTGCACCAATACCTACTGTTCTACTAGCATTTGATATACATTATTTTGCACCGATACCTAATGTTCAAACAACTGTTATATACACATTTAACTGTTGATATACATTATGTGTGCACTTATACCTACTGTTCAAATAATTGTTAATACACATTTAACTGTTGTTATACATTATTTTGCACCAACATCTACTTTTCAAATAACTGTTAATACACATTTAACTGTTGATATACATTATCTGGACACTTGTATACCTACTGTTCCACCAAGTAATGAACCACACCAAGAGGGGCGCCTGTGTATACGATACAGTGGAGGAGGGTGGAGTGAGGCCCGATCTGTGTTTATATACCCATGGTGGTGGTGGTGAGAAACCCTATACGGTAATAACAGAGATCGGCCAACCTCCGCCAGTTTGGGGTTCACTGGTGTCTTTTTGCCTCCGTTTTCACTCCTACTGTCCTCTCTACATTCTTCAGAAAAAAGGGAAAGTAGAAAGTAGCTGTGAGGTGCCATTGTGTAGGCTTATCCCTCAATACCTTCACCTGACCTGACCTCCCTTTACACTTCAATATACCCATACCCCATTATAAACCTACGACCTAAACTGCTTCAAGTGCCGTGTGTCCTGGCATTTTGACACTGACGTGTCTTGAATTGTGCTCTCCGATACTTGTTTTCTTCCATGTTTGTCTTCCTTTTGGGGGGTTCTTACTTGCTTTCCCTTGTGTCTTCATCTTTTCTGTTTTTCTTCCTTTTCTATGGGTGGGGGGGGGGGAAGGGCATTCGTTATAGGCAGCTTTACCTTTTGTATCCTTCTTGTACATATACTGTAGAACACACACACAAACACACACACACACACAGCCTTACCCATTGATCGGACAATAGGCCTACTATATAGCTCTAAGCTCTCTTCCGGGAGGGTCATAGCTGGCGAGAGATCCTCAAGGATCCTCAAGATCGTAGATGAATAACACACACATTCGGTAATACTGGTACAGGATTGGTTACTTGACCCTTTTTTTATAGGAGGATTATGCGCTTTTTGGTCGATAATTTAATTTATTAACTATTTTTCTAGTTTCCTCCATCAAACTTTAAAAACACATCCATTAGATCCCCCTTGTAGATTAAATTGTAAATTTTTCGGTAGAAAAATGTTCGGGTCGAAGGTTGGTTCTCTCAAAATTACAGGCTCACTATCGGTCGCCAGGGAAAATATCGGCACCTAAATAGTACGAAAGGTCTTAATATTGACAAGGAAATGGAGGGGAAGGTTTAAAAATCGACAAACTAATGGCGCAAACATCTTATAATCTGAAAACTAAAGGGGCTAAACACGAGGGAGAAAGAGAAAGGGGACCAGAAAAACGGGAGGACACTTATAAAAAATAATAAAAAAATATTATAAATGAGCAATTAAATCCGCCCATTCCCCCCTTACTGCAGGCTCTCTAATGGTGGTGCCAGCATCACCTACAGACGAACCTCATCCACAGAACTTGCGGCTCGGTGCGTCGGGTGCGCTCAGAGGGGTGTTCTAGAGCAGTGTTTCCCAACCTAGAGGGTGCGCCTCCCTAGGGAGGGGGGGGGGGGGGGTAATCAAAGTTCATAATAGAGCTAGGCCATTCAATGCATACAGGGTAATCCCAAAGATATGTATGATTAAGAAACTTTGATAGAAAACTTCACAATCGTAATTCCGAGCAACCATATGTAGTGTTTCTATGAAACCATTAATCAGCGTTCATCCTTGCGTGCAAATTGGTGAATTTTTCGCCCTTATACAGTATCTTGCGTCTTAAGCATCCATATATGGAATGGATAAACAAAATATTTGTCTAGGCATCAGAGGCGTGGGGGTGGTCGGGGGGGGGTAATCAAGAATACAGTCCTGACCAAAGGGGGGCTCGGTGCAATAAAGGTTGGGAACTCCTGTTCTAGAGCGACGTGATGTGCAGGGGTAAGTAAGAAACAATGAAGATAAGAGCATAACATAACTCTATAATCTATCTATCTATCTATTGCCTGACGCCGCGATCCCCGAAGGGGTGGCCACGAACGAACCGCCCCCATGCACCTCTGTCCCCAGTCAGTCGACGCCCCTCCCCCCAACCAGCACCGCCTTCGTTCATGTACTTCCTCACTCCATCCTTCCACCTCATATTCGGTCTACCTCTCCCCCTCTGTCCCTCCACCTCGCTCTCGTACACCCTCTTAGTCATTCTCTCGCTTTCCATACGTTCCATATGGCCGAACCATCTCAAGTTGTTCCTTTTCACACTTTCCAGCACATCTACCTCCACACCACACCTCCTTCTTACTTCCTCATTAGTCTGTCTATCCCTCCATGTAACTCCGCACGCACTCCTTAAGTAATTCATTTCCACTGCTCTCACTCTTGGTCTGAGTCTCTCAACCAACGTCCATGCTTCGCTTCCGTAAGTCAGTGTCGGGATTACCACACTGTCATGCAAGGACTTCTTCACTTCCATACTGACCACCCTATTTCTTGTTACTGCTTTTAGCGTTCCTACAACCCTCTTCCCCTGTTGTACCCTCTCCCGCACCTCTTCATCCATAGTCCCATCTTTACTCAACACACTGCCCAGATACTTAAAAGAGTTGACGATCTCCATAGCCTGACCGTTCAGCTTCACCTCACACTCTGTGACTTCACCCCTTTCGAAGACCATAACCTTGCTCTTCCCCGTATTTACCTTCAAATTCCGTTTTTCGCACACTGTTCCAAACTCATTTACCAGACCCTGCAACTCCCATTCATTATCACTCATCAGAACTGTATCATCCGCAAACAGCAGTATAGGTAGCTTCCACTCAATTCCCTCCCTTTTCAGCGATACACCAACATCCACTGCTCTTGATAGTATTTCTTTCATAACTCCATCCATATATACAGTAAACAACCATGGGGACATCACACACCCCTGTTTCAAACCAACATTCAGGTCAAAGAACTCGCTCTGCTCACTCTCCACACGTACTGCCGCCTTTGCACCCTCATACATGCTCTTCACTGCTTTCAGCAACTTGCCCTCTACTCCGTATATTCTAAGTACTTTCCACAAACCTTCTCTATCCACTCTGTCATAGGCCTTCTCCAAGTCCATAAAGGCAACATACACCTTTTGTTTCTTCTCCAGATACTTCTCCACAACACAATTCAGGGTAAAAATCTGATCTACACATCCTCTTCCCTTCCTAAAACCTCCCTGCTCGTCGCCTATCCATTTCTCCGTTCTCACTCTCACTCTCTCAATCACTACCCTACTGTATACCTTCCCTACTACGCTTAGAAGACATATTCCTCGGTGGTTACCACACACTCCTCTTTCCCCTTTGCCCTTATATAGGGGGACTATTATGCCAGTCTTCCAGTCATCGGGTGCACTGCCCTTCTCCCATGCTAGTTTGCACATTTTCCATACCCATTATATCACTATCTCACCACCATACCTCAACATTTCCCCACACACTCCATCTGTTCCTGGTGCTTTCCCCAACTTCACTCCTTTCATGGCTTCCCACACTTCTGACCTCCTGATCCCCACCTCCTCCTCCACTACTTCTCTTCTTCTCCCTCCCATACCATATCCAGCTATGTTTGCTGGCTCTTCATTCCTTTCATTTAGCAACTCACTGAAGTACTCCCTCCATCTTTCGACTCTCTCTTGCTTCTCGGCTAGCATTCTCCCATTCTTATCTTTCACACACCCTTACTGTTTCCCTTGCTACCTTCCCTAACTTTCTTGACTTCTTTCCAGAACAGTTTCTTACTCTCCCTCCATTTTACACTCAGATTCCTTCCAAATTCCTCATCTACTCTTCTCTTACTTTCCTTCACTACTCTCTTCACCACCCTCTTACTCTCCACGTACCTCGCTCGTTTCTGTCTCTCGGAATCTTCATTCCCTCTACTACCTAACCACTCTCTATATGCTTTCTTCTTTTCTTCCACAGCTATTCTTACCTCTTCTGTCCACCATGCTGTACCTTTCACTCCCCTCCCTCTTCTCCTCACTCCACACACCTCCTCACATGCTGCACAGATCTCATCCTTAAACACCTTGCTCATCTCCTCCACTTCCTCCATAACTTCCAGGTCGAACCCACCTAGTCGTCTTTCCACTGCTCTCCTGTACTCCTCCCTGACTTCCTCCTCCTGCAACCTCTCCACCCTCCTCACCATTCCACCCTCCAAGGACAGGGTAAGCAAACATTCTTCTTCACTGCCATCAAAGACTGGAACGACCTACCCCAGTCAGTCAGTGAAAAGAGAACACTGTATTCCTTCAGACGTAGCCTGAAGGAGCACCTGAACCGGACAGCTGCGAGAAGGGAGCACCAAGCTTATGTCTACAACTAAATACGACATAAGAGATAGGCAAAACAAACTGAAATAATTTCTGATTACGGATTACTGATATATACTATAGGATGTAAGGTATCTTAAAATAACACCCTAGAAATACTTTCTCTAAAGTATCTATTTCTCTTATCCTCCCCTTTTCCCCAGCTAACCTAATCCCACAAGGACCCCAATGGAAATACGCCTAACGGCCTTATTGGGCTATCCTTAGTTGGAATTATGCAAGGCTGGTACATGTCATATTTGTAACATATTATGTGGTACCAACTCTGTAAAATTCTAACTGAATAAATATTATTATTATTATTATTACAGATGTGGTTAAGCCGATTGTTCCCTAAACGTTCCTATAGAGACAAAGTTGGCAAGCTGACCATCATATTATGTGAGGCCAATGGGTTCACCACATACCCCGTAAGCTGGTCTCTCATATACAAGGAACAGTAACCAAACACAATTGTTTGATTTATCCTGAAATTTGTTTTAAAACTCCCGGCCAAAACCCGCAACCATTTTCCATTTGTTGTTAATCGTTTGTCCTTCCCTTGCTAAGTTTGTTTTTAATAAATAATACTTTTGTATTTTCTTTGGTACTACAACATTTGATGTAACAATTTGAAGAGTATTTGAAATATACTTCATGTCATAGGGATGATATGCTTTTTTAGTTTACATAAGAATGCTGAAAGCTAAATATGTAAAATAATAGTTGTCTTGACATAAGAAATACATGCAAATCGAATAAAGTGAGGCATCAAATGGAAGGGATAGTATTAATGTGCATACCAGGCAACATATATCAAGTGACCAGTAATATATATATATAGTAGAACAAGATATATAGAGTAATAAATTATAGTCCCGTGAGTTAGTTGTGTCCTGGTCACCGCCATCGCTCAGCTGGTAATGACGATGCAGGAGTAAATACTTTATAATCATCAAAATGACAACCCCGGCCGTACCTAATGTTCAAGATGAGCTCAGTAAGTATACTAGTGCGTCATGTTCTTCATATATAAGAGTGGCCACAGTAAAATCTGTTACTGGTAGCTTAATGAATAGGCTACTAAAACTGCAGCCATTGACGTGGGCTGCACAAAGCCCTCGACAACAATGCAATGATTTTTGGTCTAAAATGGTAGAACATTGACATCTTGATATTTATTTTAATAAGTTGAATATCCTTCCTTTTCTGTATTGTTCAGAGTTCATATAGGCTCATAATAGGCATTATATAACTCAGTAGGCTAGGCCTAATGTTAGGATAGGCTAACTAGTCTAAGGTTAGGCCTAGGCTATCTATCTATCTATCTATTGCCAGGCACCTCAACCCCTGACTCCCTGAGGGTATGGCCACAGCTGTCAAGTTAATCTCAACCTGGGTAGGCTTAGGCCTATAGGCCTAGCCTAGCCCAGGCCGAAACCTAGGTGAAGACGAATATATACTTACTTTAAGTTACTTGGTAGCCTATAGGCTAGGCTATTTGGTGTAGTCTTAGAGGCACTGCCTCGGAGTCATGATGGATCGCCACTCCTGCCGAGACCTGCGTCCCTCTTCATTAGGTCCACTTGAGCAGCTATTGAGTTGGAAGCCGCTCTGCAGAGTGAGGTGTACCCGGGTCCCCGGGAACTGGTGGCTCCGAGCTCGTCAGGTACCGGTAGGCTTCTTAGGAATTTGGGTAAGAGTTGTGTTATCGGGGCGTAGGCTACCACTACCGACATACAGCATAGCCTAACTCCTCTCTAAAACATTAACATAACCAAACAACCTATACCTAAGCTAACCTAACCTAACCTAGTATTCATGTAGTAATGAGAATACTAGGTTAGGTTAGGCTTTTTAGTTAGGTTAAGTATTTATAGATGATGGTACAATTTTAGTTTCTGGACACCTATTTGACAGGTACTGCCAACGATTTAATACATATTTTTTTTTCGGTTTCCACGCATCCAACACCAAGCTACACCCTTTTCTGGTGTACAAAACACTAAAAAAGCAATGGGGACACTAATCAGGGTGTCAAACGACGCTGTTTTTTTTAGTGATAACGCAAATTAACTTTTTGTATAATGATAACAGAAACTCCCCTAACCCTTGTTTTTTTTTAAAGAAACAAAAAAAGGTAAATTGACATAATTTTGGTCTCCATATTTTCCATCTTGATTGCTTTTAGATTGCAGGAAATGCTGTTTTAGACACCTAAATTCTCAAAAAAATCATGGGGGGGCATGCCCCCGGACCCCCTAGAGCTCGCGCCTTCGCCGCTCCGTCGCGCTATAATGATAACAAAATAATAAAACCATAATGATAACACAATTCATATTTTGTGGATTGACACCCTGGGACACTTTAATAATGATAATAGCCTATGAGACGAAATATAAAGACAACTCTGTTGCGTTCGTGGAAGAAGCGTCGCTTTGTTTACTTTACGCTCGGAGTGACTTCCCACCTTGGCGGTCGACTTAAAATGGCTAAGCTTACCAGTTGTTGGGTAAATTTTTTGATAAAGACTTGCGTTACAGGTCGTGGGATACAGGACGAGTTGAGGTGGGGCTCTGCCCCCCTCACCCCCTTGTGAATTATAATAATCGTCATATATGTTGCCAGCAGGGGTCAAGTAAAACAGCTGGCCGTAACCTCGAGCGTCCTGGGTAAACAAACCGACGATCCGAAGCGACGACGGACTCCCGCCGATTTTCGGCACAAACGCGCCGTTTTATTCTCGTCGAAAACCACATTTAAAAAGTTATTATATCGTTTTCAATACTACAGTATTACCGGACCAGAAAAAGGTGTAGCTTTGTGTTGGATGCGTGGAAACCGAAAACAAAATATGTATTAAATCCTTGGTGGCACCTGTCAAATAGGTGTACAGAAACTAAAATCGTACCTAGATGATTTATGTTGTATGTCGGTAGTGGTACGCCCGATAACACAACTCTTACCGGAATTTGTTCAGGAGTTTTTTAAAGTTTTCCACCGGGCAGTTTGTCTATCTATCTATCTATCTATCTATCTATCTATCTATCTATCTATCTATCTATCTATCTATCTATCTATCTATCTATCTATCTATTTATTTATTTATTTATTTATTGCCTGACGCCGTGATCCCCGAAGGGGTGGCCACCGGGCAGTTTGTGAGGTCCCTCAATTGCTTTGGGAGGCAGTTGAATATTATTGGTCCATTCTGACTCAGGCTGGCTGTCAGGACTCAGTAGGGTCTTGATTCTCTCAGGAGCTTGGGTGGCACTGGGCAGGGAATTTCTTGCACATTTTCTACCGGAGCGGTCAAATCTCAAATCGTCCTACTAAGCCTACTTAACTTTTGGAAATTTGGACTAAGCAGATATTAAGGCTACAGTTAGACTTTGTCACTTTGAATAGCCTAGTCTGGTATCTCAGTATCTGATCCCATCATTTCATAGAGGCTAGAGCGATGACTTCTCTGGGTAACTGGGAAGTCTGGGTTTAACAAATTGAAATGTCAATCATGGTTGATAGGACAAAGACGGAGAGGGCAAAATTCGAAAGGCAGATCGAGATGGAGGGATTGAGTTGGCAGGTAATATGGTATATCGTATATGAATCATGAATGAAAGTGAGGAACACCATCTAATGAATGATAGAAAATGATATACAGTAGGTGAATCTAAGGTAATTCATTCATGACCACAGACGGTCAGACCACCTCCTCAGGGATGGCAATAGACAGATTATTAGGCTTAGGCCTATTATGCGAAAAGTCTTAAGGTAGTTTTAAACAATTCTTTCCTTTCACGTTAATAGGTCTAGATGAAAAATTCCGCTACCTTTTGAAATATAAATGCTAATACATGTAGGATGCACTGCCACTCTCTGTAGTATGTAATAAACATTCATTCCCGCAGTATTCATTCGGTAGTAGGTATCACTAAGAATTGTTTAAGAATATAAGTTGCTAAGTGTTTGGCTTTTGAGATTTATCCTTTTGTTGTTTTGACAGTGTTGGTGGAGCGTGTGTTCCTGCGGATCGGGTCAGCAGCCAACGATCAGGCTCTGGAGGAGGAGCTACTTAAATTCTTGGCTCCAGTTATTCTAAAGTTGGCCTCACCTCATGAACCAGTCAGAAAAAAGGTAACACTTTAATGTTTATTGAAACTTAACTAAGGTTTGTATTTAGCTTGTTACCGGTACTTCATTTCATGCAGTAGCCTACAGTACTATCCTAAAATTAAAATTTTCATTGTAATATACCGGTATTCATTATTGATACCATACCGGTACCTATTACCTTGACCTTAACGGCGGGTGCCCAACCCCGAAAGGGGTTGAAATAGGGGAGCTATCCCCCCGCCAAAGGTGGCTTTCTAGGGCCTTTCCTAGCTGATGCTGAGAGGATTGGGTTCTAGTCATGTGGTGATGGGCTGGTCTATCAGAGTGAGAACTGAGCGATCTCTGCCATACCCATAGCTTACTCCGACTGTTCCTTTTACTTATGTCTTTCCTAGATCTCAAGTGACGGCGTCTTTTCCGTGGATTGACCTCCCAATCTACCAAGATTGGAAGCCAAAGCGTCACATTTTTCCTTTGCCCCTCAACTTTCTCTTCATAATTGCTGAGGGGCACAGGGCCCTGGGTGGGGCTTTGGTTTCCCGGGCGTTTCCGCACCCTCCTCCGCTCCCCGCCATGGAGTGGCTTCGGTCACCCAGGCTTTATTGTGGTAGGCAGGGAGGGTTCTGTGGGGGCGCTCGGTTATAGGGAGGGTTCTGTGGGGGCGCTCGGTTATGGCCTTGGCCTTGCTCGGGGCCTTGGGGCTGTTCGGCCAGGCAGCTTGGGGAACAACAACAACAACAACAACCTTGACCTTAATTATGTTTAAGAATTTATTAACGAATTTGAGACTTTGCAGATATATATGCATAGTGTATAATGAACTCATTATGAGTCATGTTCATGATTGTTGAGGCTGTCAAACAAGAGGCTATTCTAACCCAGACCAAAAGCAGAATTCCTTAATTTTTAGTCATTATTATTATTACAAAGTTAAAGTTGTGCTCCATAGCTCCCATTATGAGCGATTAAATAGACAAAATATTGCAACTTCATATCCATTCCAATCCCAAAACAACATTGCCTTGGCTGACACCCTAATTTTTATGTATAAGTTTTCTTGTCTTTATATTGTGTCGTCCCTGTTTTGGTTTGTTTATTTTGCAAGTTTTATATTATATATAATTTATACCAACATTGACAGGTAATGGAGCTGCTGATTCACGTTAACCGTCGAGTGAAGGACCATGTGAGTATCCAGCTGCCGGTAGAAGCATTACTGGTACAGTACCAAGACCCCAGTGCCACATCCTTCATCACTGTAAGCACGAATTCATCTGTCAGTTAACCCCTTCTGTACCGCCGATGTCTATTTAATTATATTCTGCCAATAATTAGACGTTTTTTTGCAGTTGAAGAAGGTTCTGTGGTAGTAAAAAGGGCTAAGTGAGACGTCTTTTTAATTCTATTTTCGCTATAATTAGACAATTTTGTGCAATTGAAGAAAGATCTTTGGTAGTAGGGTGTTAAACTTGAGCCGAGTCCATTATTTTGTGTTTATTATTTATACTGTATATGTAAAGATAAAATGATGGTTTATAGTTCAAACTATGTCTTTGGAAGTGATAAAATAGCCAAAAAATGTAGCTTCATATTATTTTTGTTGTATTCCTTCTCATATTCATTCAAGACTTCCAACAAAATTGCTCCGCTTTGACACCCTGAGCCGGAACTCATCTTACAGTTAACCCCTTATGTACCGGCGACGTCTTTTTAATTATATTCTCGCTATAATAGACAATTTTATGCAGTTTTATTTAATATTTTTTCACCAACCCACCAATTAACTTATTCAAACCTAATTAATAAAATCAATGAAACCAATAAATACATGTGGTACTCCAAGGACTCGAACCTAGAAAGATCTGTGGTAGTAAAAAGGATTAAGTGAGATAGATCGAAGCCTGTTAATTGGTGGAGGACCTTTCTAAACTGAATAAAATCATCTAATAGTAGCCAGAATAAAGTGAAAAGAAAGGCACCGATACAGAAACGGTTAACTCTCTCAGTATATGACAATGCTATCTATCTATATTCTAGCTAACATTAGACTATTTTCATCAGCTTTGGAAGGCTCTATTGCAAGGAAAGGGGTAAAGTATATATCAGTTAACCCTCTTCCTTCCAAAATTTCTTCCTCATTTGAATTAACTAACTAGTTAATGAAAGCTAAAATTAAACCTTTTTCTGTCATGCAGGTATATTTTCCCATTTAAGTATTCAGAGCATAATGAATTTCCATCTCATTAATTACACTAAATCACCCTTGTTTGATTGAACTGATGATGATGCTGGTTTTACCACCATGCACTCCCTGCTCAATAGCTGGGCTAAGATGGGTACCCTGATGATCAGGGACTTCAGTGAACAGTTACCACAGATTGCTAGGCCGCACTCAAGCTTACAAATTAATAGATAGATTTAAACTTCAAATGCTCCTGGGTATCTATACATACATAAATTTAAAGACCGTGTGCTCCACACGAAGTGCGGTTCTAGTACATTCTAGCTAAAAATCTTGCCACTAACCTCTATAACTCAAGAACGAGTAGAGTAATCAAGCTAATATTTCTACCATTCGGGAAGAGTCAGCCAGGAAATAGGTAGGCCTATGGAAAATTGCAGCCCATGTGCTCTAGCCCTTTTTGAGTTACCGAGGGGCGGCGCGCTCCTCGGTGCCACTAGAAGTGTGGCGAACTCATCATAAGGTAAGTTCATGATTTCTGGCTTACCTATCCCGGTGGATCACATAATTATATGCTTTCATTAATTTCTGGTAAATGAGTTTGGAACAGTGTGCGAAAAACGGAATTTGAAGGTAATGCGGGGAAGAGCAAGATTATGGTCTTCGAAAGGGCTGAAGTCACAGAGTGTGAGGTGAAGCTGAACGGTCAGGCTATGGAGATCGTCAACTCTTTTAAGTATCTGGGCAGTGTGTTGAGTAAAGATGGGACTATGGATGAAGAAGTGCGGGAGAGGGTACAACAGGGGAAGAGGGTTGTAGGAACGCTGAAAGCAGTAACAAGAAATAGGGTGGTCAGTATGGAAGTGAAGAAGTCCTTGCATGACAGTGTGGTAATCCCGACACTGACTTACGGAAGCGAAGCATGGACATTGGTTGAGAGACTCAGACCAAGAGTGAGAGCAGTGGAAATGAATTACTTAAGAAGTGCGTGCGGAGTTACATGGAGGGATAGACAGACTAATGAGGAAGTAAGAAGGAGGTGTGGTGTGGAGGTAGATGTGCTGGAAAGTGTGAAAAGGAACAACTTGAGATGGTTCGGCCATATGGAACGTATGGAAAGCGAGAGAATGACTAAGAGGGTGTACGAGAGCGAGGTGGAGGGACAGAGAGGGAGATGTAGACCGAAAGAGAGGTGGAAGGATGGAGTGAGGAAGTACATGATCGAAGGCGGTGCTGGTTGGGGGGAGGGGCGTCGACTGACTTGGGACAGAGGTGCATGGGGGCGGTTCGTTCGTGGCCACCCCTTCGGGGATCATGGCGTCAGGCAATACTAAGGTCACACACATAATACAGTATTCTCGATTTCGTTGCCAGTGCATTCCCAGGTTCAACTCCCTGGGGGGACTATTATATATGCAGTATATACAGTATATTCCCTTAAAGGGGGATACTTCACTTTTTGGGCAATTTTTAGATAGATAGATTAATTTCATTGGAGGTGTTTGGTGTTATGGTGAAATTAATGAAATATAGATTACCTATGGTTAAGAGAGTATTATATATACATATATTTTTTCCCCAGAATTTTTCCATCATCTATATCAAGATGGGGTACCCAAGACTGGACCTGAACAAGCGAGTGGAGTTGATGCCATCAATGCTAAACAGTCTGGAAGGCAAACCATCTCAACACCAGGACAGGTATAATGATAATGTAAAACTTGCAAAATAAACAAACCAAAACTGGGACGACACAAGATTAACGCAAAGGAACTAATCAAAATCGCTATATGGAAATAACGCTTAATAAAATAGAATTTGAAATAAAAGAACATAATCCACCACATACTGTAGGGTGTACAACACTATAAATATAATGATGCAACAGGCACTCTACATTTAAAGGGGGATGGTTCACTTTTTGGTTGATTTTTTCATTTATTAATTTTCTAGTTTCCTTCCTATACCTCCGTCAAACTTAATAAAAACATCCATTACATTCGGCTGAGAAAACGAAGGCAATAGTCTTCTATCGAGACAAACGCTGGCTCCGTGGCCAGTCAATATCGCTTCGAATGGGACCCTCTCAGATTTCTTTCTATCCCAGTGTTAAATTCTTAGGCGTAATCTTTGACCAACATCTCAACTGGAGAGACCATGTTCAGTATACTAAAGGTAAAGGCCTTCGTGTTCTCAACTTCCTCAGAAAACTATCCCATACCACTTGGGGTGCCAGACGTACCACTATGTTGATGCTCTACAAGGCGGTGGTTCTTTCCATCCTCGACTACGGCTGCCCCATTTATGGGTCTGCCTCTGCTTCCATTTTGAAGATGTTGGACCCTGTTCATACGCAGGGTATGCGTCTCTGTACTGGAGCTTTCCGTTCCTCCCCAAATACCTCCGTCTTAGCTGAGAGTGGCGAGCCCCCGCTCTCCCTCCATCGCGATTTAGTTACTATGCGCCGTGCATTAAAAAGTAAACATAGTGACTCTCCCACTAATTCCCTTTTCAGTGATATCTTCATTCCCGATCCGTGTCCATCTTCCCCCTCCTTTCCGATTCGTGCTACAATTCTCCTCTACTCTCTTGACTTTCACATTGCTGTTTCGCCGCCTGTTGTCTCCCCTTCCCCCCCATGGGTTATCTCTCTCCCCAATGTTTGCACTCACCTCTCCTTCCTCTCTAAGAGATATCCTTTTGTCCCTAGCCATCACTGCCAACACGCACTCGAACACATACGTCGTAAAGGCCCCCATTTTGCCATCTTCACTGACGGGTCTAAGACTGACTCTGGGGTGGGCCTCGCTGCTGTGTCCTCTACTGAGCTCCTTCAGTTTTCTCTCCCGCACCAAGCCTTTATCTTTACTGCTGAACTTTTAGCTATCCAATCCGCTATTGACATTATACGTGACACCCCTCAACAGCCCTTTATAATTTACAGTGACTCTCGTAGTGCCCTCGAAGCGCTCCGTGCTTATTCGTCCTCCCACATAATAGTTTTAGCCATAAAACACGCTCTCCACGAGATGAGCCTACGTGGATTCCAGGTCCAGTTATGTTGGATTCCTGCTCACATCGGTGTCCGTGGCAATGAAGACGCCGATGCTATTTTAACCCTCCAGCTCCGGTCGGGCCAGGCCTATGAGAGTTCCGTATTTCGGTAGAAAAATGTCCCTGGTTCTTCCAAAATTATAATGTAAAACTTGCAAAATAAACCAACCAAAACTTGGACGATACAAGATAAATGCAAAAGAACTAATCAAAATCGCTATGTGGAAATAACGTTTAATAAAATAAAATTTTGAAATAAAAGAACACAATCCACCACATAGGGTGTACACAACTACATGAGCAAGTCAATTTGGTTCCCAAGCAAACTGATCGCACATATAACAATGCACCATCGTCATATAGTCAATTTGGGAATTGCAATTTGACAATACAAAAGTACAAAAAACATATAGTAGGTACCTGTAAGCATAGCATGCTTCAAGTGACCCTTAACAATTACTACCCTACTAATAACCTACAAATTAATAATAACAATAGAAAAAGATGCCGTTTTGGGCCTTTTCAGGCCATTCTGACTGCTATATCAACCATCAGCATGAAAGGAACTGTATTGTGGCACTGACAGTGTTACCTCAAAGATGGAAGTTTAGCTGATTTTGCTACATTGCTCACTTTTAGCGAACTATTGGTTACACTGTCATCCTCCGCGCGGTGGGGAACTGGAGTTAGTGTGGGCCGGGAGGCCACAGATGTTGGACGTATGGATCACCAGTTTCTTTAACTCGACTTACTATCGATATTACTATTAGGGAAAGGAAATGTATTACATTAACATTAAAATCGTCAAATTTGTTTAGCGACTTGATTAAAATTTAACATATTACAAACAAGTTAAAGGCCCCAGTAGCACTTGGAACTTTTTTGTTCTTTCTTTTGTTTTGTTGCCCCTCGGCCATGCCACATATCACTCCTCCACATCCCCTCCTTTCCCCCCCCCCCCCTCCCCCTTCAATTATCACCTATTTTTCTCTTATTCCTGTAATTATCGGTTTATTTATGGCGCCAAAACTCGCCACCCAGTTACAAGGTGGTGAGGGAGGGGAGGGTGGGGGTAGAGGAGGGAGAGAGACTCGTAGCCCACACTACCTCCAGTCTCTCACCAGAGCTGGTGGAGGGAGGATGTGGTCTCTTTCTCTTCCAACTTCATGACTGAACCGCTCTACTTTATTTCACGTTTCTCACCATCCAAACACTTTTCCCACTTGTTTTATTGTTGTAACATCTTACTATCTTCATATTAAACGTAAAATAGGCGCATATGGATAAGTATTAATGATATTTATGGTATAATAACGATTTTAGTTAGGAATTAGTGTAAATACCTACGCACAGCGGTATGGTGTATACTACAGGGGCTGCGCAGCGGAGAGGTTAAGGGCATCTTTAAGTTTAGTTTTATCAAAATATACTGAACTAGTGGGATCAAAGCTAAGTGACGCATTATTAAAATATGAATTATCATGTAACGATTGCGACTACTTTCAAATCTGTCAAAATGCAAATCTATAATAAAGCAAAGTTCTGAAAATACTAAATCTAAAGGCAAATTAGTATACAAAGTTGAAAAGTCGAAGCTATGTACTGAGGTAACTTTCCGCATGGTATTAACCCTCTCCGACATATGATGCAATTTTGAGCCTATTGGGGATAATTTAAAACCTTTATTACCATCAGAGGTATTTAGAAACCTTTAGTTTAGTTACTTCAACCTCTGCAGTTGTCTTTGAGTTAGCTGAAAACAAATTTTGGAGAGGTAATTATAAGAGCGAGAACTCTATTTCTTATTGCTAATCTGGCAACCTCTGCGTCATAAATGCGTGAAAGGGTTAAGTTTATCAATAACTTCTACTGAATTGTCAACACTCCAATAATAAATTTCAGGTTCACTAAATAGCACGAAAGGTCTTAATATTGACAAGGCAATGGGGCGGAAGCTCTTAAAATCAGCAAACTACTGTACCTGTAATTGGGCAAACATCTTAAAATCTGAAAACTAATGGGTCTAAACATGAGGGAGAAGGGGATCTAGAAAAATGATCCATCTCCCTTTGAGAGGATATTTTCACAGACAGCAGAGGTTATACTAGAAACTTCTAAGTTAAAATTGCTTGATAAAATGTTTGATATCAAATTTAAGAATACAGTCACAATAATTGACCATAAAAGATTAAATTTATGCAACAATTTACTTGCCTCAGTGTTATGTATCAGCATGTTTTTATATTTATAATACAGTACAGTGTCACGATACTAATGATAGTGCCAGAATATGTTTTGTTATATGTGTACTGATATATGTATTTATGCGCAATTTATCTTTTGGTTTATATGGTTTGTGATAGATGTTAACATAGGCAAATATGTTAATGGCAAGCCAGTTGTTAAAGCACGTCTAGTAGCCAGAGGATTCGAGGAGGACACTGAGGATTTACGTAAGGACTCGCCTACGTGTTCGAAGGAAGCGGTACGTCTGGCTCTTGCGTTTGCCTTGGGTAACCAGTGGGTTTGTCACTCTATGGATGTGAAGGCGGCCTATCTGCAAGGGAACATGATTGAACGAGTGATTTATCTACGCCCTCCTCCAGAGTATGCTGATGGTAGGCTGTGGAGGTTAAAGAAGACAGTTTACGGTCTATGTGATGCTGCCAGGCACTGGTATCTGCGGGTTAAGGATCAGCTGTTGTGTCTTGGAGCTCAAATGTCATCCTTGGATTCAGCATTGTTCTTCTGGAGTAATAGGGGCAACGTTGATGGCATAATATGTATATACGTGGGCAATTTTCTCTGGGCCGGCACACAGGAATTTGAGCGACAAGTGATAGAAACAGTGAGTCAAGCGTTCCTGGTCGGCAGCTCGGAGTCAAGAGCCTTTAGATATGTGGGTTTGAACATCATATCTGAAAGCGATGGCAGCATAACTCTTGATCAGTTCCAGTACGCTTCATCCTTATTACCAATCACAATCAGCAGACAGCGCGCACTGGTAAAAACGGGAGAATTGTCTGAGTATAGAGCATTAATTGGACAGTTGAGTTGGATAGCCACTCGCACTAGACCTGACATCGCCTTTGACGTGTGTGAGTTAAGTGTGGCCAGAAAACAAGCTACTGTTGCAGAATTGCTCAGGCTCAAAAAGGTGATTGACAGGGTGAAGACAGATAACATGAAGCTGTATATTCCTAGGGGACCCATCCATGACTGCCATCTGGAATGTTTCTCGGATGCCTCGTTTGCCAACCTCGCAGGTAACGGTTCCCAGGGTGGCTTTGTGATCTTTCTGAGAGATGCCGATGATAAGAGATGCCCAATATTTTGGCAGACTAGGAAGATAAGAAGAGTCGTCAAGTCCACTTTATCTGCAGAGACGCTAGCATTACTTGAGTGTGCGGAAGTTGCTGTTTACCTCTCCAGCATTTTAAGTGAAATATCTGGGGGTGGAGGCTACAGAATAAAATGTTATATAGATAATAAGAGCTTAGTAGACGCACTTCACTCATGCAAAAACTTAGACGACAGGAGATTGAGGATCGACATTGCAGTGCTGCGGGACATGGTGGACAGGGGAGAAATTGAAGAGGTATCTTGGGTGGAGACGTCACAGCAACTGGCTGATTGCTTGACGAAAAAGGGTGCCTCACCCGGACGGCTGCGGGCTGCAGTCAGCCGGGATTAAATGGGATAACTTCTTTATGGTATCACATATTTGTATGTGGCTGTACTACATGCCAAGAAGGGCGAGTGTGATTTACATGTCGCCCACATTAAAAGAAGAGGATGAGAGTGTTAACATAGGCAAATATGTTAATGTGTGTGGGAGTGCAAACTTATTATATATGTGAGCAGACGATCGACACAGGAGTTTGCCCAACTAGTTTCCCGCCAAATTGCGCGGTCTACTATATGCTGACGTGTAAGAGATGACGTCACAATCGGACCGATTAGGCGGGCTAGCTGTCAGGACTGAGTCAGTCGTTTACATACGGGTGAGTGATGAACATGGCCATTGAGCTAATTAACAATAGATGGTAGATGTTATATTTTTATTTATTTTTCAGCCTGCTCCTCCTGATGGTACCGGTGTTCGGCCACATGAAGTTCCCAGACAGTCGTGAGAAGACGGCCTCCTTGTTCGGCCTTAGGGAGAGGCCGGGGGTGGCTAAGTTACTCCTGGACTTTATGTTGGACTTGTTGCTGCTGCCTTATGGGTTAGTTTGCTAGTTTTTCAGATTTATTTATCTATCTTTCAAGCTCACGGCCAAATTTTCCCATCCTTTAAAATTGGACAATTCATTATACCTGCCTAAAGGAAGAGACAATCCTGTACATATTCCATTATTTTGCATGTAGGGGTAGACCGAGGAAGACATTGGCTGATGTCCTGTGAAAGGACTTCGGGGTGATGCGATAAATAAGATGCTAAATTTGATTGTGAAGCAAAGAACATCTATTAGGTACAGTAACAAGGCTTACATTCGTAAGCATTTCACAAGGCCTTTAAAACTGATGTTCATAATAATTGTTAACTTTTTTCCCTAGGGTAACTCCACTATCCCAGCAACGAGCCAGTGAAGACCCCCAGGACAATGCTGACGGTCCTCCAGTCCCTGGGGTGCCTGCTGGTATGAGCATCTACACCTTTAAACGCATCACCGGAGATGCTCCCATTAAACCCGAGGACCTGGAGAAACTCAAGATCTCCGTTGTAAAGTTCCTCAGCTCGGAAGTGTTGCCTCCGTCGTCTGTGGTCCTTCCGTTGATTATTGGCTCAGCGGATACTAGATTCTCTGCTGCCAATGCAGCTGATTTACATCTGAGGAGGATAGATTCAAGTGTGGAGTGGAACACTAGCTCGGTTATTGCTCCGCTTTATATCCTGTTTCTGGGCACTCTTCTACCCAAGGACAAAACCCCGCAGGACAAGTTTAAGAACCCTGCCAATACCAGAATCCGACTCAAGTTGATGCCTTACCTGTTGAAGTCCAAAGAAGCCTGTAACTATGCTCCACTTGCTCTGAAGGTGTTTTTTGAGTGCTTGTGGGGCCAGAATTCAAATGCAAAGTTGAAGCAGCAAGGTGTGTCATTCTTGCACCACATGGCGTTCAATGCCGACAAGGACAAGTTATCCCCGGTAGGAAGTGTGTTGTTTGGTGGCGTGGTAAAGGTTATAGAGGAGGAGAAGTGTGATGCCCGTCTGCGATCTTTAGCGTACGGCGCACTGGCAAAACTGTCGGTGAAGCTGCCCACTCTGCTGCTGTCCCACCCCTCGCAGCTGCACTACCTCCAAACACTGATGAACGCCCTGACGCAGGAGGAAGGGGATGTACTGCTGGCAGTGCAGGAGGCTCTGTCTATGGTCGCTCCTGTGTGTAAGCAGCTGAACTCCTCCAGCCAGGATCAGCTGTGTATCCTGCTGTCTGAACATGTGCTGCACCGTAATGCTCAGCTGCGTCGTACAGCTGTGCACTATGCCGCCTCTGTGTTTCCTCATGATCATGTTCCCTCAAGATTTATTTTGATGGTTGCAACTGGTGACAGGTCAGTACTGAATATTATATCAGTATTTTAGTTTAATAGTATTTATTTGGAAGAGCCGTAGAGGGCTGCTCATGATTAACACAAGATTATTATACCAAATGTGAATATTACTGTACTGTATGTGCAAATTTATATTGTTAGAAATATTGTTAGTTTTATTTTGTGCGTGACTCTTTACTTAGTTTCCTTTAGCAAAACATTCCACACTTACTAATTAATTTCTTTGTGCCTTAGTCATGATGCTCGATTGAAAGCACGCCATCACCTATTGGGATTAATTCATTTAGTCATCATTCCTAGTTGGTTGATTTATTAATTAATCCATCAGTCATGTTGTCATATGACTGGAAGTTGTTGTTGTTGTTGTTGTTCCCCAAGCTGCCTGGCCGAACAGCCCCAAGGCCCCGAGCAATTCCAAGGCCATAACCGAGTGCCCCCACAGAACCCTCCCCGCCGACCACAATAAAGCCTGGGTGACCGAAGCCACTCCATGGCGGGGGGTTGAGGAGGGTGCGGAAACGCCCGGGAAACCAAAGCCCCACCCAGGGCCCTGTGCCCCTCAGCAATTATGAAGAGAAAGTTGAGAGGCAAGGGAAAAATGTGACGCTTTGGCTTCCAATCTTGGTAGATTGGGAGGTCAATCCACGGAAGAGACGCCGTCACTTGAGATCTAGAAAATATATAAGTTAAAGGAAAAGTCAGAGTAAGCTATGGGTATGGCAGAGATTGCTCAGCTCTCACTCTGATAGACCAGCCCATCACCACATGACTAGAACCCAATCCTCTCAGCATCAGCTAGGAAAGGCCCTAGAAAGCCGCCTTTGGCGGGGGGATAGCTCCCCTATTTCAACCCCTTTCGGGGTTGGGCACCCGCCCTGACTGGAAGTACTGTACATGAACTGTATCACTATTTCATTTAGTCACCCTGGTCTCTGGGTCTTCTCCTGAATGACCTAGATGTGCGTGAATTTGTATTTTGTTTTTGTGTGTTTATTGTTTACTGTTGTGTTGTCCCTATTCGGGCTCTGTCTTGAGTCCCCCCCCCCCTAAAAAAATAGGAAAAGTGGGGATTGGGCCTGAGTATATAGATAGATAGACCATTCTTAGTTAAACTAATCAACTTATTTATCCTTTAGTCACGATGACATACGGATTGAGGCACGTCGTCAGCTATACAAGGCAGCCACAGAGAGTAAAGACGGTACCCAGACCTTCCAAGCCCCTCCCTTCACTGCTGTGGTGACCTATGTTCTGGAACGGGTTGACTCACTGCCCAAGAACAAGTGGATGGATGTGGCCAACCAACCTGTGCCATTCTCTCTCCCAGTCATGGAACAGGTGCTGTAATTCTTAGGACAAATGAAAATTGATTAGATTATGAAAGGACAAATAAATATTGATTAGATTATATAGGTTAACGATAATTGTTTAGTACTTTAAAGGCAATGTTATCCACAAGTATGGATTCAGTCTAATAAAAACTTGGGTTAATGAATGCAGGGGCGTATGTTTTTACTGTTGTCCCTGGCTATACATTAGGTTGACTACCTTGATATGATACTGGTAAGTATGATTGATCAACTGACCTGACACACTTTCAAGCAAAGATGCATTCTTTGACCAATACAATGGCCGCAAAATATGGACGATTTGGCGCCCCCGCCTGCTGTACATTCGGGCCAGTTTACTAGCATTTTATGGTTGATTGCAAATATATTTGGCAAGGTTGATATTTGGAAGATATGACTGCTATTATATATCTGTAGTTAGCTGTTCAGAAAAAATTATTCGAGCCTTATAATATTCCTTGCATTAACTTGAAGTTTATTGTTGCAGATAATGAAATACCTGGAGCACTGCCTGGAGGTGGAGTCTGGTAATGCTACAGGGCGGGAGGAGGGACTGTTTTGGTCCGACCCCCCGGCTGTTGGGAAGGTGGTGTACAAGATCATTGACAACCACAAGGAGAAGGTTACTGTAGGGGCACTACCGAAAGGTTAGTTGTTGCTAATGTTATTGTTTTCTTTGTACATGACATGGGTGGGTGGTACTATTCGCCAAGGCAACCCATTTAAGGAAAGGAAATCCTAAACCATTAACACTTGTATTTTTAAATCGTTCCCTTCGCAGCGCTGATGCCGAAAAAATACTGTAGGAATGAAGTGTTGCTTAGGGAGAGGACACAAATTACCACTTCCATTTCTAAAGGTAACTTAATTTTTCAAAGTTATTTCTTCCATTACGGCACTGCGAAGAAAAAGAATTCTTTAAGAATACAATCATACCCATTCCCTTGCAAGCGGATCTTTGCATATGGGTTGAAAACAGGGAAGGCATCTGGCCATCACATATGTCAATCCTGTCCTTCAGATTAGTGACTCTACTCCCTATCTTATGCTATGCACATTTTTTGTAACTTATTTTATGCCATTTTGTACATTGTTATGCCATTTTCTTTACCATTATTATTCTGTTAGTATAATAATATGTACCCTGTTATTGTGTTGGTGCTGTAATGGTTTAGGTGCTTATGTTCTGGGTGTGGTTGTCCAGAGTTTGAATCCCGGGAGTACCATATGCTTCCATTACTTTATTCAAGCACATTGGGGTTTGTAATTGATGATTAATGTTAAGAACGGGGTGATTAATGTTAAGAACGGGGTGTTAATGTTAAGAACGGGGTGTTAATGTTAAGAACGGGGTGTTAATGTTAAGAACGGGGTGTTAATGTTAAGAACGGGGTGTTAATGTTAAGAACGGGGTGTTACTTAATTGCATGCCATTTTATGTACTTTACAAATTCTACACCGTTTTATCCTTAGATGAACCTTGCCTTTCAGGGCTGAACCCATTCATGGGGTATGTGGGGTTTCAGGGCTGAACCCATTCATGAGGTATGTGGGGTTTTCAGGGCTGAACCCATTCATGAGGTATGTGGGGTTTCAGGGCTGAACCCATTCATGAGGTATGTGGGGTTTTCAGGGCTGAACCCATTCATGAGGTATGTGGGGTTTCAGGGCTGAACCCATTCATGAGGTATGTGGGGTTTCAGGGCTGAACCCATTCATGAGGTATGTGGGGTTTTCAGGGCTGAACCCATTCATGAGGTATGTGGGGTTTTCAGGGCTGAACCCATTCATGAGGTATGTGGGGTTTCAGGGCTGAACCCATTCATGAGGTATGTGGGGTTTCAGGGCTGAACCCATTCATGAGGTATGTGGGGTTTCAGGGCTGAACCCATTCATGAGGTATGTGGGGTTTCAGGGCTGAACCCATTCATGAGGTATGTGGGGTTTGCAGAGCTGGTGGCCATCGACTGGTCTCCCGTGGCTTTTCAGTCTATGTAGTATTCAAATTTATTAACTTATTTTTTATTGTATGCCATATTACATATGTTTTTTGTATGCCATTATGTACTTTATTATTATATGCTATTTTATGTACTGATTCTTTATTAGTGACTTCCATTTTTGTCTATACAGTCGTGAGCATATACATAAAGTTACGCCAGTTCAAATCTTTAGTGATGTACACCCTAGGTGGTGGTTTTGTGTTCTTATATTTCTAAATTTTATTTTGCTAAAGCGTTATTTCCACATAGCAATTTTGATAAGTTCTTTTGCCTTTACATTGTTTCGTCCCTCTTTTGGTTTGTATATTTTGCAAGTTTTGCAATATAATGCCAAGTTCTGAAGCATCTGGGCTATAAAAAAGCATTGTATTGTCTCATTTGCATTCGATACTTATTAAAATAGGTGGGTCACCATTATTTTATGCTCTTGACTGGACATTCTTTTTGTATACAATTTATATTATGTTTTAATTTCATTAGATTAACTTGCTCATGTAGTGATGTACACCCTATGTGGTGGATTGTGTTTATCTTATGTCGTCCCAGTTTTGGTGTGTATATTTTGCAAGTTTTACAATTTAATTTCTTAAGTTTTCAATACATTTTGTCCATATAGTGATTTTTATATGTTTGTCTTTATATTATGTCGTCCCTGTTTTGGTTTGTTTATTTTGCAAGTTTTACATTATATTTTCCACATAACGATTTTCATAAGTTCGTTTGTCTTTATATTATGCGGTTTCTGGTTTTGCAAGTATTATACATACATTTTATAAAAAAAAAAAAAAAAATTGTGTATGCCAATATATTCTTAGATGAACCTAATCTTCCAGGTCCAAACTTATTCCTGCGGTACGTGGGGTTTGCGGAGCTGGCGGCCAACGCTTGGTCTGCCGTGGCTCTACAGTCTATCTTGAGGATGGTCGCTGTGGCCCCCGAGGAGTTCTCTCACCACTACTCTCTCAAGATGGACTGGATTAGGGTATGACCAGTTTATATTTCATACTATAGTCTATTCGCTGTAAGTAGGCGAGAAATCATGACCTCTATTATCTGTACCTCTGAAAGTGCTAGAGCAAATTGGTTGTAAATTTCCACATATATTCCTTGACTGACTCTTCCGTGTTCTCTCGCCCGTTTCTCTGTCGTCGAGTAGAAGAATTATTCAAGGGGAGGAGGATTCATAGGCCTCTGCCCTCAGAAGGAAAAGTAGGACGGTAAAAAATACAGACAGAAACAGCTAAGGTTGGGTAGAGGATGCCAAACCTCAGCCAACTAGCTATACATACATACGTAAATTTAACCCTCCTGGCCCGGGCAGCATGTTAAAATGACACCGCGGCAGATGGGCAGGAACCCGGGTGTCCTGTTAAAATCCATAAGCTTGAAAGCCTATTCAGCTTGGTCTGAACGCCGTGCGTCCGACGCATGTAAACAAAGCCGATCGTTGCGTCACCGCACCTCCGAAATCAAGGAGACGTCGGATCAATGTTATTGTTGTGACGTCAGACGAAATTAGTGTCTGAAAAGCTCCGATATTGTCAACATCGCGGAAAAATTCGCTCCACTGAAATCGTCATCACAACTGAACCAGTTGACTTACAGAGCTCTACTCCACGCCAGTCTACAGATTGGAAACCGTACTACGTTTATAGATGTGTGGGAAATTTCTAGCAGTTAAAATAACAAAGATACGGTAGCCTAGGCCTAGACATTTTTCGGCTAGATCGCCCGGGTACCCCACACTGTCCTTAGGAGGGCTAGCCTGGGTCAGAAGGGTTAAAGACCAAGTGGTTCACATGACTTGCGGTTTCAGTCATGTCCTAATGGTAGCGTTCCAGGCAGTCCATTTCTATAATCATCACCATCATCATTAACAGCATTATTCCCTAGAGTTCTCTCACCAATATTCTCTGAAAATGAACTGGATTAGGGTATGATCAGTTTGATTTTACATTAGATAGTCACATTATTATTACTAACATTATTATCATTACCATCATCATCAGAGGTGCATGTAAGCAATTCATTTTTGGCCATCCCCTCAGGAAAGAAGGCATCTGGCAATAGATGCTGTAGATACGGTTGATCGTCATCATTGTTAACCCATACAGTACCGCTGACATCCTTTTCATTGTACCGTATTCTGGCTACTAATTAGACAATTTTAGTCAGCTTAGGAAGGATGTCTACCCATTAAAATGTTAGACTATCTCAAATAATCCTTTTAGCTGCCATATATCCTTCCTAATCTGTATAAAAGCATCTAAATGCAGGTAAAATTAAAAAAAAACCCACGTCGCTGGTATTTTATTTTATTAAACGTTATTTCCACATAGCGATTTTTATTTAGTTCTTTTGCGTTTATCTTGTGTCGTCCCAGTTTTGGTTTGTTTATTTTGCAAATTTTACTTTATAATTGTAAGGGTCAATATAATTGCTAATGATTTTATTTTTCTTAGTGGTATAACATTTCCTATTTATTTCAGAAATTTATCTTGCGAGGCAGCCACTACGGAGAAATAGCAGCTCATCTGTTTGGTGTGGTGGCGGGTCTGGTGCAGAACCAGCAAGAGTTTGAGAAAGTGGTTTGCAATGTATCAAACATGAAAAATTTGGTAAGTATATAGTAAAGTGTAGCTTCTTTCTATGTCCCAATAGTGTCATAATTTGTCAATACAAATGTAGTATTAAGGGGTGATAAGTGTATTTGTTTGCTTAACCTCTGAAGTGCGCATGGGGGTAATTGGAAACGTCCCCCTGTGCTGACGTATTTGAGGTGTTTCCGTCACTAAAATATTCATTGTGCCATTAATAGCATTAATACTTATCCATATGCGCCTATTATGGGTTGATTATAAAGGTATTAACCTGAAACAACAATAAAACGAGTGAAAACAGCGTTTGGATGGTCAAAATCGGAGATATAGCCCGCGAGTTGTATAATGTATGGGTGAGGCAATCTGCTTTCCCGCCAATTTCCCCCAAGGCCACTGAGACACAGTCGATCGATACTCTCTCTCTCTCTCTTGCACTCGCTTGCTATCAGTGATGACCACACCCTCCAATCGGATTTCTAATGTTAGCACGAAAATATACCTCAGAATAAGGGAATAACAGGGAAAATAGGTGATAACTGAAGGAGAGGAGGAAAGTGGGGAAGGAGGAGAGGTAGAGGACTGAGATTTTGCATGGCCCAGGGGCCAAAAAAAAAAAAAAAAAAAAAAAAAAAAAAATATAAAAATATTTTTTTTTCGATGTCAAAAGATGATTTTTTTTTTCTCTGACTCTTAAGAGTCTCCCCGCAGTGCGCCGGGGGAACTCTTAAGAGTCTCCCCGCAGCTCCCGGGTTAACCCTTGGGATCCGGGGGGCCTCATATGAAGTTTGATATTTTCAAACTTCATAATTCAGTAGCTACTGATTGAGACCACCTAGAGCAGTCAATTTTTTTGCAAATTGTAGAACGTTTTCTTGTCTGTAGACTGCCGTTGAGATGACATCGCTACGTTGTGTGGTTGCCGAGTTCTGATGATTATATCGGCGACTTTTTAGCCACGCATTTTGCCTCATATGAGGCCTCCCGGATTCCAAGGGTTAATTGATCATCTTTCTACGGGTATTATTTTTGAAGTTTCCTCCCTAGACCTCCATCTAGCTTAAAACAAAACCCCAAGACCTAACTTCAAGATAAATGTTTACATTTTTCGATAGAAAAAATTTCCGGCCGGTGGCTGGTTACCAGCCAGAAAAAAAAATAAACAAATAAATTGTACGAAAGGTCTTATTGACAAATAAATGGGATGAAAGGTCTTAAAATCGCCACACTAATGGACCGAACGTCTTAAAATCTGAAAACTAATGGGGCTAAACATGAGGGTGAAGGGGGATCAGAAAATCGAACCATCTCGCCTTAACCAAAAAGCAATACAGTCAATCATGACAGACATGAGAGGCACTCAATTCCTGGTAGCAGCCTCCACGAACCAAGACCACCCACTAAACTACATGGCAACACACCCACAGACACCAAGAAATATAAAAACAACACCCAGCACACGGTATCACACACAATTATTGTCCTCTCTCCCTCCCTGCCCACCCCGAACCAACTTCCAAAAGCACATCCATACTCATATCTCTCACCGATCCATCCACTCACTCACAGACAACACGCAGCTGCATGCACGACCTCCCGAAATCCATCCTTCCGAATCCTCCCTTCCTCGCGAGGACAGAGTCCACCTGGCCAGGCTGAGATGCGGACACCATCCAGCTCTCCTGAGCTATCAGAAGAGACTGGATGACTCTGTTGTCGACACCTGCCCGGGATGTAACACAGCACCCCATACCATTAAACACATCATAGAAGACTGCATTTCACACAACCACTTACGCCAACAACACAATCTACACTCAATGAGAGCTCTGTGGGAAAGCCCGATCGTGGCCATGGCCTTTCTCAGGGACTCGGGGCTGTTCGGCCAGGCAGCTTAGGGAACAACAACAACAACAACAACAACAGTCAATCATCCGGTAACACGGCTAATGTGTTCTGGTAACCTCCCGTGTTACCAAATACCGTGTTGCCGAACCCATATGTTTACATGTTAAATGTACCTTGGTGTTCTGGGGATTTCCACAAAGTCCACCTTTTCTCCATAAAAGCCTATGCTATAATAATAAATTCAATTATAAAGGTTAGGTTATATGTGATTTGCATGCATAAACGTAAAATGAGGTGCATTGGGTTGATTTGCCCATTGCAACAACTCTTGCCTCTGAATAAATATTTTGTTTAGTGAAGGAGAGAGAGACAGAGAGTCACAGCGGCGCAGCCATTTTCGGACGAAGCTCTGAAATCCCGCCGTCTTATTTCTCACCTCGCACAATAACTACACAATGTTTCTCGGGCGTTTCCGCGCCCTCCTCAGCTCCCTGCCTTAGAGTGGCTTCGGTCACCTGGGTTTTGTTAGTGGTAAGCAGGGAGGGTTTTGTGGGGGCGCTCTATGGCCTTGGCCTTGCTCGGGACCTTGGGGCTGTTCGGCCAGGCAACCTGGGGAACAACAACAACAACAACAACAACAACAACTACACAATGTAGAGTGGTCTAGTCTTCACCCATCGCACAGAAACGACCATACCTACCTCTGGTATGCATAACAACTTGGTTAGGCCATTTAGTTGCAGAGTAATGAGCATCGGTAAATGACGAAAGTCGGGAGTAATGGTTCAGCGCCCGACAAAGTAAACAAAGTAAAAGTTATGTTGACAGTTATTAATTATTTTAAAATTACCAAACGTATTTGTTCCTCTATACTTTGTTTTCTTCCCAAATTTGACTAATTCCTTGAACGTGACGATAGTGCATTGTTATGTGTGCGATTAGTTTGCTTGGGAAACAGATTAACTTGCTCATGTAGTAGTGTACACCCTATGTGGTGGATTGTGTTCTTTTATTTCATAGATTTCATTTTAGTAAGCGTTGTTTCCACATAGCGATTTTGATAATTTAATTTGACTTTATATTGTCCTTGTCCCAATTTTGGTTTGTTTAGTTTGCAAGTTTTACATTTTAATTTCATAATATTGTTTTAGTAAATCTTCAAATGTAATATTTCCACAGTTATTGTGATAAGTTATTAAGTTCTTTTGTCTTTATATTGTGCAGTTCCTGTTTTGGTTTGTTTGTTTTGCAATTTTACATTTTAATCAAATTGTCCTAGTTTGACATCCTATCCTGGATTTGTAATATATTTTGTTTTTGTGTGTTCATTGTTTTCTGTTATGATGTCCCTATTCGGGCTCTGTCTTGAGTCTGCCACCGCCTCCCCCCAAAAAAAGTAAAAAAATAAAATAAAATAGATAAATAAAAATAAAAGTAAAAATAGGAAAAGTGGGGAATGGGCCTGAGTATAATATTATACATACATACTTTACAGCGTGTGGACAGCCAGGAGAGCTGTGTGTTGGCAGTGGGTTACAGTTACAGCTACTGCATCAACACCATGAAGAGAGCCGGGGTCTATCTGGAGGACTGGCCTGCTTATGAAGCCATCATTCACCAGTTTGGTATGTACAGTCGGCCTAATAAGTGATGTCTCGGCACCAAGTATGTTTTGATCAATAATTAGTATCAGCAATATCTAAGATTATTTTGCAAGTTTTACATTATAATTAATTTCTTCATATCGAGTGAAATATACAAACATGTTCCTACACTTACCCACTATTCAACATCGGACAGACATTAATACAGCACAGAGGTAGCCAAACGTAATGACAGCTGAGACATGACTTATTAGCGCCACCGTACCATTATTACTGTGTTGATGGTTTTGTGTTCTTTATTTCAAAATTGTATTTTGCTAAATTGTTATTTCCACATAGTGATTTTGATTAGTCCTTTTGTCTTTATATTGTGTCGTTCCCGTTTTGGTTTGCTTATTTTGCAAGTTTTACATTATAATTGGTTGGATGAATGTAATTATACCTACTGTACACATTTTTAAACGTTTATTCACCAGTTTGATACTTACGACTTTAAGTACTGTACTGTAATACAGTATATTGTTTTTTTACTCATATCACAAAAATATTATGTTTACTGTTACAGTACTATGTTTAGGCAATGTTTATCAACTTTATACACAGTGTTGAGATCAATCTACCTCGTAAACTGTCGTCTATAAGTCCTCTGTACAGTACTATCAAAACATTTATCATCATCATACCCTATGCATTGTTTTTTTCCGGGGAATCCCTCGCTATAGGATAACCATGATCAAAATCCTTCCAAATTACTTTTGCCCATTCCCCTTTGACCAGTAAATGGATATTTTCTTCACTATATTTGTCCTCATCGGGGTGTCAAACCAGAGCAATTTTGTTCGAAGAGAATGAATATGAGAAAGAATACAAGAAAATGGACATGATATATAGCATTGGTTTGGTTAGTCCACCACTTCCAAAGAGATAATTTCAACTTGAACCATAATTTTACCTTTACATATACAATAAAAAAGACTGAAAATATTGAACTCTGCTTTCGTTTGACACCCTGGTCGCCATTATCTCCACAGTAAAGCAGTTGATCAGTGAGAACAGTCCCCTTCAGAACTCCCTGGTGATGTCCCTGGGAGAGATGGCCAGGCAGAGTGTGTTGCCCCTACCGCCGGGTGCTGAAGATGACGACCCCACTAAGCTGTCCTCTACCGCCCTGCTGAAGTGTCTCGTTAAGATATTCAACAACAAGAAACTCCCATCTAAGGTATTTATCTTTATTTCAGTTCCTACTGCGTGTCGTACAAGGCGACTAATAGGGGGGATGGCATTAGACTTGTAGACCAACAGCCATTACTAAATTAAAATGTAAAACTTGCAAACTAAACAAACAGTGAAGACTTGTTATTGGCACGGGCAGTGTTTCATATGGCAGCGCTGTGACAGGGCTTCATTGTTCTAGTCCAAGTTGCCTAATGCCTCGCCTAACTCCTAGATAATTAAAACTAAAATATACACTAAAAAATTAAAAATATAGCTGCACACCACTGTAGAATAATAGTACTAAAAAGATGCATACAAGGCATCGAAGTCGGGTAGACCCTAAAATAAGTGGTCAATTCTGTAAGTCCTTAAATATACTGGCACAGGTTGTCCTCACGGGATAGTTTCGATTGGGGGCGTTTGTGTATGGCCAGCCTCATAAAGGGGAGTAAAGCATCTGGCAATAGATCGATAAATAGAAATAACTAACCCTGATCTGTGTTCACTTATAACAAATGGTTTCCTTCTTTACAGATTCGAGAGCAAGCCATCACCACCTGCGGGTTCGTATGTGTGGGACAGCAGGACTTCCCTCACAAAGCTAAACTATTGGACGCTCTCCTAGCCCTGGCCAAAGAGGTTAGACACTTCTTTATAAATCTTTATATATGTTAACTAATAGCACATTGGGTGAGGGCTGGTCCTATCCAGAGTGAGGTTTGGCATCCTCTACCCAACCTTAGCCATTTTCTTTTACTGTCCTACTCTTTCCTTCTGGAGGCAGGGGGCTAGGAATCCTCCTCCCCTTGTAAAATCCACCTACTAGACGAAACAGAGTAAGGGGCGAGGGAACGCGAAAGTGGTCCCGGACCCTAAGAACTGGAACTTTAATATTGTTTCTGTTAGTGCTCTGTCTCAAGTCGGCTACCCCTAACTAAGGGGTATGTGCCTGAGTATATACATACATACCTATACATATTGTTTATCTACCGGTATCTACCGGGGATTAAGACGTCTGGGAATAGACAAACATATTGTTAAGTTACCCAGGAGCAGGCAGTTTTTCCTTTTGTATTGTGTCATTGTGTGTGAATTTGTATTTTGTTTTGTGTGTTCATTGTTTTCTGTTATGTTGTCCCTATTCGGGCTCTGTCTTGAGTCGGCCACCTCCAAAAATAAATAAATAAATAAATAAATAAATAAATAAATAAATAAATAGGAGAAATGGGGATTGGGCCTGAGTATATACATACAGTACATACATACATACAGTCAAATGAATTAGAGGTGCACATTGCCATTCTAAAATTGTTTTATTTGTTTGATTACAGACAAACGAATTAGAAGTGCACTTTGCCGTTGGTGAGGCGCTGGCAGACTGTGCCTTGGGTAGTGAGTCGCCCTCCGGCAGGAACCTGTGGACCGAGGAAGACCCACTTAAGAAGCTTGATGCCGACACTGATGAGGAGATGGAGGAGGTGAGCTTTATGTTTATATTCATACATTTACTGTACACATAATATGTGTACAATATTGTACATATTATGTACAATCGCGGTCATTAATTCTGATACATTTTGAAGCCTCGAACTGATTAATTGAAACTCCGAAATACCACAGGCCGTAGCGCGGTTGGTAGAGTATTCGCCTGCAAACTGTGAGGTTGATGGTTCGAGTCTCGGGCCAACCAGTGTGTTATTGGCAGATGCCAGTGCTGTTGGTGAACGGCGTGGTCTAGCATTCTGTGGCAACTGTTCACTGAAGTCTCTCATCATCAGGGCACCCACCCTCGCCCAGCTCTTGAGCAGGGAGTGCATGGTGGTAAAAAAATGCATCATCATCATCATCCGAAATGTAGATACAGTATTTGGCAAGGAATTAATGAGGAAATGTAATTCAGTCCGTGACAGCCTCGAAAGTGTATGTATCAGCATTAATGACCGCGACTGTACTGTACATATAGAAATGTTTTTGCCCCAGCCAGAATTCAAGCTTGGATTGAAATCTCAACTTCGATACCACTACATTAATTAGTAATAATACATACAGTGGTTCATAAGAACTTAAGAAGTATGGTTCCAGGCTTGGATGTACACTATTTAAGCTGACTGCAGTATTATGAACTATTATTAGGAATAAGTGATAATTTGTCCATCTCCTATCACACTTGATTCCAGTTGTTTGTATTGCTATGACCTTCATAATCTTTCAGTGTGCCAAAATGATATTTCTGCTGATGTTATTTTGTTTTTTAGAATGTATAGATGTACGATTCACTTCTATTAATGTTGTATTTACACTCAGTAGCTTCATCCCATATAGGCTAAGCAATATTATCTAGATTTTTAAGATGTGTAGATGTATGTGATTTAGGTTAATAATCTAATTAATTAATTTTGCTCCGAACACCAAACACCTCCTAATGAAATTAATGAAAGCATGTGATCCTCCTGGGATTCGAACCTGGTCTTTTTACTGTGTTCGTCCAAGTTTTGGTTTGTTTATTTTGCAAGTTTAACATTATAATTACCACATACAGATCTTATAACACTCTAACCAGTTGTATGTAACCTTATCCCGTGTAGAGTAAGCGATATTTTTACGATGTGTAGATGTATGTGCTTTAGTTTTATTAATGTTGTATGTAACTTTATCCCGTGTAGAGTAAGCGATATTTTTACGATGTGTAGATGTATGTGCTTTAGTTTTATTAATGTTGTATGTAACTTTATCCCATGTAGAGTAAGCGATATTTTTACGATGTGTAGATGTATGTGCTTTAGTTTTATTAATGTTGTATGTAACTTTATCCCATGTAGGGTAAGCGGGATGAGAAAGAGAAGGACACCGATGAAGCAATGGAAAAGGACTACATAAAGATGGGGAAAGGTAATCAATCAACCACTTAAATGTTTCAGGCTATAATTATATTTTTTTAAGGAACTCAACTAGTGACTTTGATAAACTCTCATAATGAATAATTTGTGACTATGTTATATAATTAGTTCCAATCTTATACAGTAGCTTTTTTTTTCCTTATGTTATATTATGCACCTACTCTTACCTTTATTTTGCTAAATTGTTATTTCCACATAATGATTTTGATAAGTTCTTTTGTCTTTATATTGTGTCGTTCCTGTTTTGGTTTGTTTATTTTGCAAGTTTTACATTAAAATTATATTTTGTGCAGGTTCCCAAGGTGATGAAGCTATGGATACAAGCGAGGGAGGAGGACCCAGTGGTAGCAGTGGTAGTGGTGGAGGTGGTGGTGGTTTGGCTGGTGACCCTAGCACTGACACACTCACCTGGCTACTGGCACAACTCCTGGACAACTATGTACACAAGACTATGCCCAGTATCAGACAGGTGGGTTTTATGGCTGTAGACGCAGACGGCCGCAGGAGTTTGAGGAATTTGTGTCCAGGGTGTCAAGCGAAAGCCGAGTCCATTACTTTTCGTCTTTATTATTGTATTTGTAAAGATGAAATTGTGATTTATAGTTAAAATGGTGTCTTTTAACGTGATAACATGGCAAAAAGAAAGCTATTTTACGTTAATTTGTTTGTATTCCTCCTCATATTCATTCAAGTCTTCAAACAAAATTGTGCCGGTTTAACACTCTATGCATGTGTCAGCATATCTATGTTTTTTGTTTTCACTTATCAAATGTTTGGTACATGGTACACTTTTGGAGCTGGGGCCCCCAATATTACTACCCTGTTACATTAGGGGATAATCCCCCCCCCCCCCCCCCCTGTCTCTTATCACCAAGAATATCACCTTTGAGTGCCCTATTATTCACACATGTTACAAAGTATTTTAAAACATAATCACTGTGTACATATATTCCTTGCCTCTTTAATTCCAGGGGTATCCTTTTGCTTTGGAAGATATTTTTGCAAGGTTCGCCTCTTTGGCAATCATTGTACAGTAAAAGTCCTGTAATCTGAATAGCAGGGGACCGGGCCTCGTTCCGATTACCGGATTTTTCGGATTATTGGAATTTACCCCTATGAACCTGTGTATTAATGGCCTGACGAAAACCTGAACACAATATAGGCTATGCATATGCACAATATAATGCTATACATCCAATATGACACATAATGGTAAACATTTAAAGTGATTTCATGAACATATGATATATGTGTGTACCATTATGTGTTATTTGGGTGGGTTTTGGGTAGCCTAATGCCTCAAAAAGGGGACTTCGGGACTTTTTGAAATTCGGACTATCGGGTGAATTCGGATTTGGCCTCATTTTAAAAAATTCGGACTATTGGGAGATTCCAATTATCGGTCGTCGGATTATCGGACTTTTACTGTACAGTATGAGGATTAACAAAAGAGTTAATAATTTGTTTTAATAATTATATCGAGATGATTAAAAGTTAAAGTTGATGGGTATAGACAGGTTGGGGAGGAGAGAGGTTGCTAAGTCCTTTCAGATTAGAAACACAATTATTGGTGGAAATTATAATGTAAAACTTGCAAAATAAACCAACCAAAACAGGGACGACACAAGATGAATGCAAAAGAACTAATCAAATTCGCTATGTGGACACAACACTTAATAAAATAAAATGTTGAAATAAAAGAACACAATCCACCACATAGGGTGTACACAACTACATGAGCAAGTCAATCCCCGCCGTTGGGGAGCCACCTTGTCGTGGTGGCGGGGCTCGAAGCGGGGTCGCTGTCATCCCTTCTTCGGAGCAGGGATTACAGCGGCGTCGTGGACGAAGTACCCCCCCGTCGTCTTTGGGATAAGCGGAACCTTCCGGTGACGGCGTTTTTCTGGTTCCCGATTTTGACCTCGCTTTGCGGAGGGTTTCCTCCTCCTTTTTCACTAAATTGTGCCGGCTAGGCTCAAGACGCCTTCCCTCGCTGAGTGGGGAGTTCTGACTCCTCCCCGTTTACAGGGGCAGTGGCAGCTAGCTCACTGCACGTGGGGGTTGGTACCGGGGGCGGCGGCACGGTCGCCCGTGCTGTCGCTCCATGGACCGCCCATCAGTGAGGCCCGGTCTCGGTTTCCGGGGGTCCGGTCTACCTTCCTGGTGGGTTTCCTGGCTTCTGTCCGGCTGCCCTCCATTACGTACAGATTGGGGATGTTTGCAATTCATTTTGCCCTCAGTCCCAGTATAGCGGTTTTGCCTAAGCTAGGCCTCTCTGTACGTAGTGGTGCTATCCCCCCTTGTCTAGGGGGGTAGGGTATGGGGATGAACCCCCTAGGACCTGCCCCTGTTTGTGCCGTCGGTGTGGGGGTCGGAGCTTCCTGCCTCGCGACAGGGGGCTCTGTTAGCTCTTATGGTACCTCTCTTATTTTTGCTTTGTTTCTGTTTTTCTTTTCTTTTTCTTTCTTTTTCTTCCCCTTGGTTAGTTTTTCTTTCCTTTTTCGTTTTCCGACAAACCGAAATTAGAATAGTAAAAACAACTTGGGTCATCATGGTCCGTCCATACAACCCCACTACCCCGGACCAGGCTAAGGCGCACCCTGTCCCCGTCCCACGCGATCTCACGGACTCTCCACCTGACCTTTCTCAACTCTCTGGGGCTTCCGCCCTCGACGCATCCGTACCTACTAGTACCGTACCAGCTCAAACCTCTGACTCTCTCCTCATTGACCGCTCTCCGGCGCCTTCCTCAGCTTCGACTTTGGTAGGCGTGGAGTGTGTCACCTCTCTTTCCGATTCTTCATTAGTTCAGCCTGCTCTTTCTTCTACTGCTTCCTCTTCCTTATCCCTCCCCGCTCCGCCAGTTCAGCCCTCTTCTCTTCCGTCGTTTGCTATCCCTTCTACTGCATCTGCCACTCTTCCTTCCTCCATTGCTTCCTCATCTCATATCGTCACTTTCGAACCATATTCTCCTTCTTTTTCTTCTCCTTCAGTTCCTTCGCCTTCGGTTCCATCTACTTCAGTTTCTTCTTCTGCTCGCCCTCGTTCTTCTATTCTTCCTCTCTCCGATCTCTTTGCCCCTGCCGATTTTGTTAAATTCTTTTCTATCCCCGCCTCAGCCCCTCTTGCCGGGGATGACCTTCTGTTCCACCTCAGTCTCCTTCAGAGGGTGGGCAAGGATGTCACTTTCCACTCTCGTCATGATCATTCCCGTCTAGTTACAGTGCAAAATGAGAGTCAGGCTGCTGCTATGGCGGCCTTTGCAGATCCCAACGGTACTCCCATCCCTGCTTTTAAAGACCAAAGAATGAACTCGTGCACAGGTACTGTCCTGATCCCTTCTTATATCCAACTCGGTGATCGGGACTTCAAAGATTGTGCCGACCTTATTGGGAAGGCCGTTGTTGCACAAGACCATGTTGTAATTAATATTGTCTGTTACACCATCCAACCTCGCCACAATCGCCGCTATCCCTCTAATATCGCTAAAATAACGTTCGATGGTAATATTCTCCCTTCTCACGTTATTGTCGGTGGTACTCGCATCGACGTATTAGAATCCCTTCCCCGCCCTCAGCAGTGCAGGGGTTGCTGGCGTTTTGGCCACCCCGTGAAATACTGTCGCTCTCTCAACCCCGACTATCCTACATGCCCGTACTGTGCGCAACCTGGCCATATTGCTGATGACTGCCCGTCTACGACCCCCTGCTGCCTCAACTGTAAAGCCTCCCATCCTGCCTATTCCCATGATTGCCCCGTTTACAAATTTGAATCTGAAGTTACAATTCTTAAAGCAAAACAAGGCCTTACTCACTCTGCTGCCCGTAAGGAAGCTCTTCGCCTGGGCTTCTCTCCTCGTCCGATTTCTGCACTTATCTCTCACCCTCCCGTCTCTTCTTCCACTCCCTCCGTTCCGCTTCCCTTGTCCTCGTCCTCCTCTTCCTCTGTTCCGCTCTCTGTCCCTTCTTCCCTTACTTCTACGCCTTCGGTTTCTTCTGTCTCCACTCCTCCTATTCCTGTCTCTTCGTCTTCTATCCCTTTGTCTAACTCTTTCTCTGTGCTTGACTCTTCTACTCCTACTTCCGTTTCTTCTCCTTCCACTTCCTCTCCTCGCCCTCGCCCCTCTTCTTCTGGTTTGGCTCAACGCCCCACCCGCCAGCGGTCCCATCCCAAGCCTTCCTCTAGTTCTCCTCCTCCCTCGTCTCGTGGTTCCCTTTCCTTCCGGTCTCCTGTCTCTACCAAACGTATTTCCAAAATTCCTTCCCGTACCTCCCGTTCTCCCTCTCCCCACTCCTCTTCTAAACGCAGGGACTTCCACCGTACTGTCCGGAGTCCGAGTCCCGGTGAGAAGAAGAAAAAGAGGTTGCCTCCTTCCTCCACCCCTCCTTCCTCCTCCTCTCCATCTCTTTCTTCTTCTTCCTGCTTTCGCCCTCCCTCTGACTTAAACATGTCCTTTGAGTCCATTCCCAAGATTCGAGCCTTTCTCGATTCTTCTCATCCCCCGCCTCTTACCGTTTCTGCTGACATTCATCCTGTCCCCTCTACACTGCCCCTTACCCCTCAACCGCCTCCTCCTTCCCCTGTCCCCCCCTCTTCCGTCTCTACCCCTTCCCAACCTTCTTCTCTTCCTTCTGTCTCTCTTTCGTCCTCTGCCCTTCCCTCCTCTCTTTCTGGCCCTCCTCTTTCTTCTTCTCGTTCGCTGTCAAGCCTCCCTATGCCCCCCGGTTTTCGGTCCTCCCCTCTGCCTCCTTCTCTTCTGTCTCCCCGTTAACCCATCCACCTCTTCATTGTTGTACATAAGTGTGTATTTTTTCCCTTTCTCATTATTTGTATTTATCTGTCTCCCCGTTCGCCCATCCGCCTCTTCATTGTTGTGTATCAGTGTGTATTCTTCCCTTTCTTTTTTTTTTTTTGGCTTTTGCCTCCTTTTAATTCTCCACGTTATCCTCATTCACCTTTTCTTAGTTGTACATAAGTGTGTGTGTTTTACCTTTATTGTTATTTGTGTATATTTCTTTCCTTCTCTGTGTGTCCTTCCTCTTTTTCTGTGCGTTCTTATTTTCGGTGGCTTTTGCCTCCTTTTCTGGTTTTCTTTTGTCTGTTTTCGTTGTTTTTTCGTCCTTTAGTCTCCTCTTGGTTTCTTTTTTTCTTTTTCTTTTATATGTCCATTTTGCAGTGGAATCTTCGTAGTCTTCATGCTCAAAGGATTGACTTACGTTTTCTTCTTTCTCTTCACTCCCCTAAGGTCGTTTGTCTTCAGGAGACTCGTCTTTTCTCTCCTCCTGTTCCCTTTCCTCATTACTCTTTTTATAGTTCTCCCCGCTCTCTCCATGATACTTGTCTTCTTATTCATCGTTCTGTCCCTTTTGAAGAGCTGTCCTTTTCTACTCATTTCCCTTGCACCTTTGCTAGAGTCTATCTTGACCGCTGGTTAACAGTGGTTTCTGTGTATTTGTCGCCTTCTCTTCCCATCGATTTTCCCGAATTCTCCGAGATTTTA
The DNA here is from genome assembly GCA_032716605.1 of Paralithodes platypus. Taxonomy (NCBI): domain Eukaryota; kingdom Metazoa; phylum Arthropoda; class Malacostraca; order Decapoda; family Lithodidae; genus Paralithodes; species Paralithodes platypus. Next base: position 4,885,436 of record CM064485.1, on the reverse strand, counting down.
TCTAAGTTGCCCACTCCATTCTTAGTCCTTGGTGATTTTAATGGTCGGCACACCTTGTGGGGTGACAATGTTATTTCACCCCGGGGTCGTCGGCTTGAACCTTTTCTCTCGGACCGTCCTCTTTTTCTCCTTAATTCTGGTGCTCCTACTCATTTTGATGCTCGGACTCGTACGTTTTCCTGTATCGATCTTTCCCTGTGTTCCCCTTCAGTTTCCCTTGATTTTCATTGGTCAGTTCTCGAGAATTCTCACAATTCCGACCATTTTCCCATTCTCCTTTCTCTGACTACCTACTCTCCTACTCCTAACTCCCCTCGTTGGTGCTTCCACGGGCGGACTGGTCTTCTTTCGCTTCCCTTACTGTTCCTTCTTTGCTTCCTCCTCCTTTCTCATCGGACCGAGTCATGATCTCGTTTTTTTCTGGATCTGGTTTTCGGTGCTGCTTTGACGTCCATTCCCCGGACGTCTCGCCCTTTCTCGTCTAAATGCGTCCCTTGGTGGTCTCCTGAGTGTTCCAGGGCCCTCCGGGTTAAACGGGCGGCTTGGAAAAGCTTTCGCCGTAAGCGTCTCACCCCTGCTTCTCAGGAGTCGTTTTTCTTCTCTTTCGCCGTGCATCTGCTCTTTTCCGTCGTACTACCAAAGCCGCTAAACGCCGGAGTTGGGAGTCCTATGTTTCTTCTATTACGTCTCGCACTCCTGTCGCTTCGGTTTGGAAACGTATTCGTAAGATCTCTGGTAAACATCTTCCCTTCCGTGCTCCAGTCCTCCGCATTGATGGTGTTTCTGTGGCAGACTCCGAAACAATTGCTAATCGATTGGGCTCGTACTTTAGCTCAGTTAGCAGTGGTTCTCACCTCTCTGCTGAGTTTCACTCGCTTAAAGTCGTTGCGGAAAGTACTCCAATTACTTTTAGTCTTTCCTCTGACGAATCCTATAATGCTCCTTTTTTCCTCGACTGAGTTACACACCGCTCTCCGTGCCTGTAAGAACACTTCTGAGGGTCCTGATGGTATCCATTATCTCATGCTCAAACAGCTTTCCTCGCAAGCTCTGGTCTTCTTGTTAGCTCTCTATAACACGATTTGGTCTTCTGGTGTTTTCCCTCCCTCTTGGGGTACTGCCCTGACCATACCTTTTCTTAAACCTGGCAAGTCTGGGTTCTCGCCACAGGACTATCGCCCTATTGTCCTTACCAGTTGCCTGTGTAAACTCTTTGAACGTATGATTAACGCTCGTCTCATGTGGATTCTTGAGTCGCGCCATTTGTTGTCTTCCCAGTTCGGGTTCAGACGTGCTCGTAGTACGCTTGACCCCCTCATTCGCTTGGAATCTTATATCAGGACGGCTTTTGCTCGTTGTCAAACTGTCATTGCTGTTTTTTTCGATCTCGAAAAAGCCTATGATTCTACCTGGAAGTACCACATTTTGCGTCAGCTCCGTTCTTGTGGCATTTACGGTAATCTAGGGGTCTTTATTCAGAATTTTCTTTCTTCTCGGTCCTTTCGTGTCAGAGTCGCTTCCCACTTATCTCGTCTTTACCCTCAGTTGGAAGGTGTCCCTCAGGGTTGTGTCCTGAGTACCGTCCTTTTTCTCATTGCTATCAACGGTATCGTGTCTTCTCTTCCTGTCGGGGTTCGGTCTTCCTTGTATGTCGACGACTTTGCAATTTACGCAGCCGACTCAGATATTGCCGCTTTACATCTTCTTATCCAATCCGCTATTCTGGCTGTTTCTTCATGGGCAACCCGCCACGGGTTTCCGTTTTTCCACCTCCAAATCCTGCGCGATGTCCTTTATACTCGTTGCCTTTCTATTCCTCATCCTCCTCTTACTCTTTATGGTACTGCCCTCCCTTATCGTTCCTCTACTACTTTTTTGGGTCTTACTTTTGATTCTCGTCTTAATTGGTCCGCTCATGTTTCTTCTCTCAAGGTTGCTGCCTTACTCCGCCTCCGCCTTCTTCAGTCCTTGTCCCACCTCACTTGGGGTGCTGATCGAGCGCTTCTTCTTCGGCTTCATACGGTTCTTGTCCTCTCTAAGTTGGATTATGGCTGTCAAGTTTACTCTTCAGCCTCTGATTCTGTTCTCCATGCTCTTGATTCTGTTCATCACTCTGGTCTTCGTCTTGCCCTTGGTGCTTTTCGTTCCTCTCCTGTTGAAAGCCTCTATGCTGAGTCTGGTTTCCCTTCTCTTTATCGCCGTCGGGCTCTCCTGTCCCTTCGTTCTTACGCTCGCCTTCAACAATTCCCATCTTCCCATCTTTCCCTTCCCCCTTCGGTCGTTGCTACTTTTTCGTCTCACCCCCGTCTTGGTTCTCCGTTTTCTGTCCGCATGCTCTCGCTGCTCGCATCGTGCTCTTTCCCTGTTTCTAACGTCCTCCCTTTACGCTTTTGCTCTTTTCCCCCCTGGCTTTTCCCTCTCCTTCGGTTTGCCCTTCCATCCTCCCTTGTTCCAAGTCCTCTACTTCTCCCCTCGTTCTTCGGTCTCGTTTCTTAGATCACCTCTCTCTTCACGCTACAACCACTCCCGTGTATACTGATGGCTCCAAGACGTCGGTAGGCGTGGGGTTTGCCGTCCTTTTTCCCACTTGCTCGTATCAATATTCTTTGCCTCCCGTTGCCAGTATTTTAACTGCTGAACTTTATGCTATTTTTATTGCCCTCCGTTTTATGTGTTCCTTCCCCTCCTCGTCCTTTACTTTGTTCTCTGATTCTCTCAGTGCTCTACTTCTCTTACAGTCCTCCCCTGCTCTACACCCTTTAGTTCTTTCCATTCAGGAATGGCTTTTCCGCCTTTCCGTCCGCAAAAAAGCTTGTACATTTTTGCTGGGTTCCCAGTCACGTTGGCGTTTGCGGTAATGAGCGGGTTTGATTGCCTTGCTCGTTCTGCTACCGTACGGGGTACCCGCTCCTCACCTGCTGTCCCGGCCTCTGATTTCTTCCCTGCCTTGTCCAGGTTTCTTTGGTCGACGGTGGCAGACTCAGTGGTCCACTATCTCCGTTAATAAACTTCGTTCTGTCACAACCGTCCGTTTCTGGATGGTCTGATCCCTCCCACCGTAATCGCCGTTGGGAGACGGCTTTGGCCCGTCTCCGCATTGGCCACACCAGACTTACCCATTCGTTTTTAATGTCCCGCCTCTCCTCCGACTCTTTGCTCGCACTTGTACCGTTCAGCTTTCTGTCTCCCATCTTTTCCTCGATTGCCCCTTATTTTCCGATGCCCGCACGCGTTTCTTCCCTTCTCTAGCTCTCCTCCGCCAGCCGCCATGTCTTGCAGATTTTCTTTCTGAATCTCCCTCGTTTTCTATCTCCCGTATTATGTCCTTCCTTCATCATGTTCGAGTTCTCGATGATATTTAGTTAACTTCCTTCCCGTCTTTCCATATTTCGTGCCATATGGCCTTTGTCGCCTGGTGCGTTGACTTCATTAATGTAATGTAATGTAATGTTATTATATAATAAAACTTACAGCACACTTCAATTTGGAAACAGATTAACTTGCTCATGTAGTAATGTACACCCTATGTGGTGAATTGTGTTCTTGATTTCATAAATTATATTTTAGTAAGCGTTCTTTCCATATAGCGTTTTGATAAGTTATTTTACCTTTATATTGTATCGTCCCAGTTTTGGTTTGTTTAGTTTGCAAGTTTTACATTTTAATCTTGAGTATATTTTGCAGGCATCGTGTATTTGGCTGCTAGCTCTCCTGAAGCGTTGTCGCAAGAAGCCCATCATACAGCAAAGACTCACAAGGATCCAGGAAGCCTTCATGAGTCTACTGGGAGATAATAATGGTATGTAGGTAAAAAAAAAAAAAAAGGGAAAAAGTGGGGATTGGGCCTGAGTATATACATACATACATACATACATACATACATACATACATACATAGGTTTTGTCTTAACAATCATTCAGTAACCAATCTCAATAAAGTGACATCAGATATATATACATGTATATATATACCGGTATATATATATACAGTATATACATACACCACCCCTTCGGGGATCACAGCATCAGGCAATAGATAGATAGATAGATATACATACACCCGTTGAGCTTTGCTGAGTGAGCTAGCCTTATTGTGATGGCACAGTGGTTAATGTGGTGAAACTTGTGACTGGAGAGTCTGGGTTTAATCCTACGCTCCGGCACTGAAAAGATTATTGGACTGATGCAGCTGTTTCATCATTACGAGAGTTATGAAGTACTGTACATATACAGTACAGAGTTCCGGTATGTAAGAAGTGAAAAATATGAGTTTGTGATTCGTGGCTTTCTCCAGGAGCTTCACTTTTACAAGATGAAGTGCTAAGGGTATTTTGTATAAGTGCTGCATCTTTTCATACCTAGTTAACCCCTTCTCTACCGCTGATGTACTTATCATCATTTCTGGCAACTATTAGACGATAATTTTCAGCTTAGGAAGGATGTGTACCCATTTGACGGCTACAGGCTATCCAAATTAATCCTTTTAGCTACCATATATCCTTCCTAAGCTTCATAATATTGTCTAAATGTCACTGAAATCCAATTAAAAAGACTTTGCTGGTACAGAAGGGGTTAAAGGAATTGAGTGTTATATGGCTTTGTCAGTAATAAAGATTATTGATTGCTTTCAGACCTTGTACAAGATGCAGCATCGAAGGGTCTGGGTGTTTTGTATAAGTGCCGATTATTGTCATACTTAGTTATAGGAATTGGGTGTTCTATGGCTTAGCGAGGCCGGTCTATATGATCTGTGCCCCATGAATATTCTTTCCTCTCACTTAAACAGTAGGCTACCATTGCGTGCCTCGCGGTTGGGAATAGGAACATGATTAGATTAATATCCAGTATTCGAGAATGGATAATAAGTCGTAGGCATGTGCATAAACCTTTAACCGTCTTGGTGGTGTAAT